>OZ022251.1:16055552-16065552 GCA_963978915.1 Caenorhabditis parvicauda | reverse complement strand
CTCTTCCCCTCACGTACTCTTGCCCTCCTGGAACTAGCACGATTTCACAGCATTAACTACAGTAACTCGCAAATGTTACTTTTAATTTTTGTGTGTTCAGGACATTGGAAAAATATTTTTGACTCCTGAATAGCCATACAAATGTGAAAATGGACAAATAATCATTGGAAATTAACAGTTTTACAATTAAAAAGGAAATATCGATAAGCCCCGTAAACCTACACAAAAACCTCTCTAACCGCGAATTGTCTCTGTGCTCTCTCCATTTCGCCGTTGTTCTCACCTCGACACATAAATAGGGAGATGTGAACCGGGTTTTCATGGGGTGGAATGGGTCCAAATTTACTACTTGCAAAGCATCACTCTAGAAACGAAATACTGCTGATATGAAGTTCATAGGCGGTTGATATTAACAGCGCATTTACGTCATAGATATCTACAGCCTATGAACTTCATAGAACATCTATCATAAAATCTATCAAGCGTGCAAGAACTTCATAAAATTTGTCTAAAGCACATGAACTTTATGAATCGCCATTGACAGCCTATGAATCAATGGTAAAATGTTGCTAGAGAAAGATTACCGTCAATTAAAAAAAACCAACCTCTGGCAGAGTCTCACCGCTCCTGACGATCCTTCTGACACCTTGAACGTCTTGCACAATCTCGGATTGAGTTCCGTCAACGCCTCGTTGTAGGTCGTACGACTGGCTCTGACCCATGGTTCGTGCTGAAAGTGAATTATATGTAGATGAGATCTTGGCATGAGAAAAAACGAAAGGGAGGGGGGGGGCGAGAGTGAACTGGTACTGACCCATTTCTCACAACACATGGGTTTATGGCTTTCGGCGAGTCAGTTCAAGCTTGGTCAAGAAGAGTCAGGCAATAATCGGTTGGGTACACATAGAGAAGAGTGCAAAATTTGATCATAACACAGTGCTTTGTTCTTTGTCGGAAAGGGAAAGATCACCTACAGTATGTGAGTACTGTAGTCTACATGATATAAATCACATAGCTTCCTCTACCTGTAAAAAAAATCTGGCCTCCGTAAATCGGTTAGCAGTTTCGCCTTGAAACACAGGAACGATTAAGTGATGCGCCTTTAATTTCAATGAACTGTAAGTAAGAATAATAAATTAAATCCACAAAGATCTGACTGTTCGTTGTGAGAGTTACCGTACTCATTCTGCAAAATTGAGATTAGAGCGCGTTTGAAAACGGCCATGCTTCTAGCGATATATGTGTAAATACTGTAGGTTCTTAGAAAACAATCTACGAAGAGGAGATGAGAGTGCGAAATTTGACTCTAACACAGTTTTTTGTTCTTTGTCGAGAAGGGAAAGACCGTAGTATGTAAGTACTGTATGCCATTCAGAAACAGTCTACAGGAAAGAGTACTGTATGTCCTTCGAAAACAGTCTACGGAGAGGAGGGCGCAAAATTTGACCATAACACAGCGCTTTGTTCTTTGTCGGAAGGGGCAAGAGCGTCTACAGTATGTGAGTACTGTAGTCTACACAACACGAGTACAGTAGTTTCTTGAAAAACAGGAGAGGAGAATGCAAAATGTGACCCTAACACAGTGTTGTGTTCTTTGTCAGAAAGGGAAAGATCATCTACATTATGTGAGTACTGTATGCTATTCAGAATTAGTCTACAGAATAAACAGTACTGTACGTCGAGTGAGCCCTACGGAGACTTGATACAATAATGCTTACGGGGATACAATTATCCAACTGTGCGAAGTATGAGAAACCAAAACTGTTTGCATAAGAGCCAGGCATGAATCTCAACCCCCCCCCCTCTCGCTTTATTTGGTCGCACCATCTTGAAACCTTTCAAACGTGTGAGGATCAACTTGATCATCAGCCGTACACTCATGCTCATGGAGTATCGTAGCGTATGATCGGTGTAATAATTATTTAAATATAAAATTCCAAGGGATACTTTATCTGTTGAAAAAAAAGTTCAGTCTTCTCAATCTTATAACTTCTGAGTCAGGGCAGGGCTTTTTAAAATAAGTCGCAACCGAAAAGTTACTTTAACTTGGCTTTATTACGGTTGACAATATTTTATATACGCTTTAATGACTCATGGATTAAATTCCTAAGGAGAATTTCATCCTTAAAGATTAAAAATCTATCTAAGGAACTATTTTATAAACTGCTCAAAATGTTTCAAATCCTCTAATTTTCTGAAAAAAGTCAATATAAATTCGACTTTAAATTCTAATTTTTCGTTCTCTGCTTCTCTTGTGGAAAATATAGTTTTAGTGCACAGTTAAATTTACCTATGTTTCAGTTAAACACGTAATTCGCTCATTCTACTTACAATAGCTGGAATGAGGAACCTAAAAGCTAGGATAACCTCTCCCAATCCAACTTTACATGTTTTCTAACGACACCCCTTTCTCCTAGAGGAGGAAATTTAGTACAAAGCGACCGAAAGGAAACGACAGAAAGCATGAATGATTGAATAGAAGAACCATGTGAAGCAATGAAAAGAAAAACTCAAAATAAACAAGGCGATAACAGCGTTCTTCAACCGACAGAACACGCGTTCTTTATCAGATGACTCAATTTTAAGGTGCTTATGAAATTCAGCACAGTCTTTTAGGTTTCGGAACAATGGTCATGATGCATTGAGGCGAGTACCGACACGATTTTCAAGAGATATCATGAAGTTTTTGTCAGAACATTTGTTAGAGAGAAACGCGACTGACAGAAAGTAAGGCTCATGAAAATGGAAACAAAACAAAAAGTTAGATCCATTTGAGTCGAAAAAAAACCTGGATTCACTAGACTTTTACCTAATTCGGCCCGTATTCACCAGACCTGGCTAGAATTTCACCTACCTTTACATGGGTTTACCAGAAAGAACCTGGCGGAAACTAGAGAATTCTCGATTTTACACAATTTGCCAAATTCGGTGCTGAGGGTTATGAAGTACTAGAGGTTCTGCGAGTCAGCGCATAAAAATGCAGAAAAGACATCAAACTTTCAGAAAAATATGAAAGTTAGAACAGTCAGACGAATACTGTATACATCAGTGACGTTGTGACTTCGATCAAACAGAACAAAAACAGTCGGAATGACACTTTGAGGGAGAAGATTGTGAATGTCATGGACAATGAATCAGAAGTTGTACTGAAGAACGAGAGCCTAGGGCCGACCGTGTGTCTGTACAGTGACCAAACCATGCAAACAACGGCAAGTCACCATTCTGTGACTCACTAACTTTTCTCTATCAACAAAACCATTTTATAGCAATGAAGAGGCACTTCATGCATGCATACTCGCCTCACTTTTTGAAGGAAGTTTTCTGTGTTGAATTATTTAGAACGTAAATGATGAGTCAGCATTTTTAATAAGTAAACTAAATATGTTTGATATTATTCTTGGGAGAAAAGTTAGTACCCTTCAAAATATAGCCTTGTGGTCATCATCTTTTTCCGTAGCGGCTTATTATTTTTGATTTTTGAGAAGATTTCAGCTCTCTACCGTCAAACTAGAAGCGTAGATCGACTAGTGACCATCAATTTGCTATCTAATGGCATAATTCACCCCAATCCAGAAGCCAATGGAAACATCATTTCATTCTACAATCGTTTATACATATTTTACAGTGGGCTTTATAACATATCACAAGTGGTTAGTTGGGGGTTCAACGGGGTGATGTGATATGCACAAAGCGATCAGGGTTAGTTGTTAGTACATGCGTTAGTGAATGTTAGTATGGTACAGAATTATTCGAAAACGAACTGTCTAGCGGGTGTCAGAATGGTGTCGTTGATGGTGAGAGTTCCGGGCATTTCTCCTATGCAGTCTGGCGCTTCTCTGGAATGATGTTATTGATAGTTATCTGACTGAACACTTACCTTCTGTAATTCGGTCTCTCTGGACGATTGACCAATCTGAGCAAATCTGGGTCCACCTTTGGCGAAAGAAGTCGATATCCAGGAATCGGACATGTGAGGTCATCGAAAAACATACGGGTAGAACGGTCTGCCAGCCATCTGGAATGTTTATTTTTAACAAAGAAGAACGTCCGGGCAAAATCCTTTGTGCCCAGGGTGCTGAAGGATCATGACAGGCTCTTCAAGAATCGTTCCCTCAGCGACTTCCATTTGGTACTACGCAATGCCAAATTCGACTAAATATTGCCCCCCTTATTCAGTATACACATTCCCACCCAGTCGACTCATACAAATTCACCTTAACTAGTAGTCAATAATCTTATTTTTTCTATCCATAAGGGCTACTTTCTTCGGGACTTGGGTCCGCCCGTGCCCCGGTGCCTTAGAACCTGCCATCTACCCCCTCCCCCTCAAGGGGCCCTTTTTTCGATTCAAAATCATACGACATCTCTCACAGTTGACTGGTGAAGGATCACCATTTCCTATTACTTCTATTTATACGCACATTTCTCTTTTTATCTATTTTTCCGATTAACGGAATAAATCTATATTATTATTATTATTATTATTCATATTATTATTAACAGTCATCGGAAGCCGCTTTTTTTTGGACGCGGTTCTAGAAAGACGGGAGGGAGGAAGTTTCCTCACCAAAAAAAGCTCAATTTCTCCGTATAATTTGTTCTTCGAACCAAACCCAAGCTTATTAGAGAAGGAAATTACTGTCGGCAGCAGATTGCAGATTGAGATTATTACGTGGCGGCAGAGTTGCACGGAAGTAAAATTTTTCAAAACGGAAGTCGGAAGACGGAAGTGAAATTTTTCAAGGAAGTCGGAAGTCGGAGGTAGAATTTTTCAACGGAAGTCGGGAGTGAAAAAAAGTTGAAAAAACCCAGAGATATTGTATATTCGCGCATTCTCAACAGGTGATAGGTCAATTCCATACTGAATACAAACGATTTCACGGTTTTTTTCGTCATTTTTCACGAAAAAATTTTTTGACGGAAGTCGGAAGTAGAATTTGTTAAACGGAAGTCGGAAGTGAAATTTTTTTCACGGAAGTCGGAAGTGAAATTTTTTTCACGGAAGTCGGAAGTGAAAAAAGGGCGGAAGTCGGAAGGTGGAAGTCGGAATTCCGTGCAACTCTGCGTGGCGGCATTTACAAGGAGTAAACTTCCTCACTTCCGTCTTTCTAGTACTAACTTTTTTTCTGTTCGGGTTTGTTTTAAAAATTCAATCATCTTTAAATTTTACGAACACCATCTTTTACGCGTTACGTACTTTTTGTTTCGCGCCCCTCATCTAAAAATTGTCATTGTGATGAGAATTAAAAATGTAAAAATTCTAAATTGCTCAAAACTTTAGCCTTCTTCATTTTCCAATAGAAATCATACGAAAAATATCACCGACCTTTGATAATCGCCATCTAGTTCTTTCATGTTGCCCAGGAGATCTTTGAAGAAGTGGTTGATCACTCGGTGCACGAACACGTACTGCATTGGAGTCTCAATACTGAATGGGCGGTACTTTCTCAAGTACTGAACAGCTCGTTGGATCGGGTACTGAAACATTATCTATAACACTTTTCGATTAAAATGCACTAACCTTGTATGTCGGTCCCTTTATAATCGAGCAAATGGCGATTTCTGATGCGACGAGAGTGGCCGCTCGTGAAACTCCTGAAGGTTAACATAATTCCATGTTAATTTTTCAAAATTACCAAGACAGTCATGTACAACGACAGGTCTTGATGAGTTTCTAACCAGTCTGAGCAACTTTATGGGGGTCATCAGGTTGCTGGAGTTGTTCATGTCGCCTTGCCAGTGTTCAACGTGTCTCTGAAAATCATACATTGAATCGTTTGAAATAAAACTACAAAATATTCTGATTGAAGCATCTGAATGAAAATCAGCTTCAGGTAATATTAGAAGCCCTGTGTTGTCAAATTTCACATTCTAAAAAGAATCCTAAAAAATCACTTTTGTGAAATTTTTTTTTATTTTCCAAAAAATTCCAAAAAATTATGTATGAGATTTCACTTCTAAAAACTTCTCCATGTTCAACACACTTACGGCACATGCTGTACGTGAAAAATTTCTTACAACCGGTGTCGTACATAAACCGCTTCTTACAGCACATGTCGTACAGAAGTACTAAGGTAGTCGAACTCATTAATCATCACTTCATAAAACCAACTCACCTCTTCTCTGTCTGGTCCAATGAGTCTCAAATGAGTGACTCGGAACAGTGGGTCAGACGATGCGAATACTCCAAAGTTCTCGACCGAAATTCCCCCAGAGACCATGACTGGTGGGTCTGATGGTGATCGTGGCCAATAGCTCGCGCATCTGCTTTCTTCTTTCCGGCTGGTTAACATCAGAATGTAGACAGACTGCTCCTGCCAGACCATGTGCCAAAAGTCGTCTGGAAATTAGACTTGTTTTATGAACTTTTTTTCACCACTATGTGCGATTTCATGGTGAGACAGTTACTGATCAATCATTTTTCAATAGTTTTCAGAAATTCCCGAAAAATACACCATTATTCAATAATTTTCAGAATTTCTCAGAAAAAAATCATCGTTTTCAACGCTTTTCAAATATTTCTAGGAGATTCAGTAACTTGAGCATATTTTCAGAGAATATGGTTGTTTTCAGAAATAGTCATACACTCCCCTATACTATGATCGTTTTCAGAGACTTATAGAATATCCCTGAAGACTATCGAACTCTGCTTCTTGATAAAAATTACCGATAGTTTCTTTCATTGGCGCCTGCGTTATGATGAACTCGTTGAACAACACGTCACCGGAAACTCGATTCGCGTGGATGAAATCGTTTTTACGATTTGCCGGGAAGTTCAAGACGACTCGTGTTGAATCTTTGCAGTGGATTCCTGAAGGTTCAGATGACTGAAGTTACACGTGCTACTTCGACTCTCATTACTACTTCGACTCTCATGAATCATATCCCTGTCTCATTCTGAATCAGGTCTTATGTGTATGTTACGGGGATACTAGCACGAGGTTACATGGATCTTATGTGAAGGTTAGCAATTCTTATAAAGTTTCAACTTCCTGAGGATAAACTCACTCGGATTTCTACACAGATGTTTGTTGGCATCAGAAACGACGTGCGTGAACGGGATGTGGTTGACCGAATTCTCAAGAATCTCAAATCTGCGCTCCATTCCTCCGATGATCGAACTTATGTACTTTTGCTTACGGGCGGCACCAAACATTCGCTTTCCGATTCGCAAATTGTTGTAGACTGAAAGACGTAAACTTGTCTGTGAACAACGATGGTTTACCTACATTGACCCGCGACTCGGGTACGATCCACGTCGGAGATGGCGACTCTTCTGTAATGGTGTAGACGGGCTTGTAACCCAGCAGTGTCCATAGATTGGACGAGATAATCATTCAGGCCAGTGTTTCTGAAACAAATTATTCAAGTTCTTCACTTCCATGCGTAAAAGATGTAATTTTGATTAAGTTGGAAGACTTTTTGTAAACTGCTTACAGAAAATGTTGAAAAAACATAAGATTCCAGTCTTTTATGTCATGTTTCGAGCTTTCTTGAACGGATTTCGATAAATAAAGTAAAAATAACTCACGCAACTGCAGACGGATGAATAGTTGTGAGCCACTCACTCGGAGTTTCTCTCGCCGAGAACAAGGTAGCCAACACCTTGTTTCTCGCCGTCGTCAGGTCCATCTTGTGTTTTGTGAAGAAATCACTGTTGATTCCAAACTTTGTACAAATATGCTGCAGTGGGAACACCCATCCTTGGTCGTTGATTGGTCTCTTCGGGCGATTGCCAGCATCGTCTCTGCGCATGAAGTGTTCCGTGTAGCGAGACTTCCATTTGTCATCGAACTTCTTGCTGAACACTAACTCTTGCGTGATTTCAATGTTGTTGAACGAGCTCGTGATCAGATCGTTCATGGCTTCCTTGGTCACGCGGGTATCCTTCATGTTATTGACCTGAATACCTTGTGAGTTGAGAAGTTGTTTAGAAATACCGTTGGGACGACATCAGAACTGGTCGCGAGCGTCATGGCTGCATTGAGAGAGAAAGCTCCTGGAGAGATGGACGTCAACTGAAACGAGAAGTAGAACCATGGAAAATGAAGAAAAACCAACCGCGTTTGTGATCTTCTTGCTCTCGAGAGCTTTTCTGGTGTGTTCGACCAAATCTGGTTGCATGTTCATGGCAGTTCTCGTCGCGAACAACTTCATGCGCATGGTCTTCAGATGTTCACGTTCCGGGTTGTTGTTCGACGTGACCATCATCAAGTTGCTGCTCTGGAGTGGTCTCTCCGTTTCTTCTCTCAACTTTGTTCTTGGCTTTGGAAGCGAGTCCGAAACCAGACAGTCGAGTCCTTGAGAACGGCGAAGACGGTTTGAGGTAGTGGGTCCACCGCGAGCAACTTCAACGTCATCGTCGGATTCTATTCCTGGCGTGTGAGAGCGTCTGAAACATTTTTGATTACGAACACTGCAAAAAACGTATCAGGTCTGAAAGGTCAATTTACTACACACTGTGAGTCGAGTCAGGAGGAACTGTTCAAAAGTGAAGAGAAAATTAAATCTTGAACACCATGATGAAGACCCGTAGTCCACTAGTTATCCTTGATCTAAGGATTTTATTTTACTTTGAAGACGACACAAGAAGATATAGCGAATCATACCTTCTTTCGTCCTTAGCCAATCTCTCGACCTTCTTCCTGAAGTCCTTAGCAACTTCAAAATCATGACGTTCGCTGTTGAAACGAGGACGCATTTGATGCACACCATAGCGTCCAACCGGGTAGTCGTCGAGTGGAGCGCTAGAAAACATCTACTTCAAGTTTCAGTACAGTGAATAACCCACCTGTCATCTTCAGACTCTAAAGACTCATCAAAATGTGACATGAAACTGGTGATGGAACTTGGCCGGCGATTACGGCCACGACCCATGGCCATGACATTCTCATGCAAAATGATGTCGCCGTTGAGAGTCATCGATTCAGCAAATGAGACAGATCCTGAAACATGTGAAGATTGAAAAGACATTATCAGTGAATATCATAGAACAAGATAATTTTCTAGCAGAATTAAACCGAATTGGGAAAGTGCAAATGATACTGGAATGGGCGGAATGGGAAAACATGCGAAAACCTTTGTTCGTAGCTTGGTCTCAAGGGTCAAAAATTTTTAGTGAGACATTTGCATAGAAAAAAACAAGCTTAAGCTTAAAACATTTTATTAAAAGCAAAAACGAGAAAAAAACGAAATTTCAAAAAACCGCACGTGTAGATCAAATGGGTTACTGTAGATACTGTACGAAAAATTTCACCTGGTTTTGTTGTGCATCGATTTCGGCTGATCTTCTTGAACTGATTGATTGCACTCTTTCCCTCTCTTTCTCTCTCTCTCTCTCTCTCTCTCTCTCTCTCTCTCTCTCTCTCTCTCTCCCCACTCTCCCTCTCTCTCCCCTCGCTCTCTCTCTCTCTCTCTCTCTCTCTCTCTCCCTCTCTCTCTCTCAATGTGTCTCCTCTCTTCAGAAACCAAAAGAGACTGTATAAAATTTATTGCTCATCATCCCCCGACTCGTTTCGGGGTCGATCTCAATGGTTTCGGCGATGGGTCGAACGGGATCGAAGTTTCCGTCTGTGGTACAATGTTCACTGCAATTCATCTGTTCAGCAACAGTCTCTAGAACGACTAACCGTTTCCAGCCGTACTGGATCCGCCTGCTTTGACAATACACGGTGGTAGTGTACAAGCAACCTGAAATAGACTCATGATTTGGAAACTGACAGTAGTTCCTCTCTACTTTCGCGCCAAAACCTAACATACAATCTTCTCTTTGAATGAAATTTAGAACTCGTTTATGTACGTTTCAATGAGCTACCATAAGACTGATGTTTAGTCATAATTTAATGCTGCAGAACCTAGGTAAAAGCAATACAAAAGCTGGAAGAAGAACGAACCACAAGTCGATAAGACATGCAACTCGTTTATGTACGTTTCAATGAGCTACCATAAGTGATGTTTATTCATAATTTAATGATGCTGATCTTACTTGGAAGCGATACAA
>OZ022251.1:16017562-16055352 GCA_963978915.1 Caenorhabditis parvicauda | reverse complement strand
AATCAAAAATATTTTAGTTTCTCGATTATGACAAAAAGGCGCACGATCGTATGGAAGCTCTCAAGGTGAATTGAGAGAGAGAGGGAGAGAGAGAGAGAGAGAGAGAGAGAGAGAGAGAGAGAGAGAGAGAGAGAGAGAGAGAGAGAGAGAGGGAGAGAGAAAATTCAGAACCAAAAAGTTGGAGGAAAAGAAGACTCTAGATTTTATCATGTAAGAAGAATGGAATGAAAGTATATTCAAACTAGCTGTTGAACCTTCGCTGCGCTCAGGCGTTTCGCGTGTTTTTTGGATGCTCGTTTTCTTTGCTGTCGCTAAACTCAAGCGCAGGAAATAATTTTTCTCATATAAGCTACTTTCTTTTAGGTTCTTCCGTTTCAAGGGCTCCACCCCTGGGTTCCCCGGCGAACGATAAACTTTTCTACTCCCGGGGCTTTGCCCCCCTGGGAGATCAAGTGCACAAAAGCATTTTCTACTCCCGGGGACTTCGCCCCCTGGGAGATCAAGTTCACAAAAGTATTTTTCAACTCCCGGGGGCTTCGCCCCCTGGGAGACCAGGTTTACAAAAGTATTTCTCTACTCCCGGGGGCTTCGCCCTCTGGGAGATCAAGTTCACAAAAGTATTTTTCAACTCCCGGGGGCTTCGCCCCTGGGAGTCCAAGCGCACAAAAATATTTTTCATCAGTATTTTCATCTCTAAACTTTTAATAGAGAAATTGTTTCACTTGTAGGGTCAAAGCAAAAAGCAAAAGAAAAACACCGAACAGGAAATGATCGGGCTTCGATTCATTTTGTAATCGACTTCTCTGCCACTGCGCTTTGAAAACACGTGTTCAACACATGTTGAACATTGTGTACGTTACACGTGAAATTTGACCCCAATTTGCACTTATTAGGTCATAACTACGGTATCGTAATAGGTAGAAATTTGGAATAAGTTCAGGCAAAGTATACGTAATTTTCGTTATCTCGTGCCAAAGTTTCAACCGGAAATGTCGATTCCGAAAAGAGTTATTCACACATTTATAGTCAAACATATATCGCAGATCCATACATACATACATATATATAAGAAAACATATAAACATTTTTTGTTACACGTGCGTTTTATAATAGTAATGACTTTCAGTATTTGGAGAACAAGAAAAGACAGCAAAAGAAGAAAAACGAAAAATTGATTGCGGCAAGAAAGCACCACCCTGTGAGGCACTCTCCTATGATATACGATGTGAGTTTCAATATTCTACTCGATCTTTTTCCTTCTCTCTAAGGTAAAAAGAGGTTTTCAGCCAGTAATCTTGAAGGGTAGAGAAGAAGATGTCGGAGCTGATGACGTGAGGAAGGGAAATGTTGTAGAGAATATCTATACTTCAGTATTTTCAAAATGATGAAGTTCCCAAGGTCAAAAATGGTGCTAGAATATTTGATTTTAATAGTGTAAGTTGTTTGCAAGAGAGAGAGAGAGAGAGAGAGAGAGAGAGAGAGAGAGAGAGAGAGAGAGAGGGAGAGAGAGAGAGAGAGAGCGAGAGAGAGAGAGAGCATACTTCAGGAAGATCTTGACGGCGCAGTACACCGAAGGCAAAACTATAAACAAAACAAGGTGAGTTTTATCATGGGGTCGATCCTCTCCCTACTCTCTATTTTTGTTTTTTTTCAGAGATTCGCTCGTAAAGCTTTCCACGTAGGACTCGCTCTCGACCCGGAAATCAGAAGGGTTTGAAATTATCGAAAAATCAATGAAATTAAGTTTAGAAGAATGCCCAAAAACACTCGAAGGCCAACGACTACGATTTCTTCTAAGAATGTCATTACAAAAGTCATCGTGAATAAATTTTGATAGCATCGATTCTTGTTTTTACATGCTTACTTAAAAACTACAGACCGCAGATCAGTCAAAACCATACCTTCAAATCCATTGCAGTCTCTGTCAAGGTCGTAACGATCTGCGATGTTGAAGATTCCTTGATCTGTGAATTCTTCATCTCCAAAACCATAGGCTGGAATCTGTCCATCAGCGTCGAACGATGACAGTGTTCGTCCGACGATTTCAATGACCTGAAGATGTGGATTTTTCACGATAGAGCACGATTACTCATGTTTTATGATCTACTAACAAAGAGGGTCTACTATAAAAAGAGTAGGAAGCTCTGAGAAATGAAAATAAACAGAATCCTTGTCAGAATCCAAAGAATCAGAAATTTCCTAGTTTTTCTTTTTTTTCTTCAGTTTTTTTATATCAGATTAATCTTGGTAAATCCAGGCCATTTTATGTTGAATTTTTGTAAGTCAAGGTTTTTTTTTACTTGAATGGATCAGATTTTTCTCTTGAATAAGATGTAAGGAAGGCCTAAATTAGATACCAGGGTGTCATCTGGGCGTCACCAAAAATCTTTTCATGACAATTTTTAATAAATCAAAGTACAGTATCACAATATTCAACAATTTCGAGTTGAATTTAGACACTCAAGATACAAGTAGTGAAGAACTAGGAGAATTTTCATGAAGCTTTTCATCAAAACAGAGTGACATGACTAATGTTAAGACTTTATGCATAAAACCCACTTGTTGATATGGATTCATTTCAGCCGAATCGATTGTGTGAAGATTTCTCTTGTCGAAGGTCTTCTCTCCCTGGTAGGCGTTGGACTTAGTGTAGTCGATTCCGAAAATGAGATTCGAGTACTCGAGGCCGGCCTGTAACAGGAAACTTTTATCTGAACCCTAGCCGCATGCATTCTAACAAGTTGCACATGCTGAAGGAGGGGACCGAAAAGGCAGGGTAGCTCCGCCCCCTTGGTTCAATGGTGCTGGGAAACTTACAGTGTCGAACCCGAAAATATGGTCATCGGTCTAAAATTGTGAATATGGAGGGAGAAGGAGGAGAGAGAGAGAGAGAGAGAGAGAGAGAGAGAGAGAGAGAGAGAGAGAGAGAGAGAGAGAGAGAATAAGAGAGATAGAATTCTTACGTGTTTGATGGCTCGCACGATGTCATCGAGAGTCTTGAAGTGCGGGATATTGTGTGGACTTCCGATGGCAAGTGCTTGAAGAAGGGAATTTCTTCGTACAGGCTTGCTGAAAAAATCAAATTCAGCTCATTGATTTACCAGAAGACAGTGTGCTAGTATGGAAGACCCTACTTCACCTACTTCAGTACCTACTTCAAACATTTTTTTCCCTTTTTGATTCGTGAAATAGAAATTTTGAACTACAGAAACTAAAATTTGATCCAGTCTATACACTTTTCAAGTGCAAACTCACAAAGCTGGAGCTTCATTTTGCTTCAACTCCCTTCTGCTTCTCTCCTTCTTCATTGGCTTCTTAATGATTGATGGCTTCTGGAAGGCTTCGATCTGAATAACAGAATAATCATCGTTTTCATCTGAATGGTTACCTCCATTGAAGTCTCCAAGCCCAAGCTTCTATCGATCGATTCCAATGTCTTCTCGGTGACTTCTGCGGCGAAGCTGACTCTGGAAAAAAATTTAGGTGGATTTTTTTTTCTATCAAGTTTTGGGAAACACTGTGAGCCATTAAAAAAACAGGAAAAAATCTAAATATTTTCTGATGTTTCTCGAAATAATAAAAAACCAACCGTTTTTCCTCTTTTCTTCTTTCTTCCACATTTTCTCTCATCTTGACGTCCGTGACCTCTTCAACCGACGTCGTCTTTGATTCCATGGTCGACTCCATCCTGATGATCGTCTCCGCTGCCGCTTCTGCACGTATATCAATGGTTTCGCGCGCTTCGCTGACCACCCCATCTGTCTCCGTTCGCCTCGCTACGTTCAAAGCCCCGATCTCGACGTCTTCAAAGCCGACCGCCCGTGTTCCGAACCATCCGACGCTCATTTCTTTGTCTTCTGTGATGAAAACCGTTCGGAATTCCGTCGGCTGCTTGCAGTAGTCATACCCCAGGTTGAAAATGGTCTCTTCCGAAGCAGATGACCAGAGTGACGTGGATTCTCCTTTATTCGCTTCTGCTCTTGTAGAAGCGATGTCCTTCTCTGTCCTGACACGTGGACAAACAAAGTCGACGTAGAAGTTGATGTTCTCTTCGATGGTCGATCCACAACTGAACGTGAATCCTGGCTCTGATTGGTTCGCGATTTTAGTGTCAAGCCTGACTGAATAACTTGCATCATCCTTCGACTTCCTCACTTCCAACGTTGCCGACTCCTCCGACGACGCCGTGGATCTAAACGACGCTTCTTCAGATCTGCCAATCTTGAACACCTTCTCAGACGTCTCCTTTGCTTCCGACTTCTCCAGTTGGCGTTGGATCGTGTCAGGCGACTCGTTTCCGTAAGCGGAGCACGATAACCGTGCTCCACCACCAAATCTAGCTTCAGAATTCAGGACATCAGTTTCATTGGTGATTTCTGCTTTGCGCAGCGCGTAGTTGATTCCGATCGCCATTTCGGTTGCCTCGGTGGAGCGGAAGACGACGGGTTCTTGCTTGTTGACTGCGATCAGAGTCTTGCTGACATTTTCATCTGATGATTTCAGGCTCGTGACGACTTTATCAAGGTTTGCTGTCTCATCTCCAGCAGCGCCGACTCGAAGCGCAGCTCTTTCTTCGTTCCCAATCTTCAACGAGATAGTTCTGGGTTCGTCGACGACCTCGATCTTCAGGTCTTCGTTCAGAACGACTGCAGCATCTCCGACAGAGCTGGCGTTGAGAGTGATGGCACCTCCAAAGCCAGGAATCTTAGAGACTCTCTCGACTTCAGAAATAGATTCTTCTCTTCTGAAGATGACGTTATTCGTCTCCTGGAAGTCGCTTGCTTCTCTCAGCGTAACTTCAACACCATCCATCTTGTTCGGTGCGGTTCTCTTGACGCTGGATGATTCTGACTGTGCCGATTTTGAGATTTGCGATGTGGTTCCAACAGAAGCGTCGCTAGTAGCTGAAGCGAACAACTCCGCAGAATCTTCGTTCCTCATCACTGTCGTCTTTTCAGCAGCAAGATCGTTGAGAACAGGCTTTGCGATGTTCTTGACGAGCTCTGTCTGAACGTCGCCAGCTGCGCGAGTCCTCAGCTCAAAGGAGCCTCCATTTCTCGGGATTGAGACCTCTTCTGAAACATCGGATTTAGCCTGGGTTCTCTCATACGCAGCGTTCAGATTCTCAGCAAAGTCGGAACTTTCACGGAGTGTCAGAGAGGTTGCAGGACCGATCACTGAAGCCGTGTTCTTCACCTTCACCGACTCCTGCGAGCTTATCTTGCTCAGTGCAGTATTGGCGCTCGTAGAGGCTTCTTTGGAGCAGTTGCACGTCAACGATGGTGAAGTAGTGGTGTTTGACGTAATGATGACATGATCCACCGCTAGATCGTTCAGACCAGGTGACTTCAGCATTGGTGTCACCTCAACAAGACGATCCTTCGCCGATGACGTCATGAGCACCACAGGAGCCTCCTCGTTGGCAATCTTTCGGATATGCTCCAGATCTTCTCGGCTCGGCTTCTTCCAGAGCTGCGTCGCGATGTTCTCCTTGAGCAGCGTTGTTTCTCTAGCTCTGAAGGAAGTAGCCTCACCACGGTTTGCAGTGATCAACATTACTTCAGAAGAAGATTTTGCGTCTGCCCTCGTCTTGTTGACTTCAACAGTTTTGACCTCGTGACCAGAAGCCTTCGCAGAGAAGGAAACAGCAAGGTCGTTACTGATAACAATAACCTTGTCAACATCGACCAGAGCGAGACGTTTCTTCTCGAGAACATTCTGTGAGCTGCAGCCTTCGTCAGTAGCTCTCTTGGTTCGAAGAACCAGATTCTCACCCTTTCTCACTTCAACCATTGTTCTGGCCACGTCACCATCCTCATTCTCCTTTTTATAGGCGCAGTTTGTGGTATGGTACTCTTCCCCAATCTCACGGACTGTTAAAGTTCCCGCATCATGGTTCGCTGCGAGGATGGTACGCGTCGCGGCAGAGCAATCTTGCGGCCTCTCGTAAACCTTCACCAACTCATGTTTAATGTCACCACTCGCCAAGGTGTCAAGAGTTTGAGGGTAGAACGTGTTAGAGGTTGTCTTCACGCAGGACACGGAAAGGTTGGTTGGACGAGGACATAACAACGTTCCAGACAGGGTTCTAGATGTTTCAGAAGTGGAGATGGTGTCCAGGGTTGCAGAACCTCCGAATCTTGACTGGATCAACGTCTTCGAGGTGGATTCTGCTTCTGGATGACGGCTGAACTGTTCGGAGATGGATTCACGGTGCTCGACAGCTTCAATCATGGTTTTCTCAGTTGCTGGACCCTTGTTAGCGTGTACTCGAGTAACCTTGACGGTTTCTCGTTCGCCAAGTTTCGACAGCTGCTGATTAACGTTGGCGACTTCAGACGACGTTGCAATCGTCTGAATCCGCTCAGCTTCTTCATTAGCCAGGATAGTCGTCTTCTCGACCCGATCATCTTTCAGGCCGGGATTCAGAAGACTGCACGTCACCTCAACTCCAGATTCCTCGACGGCACGCGTCTTCAGGGTGAAAACGCCACCATGGCGTGGAACATTCCGGGTGTAATCTAAATCACTCGACTGGTTAGGTTTTCGGTAGATTGAGTGCACATTCTCACGATGTTCTTCCGTTTCGAACACTGTGAGCTGCCCGCGGGCTCTGCGCGTTTCGACAAGACTGCGAGCAGAAGAGAGGTTGGCTGGAGGACGTTGCCATGCGTGGTGCAGCGTGCAGTTGACCTTGGTTGTGCTTCTGGCGTGCAGAGTGCAGAGTGCGTGATTAGCTATGGTTTCGAGAAGGTTTACATGCAAAACTTTCGGATGATCTTTTTCAACTTCACGAACAACGTCAACGTTATGATGTTCAACAGCATCACACTCCAACTCGAAGCGACCACCAGATCTGGCCAGATCGATTATCTTGAAGTCCTTCTCGAATTCAGGTTCAACACCAAACTCATAGTACATGGTGTGCTTTTCAACGGTGACCTCTGTCGTCTTCAACTTCGCATCTGATCCTCGATTCGGCAGGGGTCTCGTAGTTGACGCTGTAGCCTTCTGATTCTCCTTCTCAAAGAACGTTCCAAAGTTGGTTCTTTCCACGGTTGGCTCGAATGTTCGAAGGACGACGTCATCCGCGCGATTCTTGTCAACAAGAAGTTGCGAAACCTTCTGGAACGTGAAGATTCTTGACAGTTGTGGATTCGAAGTCGCTTCTGAAAACTCCGCGGCGTCACATTTGCAGTGCACTGGTACTTCTGAGTTTCCGATGATGTTGGTCTTGGTAGAGGAATGACGATCCTCGCTGCGCTTGAGGTCGAAGTAGAAGTTCTGGAAGACTTGGATCGACTCGTGAAGTCTCTTCGTGTAGGGTTCAGCTCGACGTGCGCATTCCAGAAGGATTGCAGCCTTCTCTGATTCATCTCTTCTATCGTAAGAACTGTTGACAGTCAGACTCTCGATGGTACTAGCTATCACCGACAGCTCAGCGAGAACCTTTGTCTTCTGGATCTGCTTGTGGTTCAGCTTCTCGAAGGCTTGAGGACGGGTCAGCGTCGAGAAAAGATTCCTCTCGTCATCAGAAACCGCCTTGGTGTACAAGGTGTACTCGCCACCATCGTTGTAATTCTTCAGAATCTTGAAGTCATTCTTGACATCGTCAGGGATGTTGAAACCCGTGGAAATGCCGATGTTGACTTCAGAAGTTTCTCTGAGCTTGACGACGATGTCCTCACCTCGGTTAGCCATGATGAACAGCTTCGAAGTGGATTCCATTTGGGGCGGGATCTTCCAATCAGCGTCGGTCGACTTCTCAACAAGACGGCTTTCCTTACACTTCAGAATCGATGACGTCATTCGTGCAATTGGATAGGTCTTATCCACATCCTTCCAGAAGATCGGCCTGCAGTTGAACTGACCATAGAACAGGCACTCATCGAACTCAAATTCTTCTGTTTTGAACTTTGCCACGTCGATTCTCGGAATGTTCCAGGCCTTTTCAACCTTCAGAGATTCTGAACGTTCTTCCAGAACTACCGCAAGATTAGCACGTTCGTCACCAGCCTCAGCACAACGAAGGTTAGTCGGGGAAGCTTGATTGAATGATTTGACCGACTTCATCACAGCATGGAGCTGTGGCTCCTTCTTCAGTTCATGACTCGACCAGACGATGTCCGACTCGACGGCATCGGCGCTGATGAACAATGGAGTGGCTGAAATGACAAGTTTCTCTTTCAGACAGATCGCGTGATTTTGATGTGGTTTCAGGACAGAGTACCTATGCAAGTTTATCACCGCGTTGAAGCGCTTGGAGCCAAACTCTCGGAATTTGGCCGGACCGACGGAATCGAACACTTTTTGGGTCATGACGCGCTGGGTGATGGCGGATGACTCGTTGAGGACGTGGCTGAAGTCGATGTTCTGGGCCTCGATGACGAAGGATCGTTCAGAATGGTCTTTGACGTTGAGTCGAAGCACTTCGACAATCAGAGCTTGCTGTCCTGGCAGTTGCATTGACTTGCTCAATGTCTGCACTTCCTCCGTCGTTCCAATCGTCTGGAAGGCGCTTCTGATGACTAGCTGACGTGGCAAATCAACGCAGGCATCGAGATCCGTTTCCACACCTTCGTAAAGTGACAAAATCTCAACAGCATCTGCACCAGTCTCTCTGAACGTCTCAACACTCTTCTCCTTGTTGAAGTACCTTCGTTTCGCCTCTACTTGTTCAGTCTCCATTTCCCCACGCAGTGACGTCACCAGCGCCGCTTCCGACAACTTCGTCGACTTTGCCAGCAGCGAGGTAGAATCACTTCTGATCAGCTTCTGCCGGTATTCCGCACCCTCCATGGATTCTGGAATGGAGATGGCGACGTCGGCTCTAGAAGTTACATCACCAACTGACAACGTCGAGAAGTTCTGCGAAAAGTTTGTGCTCAATGAAATCGTGTGCGCTGAGCTCTCCCTGACGTTTGGCAGCGCTTTGCGGACGAGGTAAATGCCTCCGGAAGCGTCCTTTGTCGAGTACTCTCTGAACTTCTGCGCGACGCCAGTTTCAGAATTCGCGACGTTGACTAACTTCTCGGCTCTGTCATCCGACAGTTGACGCTTCTGGAGAGAGCTGCTCTCGTGGACGTCATCAATGGCAAAGTCCCGGGTGAAATGGTCCAGGCTTACCTGTGAGAATGACTTCTGAATGACCCCAGCAGAATCTGACCGTCGCAGCATGGATTCAGTGTTGACGTTGGTGCTTTGAGCAGCGCGGGTGTAGTAGACCATGTTGTCTTGTATCTTCTCCAGATGTGTCATTTCGGCTTCCATGTCGTTCAGGATCGTCTTCCACTCTGCACTCGTTGACTCCAGGTTCCATTCATTCGTTTCATACTTCTTTTCCACTCTTTCCGACGATTTCTCACGGAGTCGGATGCTTGCGACTTCACCACGAGAAGATCGGCACTGGCAGGACGTGGTGGATGACGTCGCCACTTCAGAAGCCTTTGTCGTCATGGAAACATGGAACTTCTCCCGATCACCGGCGTGGTGATCGACTGCAAGATTCTGAACCGTCCTGGCAATGTTGTTCTGGGAGTCGATAACGACGTCGCCGGCAGCTGGGGTGGATAGGATTTCAATCCATCTTCTGGAGATTGCAACTGCCTCATCTACATCTTCTTTCTCAAACCGCTTCTGAACGATCTTCCCAAACAGGGAGCACATTTCAACACTCTCATTGCCGTATTGATAGAGCTTGTCACTGATGGCAGTATCCAGAAGGCTTGTTTCATTCACGAACTCTGTGAACTCGCTGTCGTCAGCCTTCTCCAGGATCCTATCCGATCTCGTCATCTGAATCTGAAACTTGCGTTCTTCTGAGCTGCGTGATTTAAGTGGAACGACGGATTCAGCAAGCTTTGTGATGCCACCGTGACTGAGGTTGAGTTCCTTCTGAGATGACGTCAACTCAGAAGCCTTGACGCGAGCTTCAGCAACGTCGACGTTAGCTTCGCTGAAGATCTTGGAATCACTTTCGTAGTTGGAGATAGTGCTGAACTGCGAGCTGGATTCTTCACGTCGCGACTCCCTGATCTTCGATGTGCTGGCGCTTCGCAGAACTTCTCTGGAAGTTGACGTCGTTGATTCAGCGTGGGGAAGCTTCTGGAGCGGGACTGTAGAAGTGCTTCTGACGTCGCCTGCTGCATGCATCTTCTCTTCACGTCTAGCGACTTCAGCAACATTTGTGGTGACTTCAGCGACGACGTCCTTGCAGAACTTTTGCTCCACAGCAGTACTGACGTCATCTGCAGCAGAGAGCTCTGCGATTTCATACAACGTTCTTGTCTGGCCGATTCTGACTTCAGATTCTTCTGACTGCGCAGGTCTGCCATGTAGTCGCCCAAATTCAGAAGTACTAGTGATGACGTCATCACTGAAACTCGCCACACTCCAGTCGTCAAGGGTGTCTGACGCGACATAGGTGACTTCATCCTGAGCGAGTTGAGAACTCATGCTGACGTCTGCTCTAGCTTCGTCGATTGACAAAATCCTCGAAGCGTCTTCTTGATTGAATTCAGCTAGTGCGATGTTCTTCTCAAACATTCTTCTTCTCAGCGAAAGGTCCAGATTTGTCTTGGCACGTTCTTCTGACGTCTCCTTGGTCTCCAGTCGTTCTTCCATGACTTCTTTCTCCTTCCAGTCAATTCTGACGTCTTCTTCGATTCTTCGCCGCTCAACTTCCACGGTTTCCTCTGCAACTTCAGGTTCAACGAGTCCAGATGGAACAGAAGTCAGACCTACAGTTGTTCCTACATTTTTCTCAACACTTCTACTACTCAATTCAGAAGTCGCCACAACATCGTCAACCCTGAAGTTCATTGAAGCTGTCAGCTTCTCAACACTAGAAAACGTTCCGGAAGCTGCCTCCTTGCTGATGATGCTGTTGATGAACATTCCTTGGTCTTCTTCTCGGTGTTCTTGAATCCGCGATGAAATTGTCTCCTTTGGTGGAATAAGGACGCTACCTTCCTGAGCTTCAGAACGACTGCTCAGATTCTGGTGGTTGAACGTCTTCTGATCATCCGCTGCCTTCAGATTCACAGAATTCATGTTGAGATTGACATCAGATTTTGTTTTCTGGACTCCAAAAGTCTGTTCATCCCGCTTCATTGAAGTCGTGAGATCGACTCCAACGTTCTGAACACTTCTAGCCGTAAGCGATGATTCTGAGTGTATTCTGGTTGATAGAACTACACCAGAAGCGAGATTTTCATCAGCCTTGACAGTCAGAACGCCTCCAGATAGTGAGAATCCCGCACTCTCATCTCCCGGCTCTCTGAAACTTTGATCTTCAACAGCCTCATTCGCAGCAGGGATGCTGGATATCCAGGACTCGACTTGAGCTGTCTTCTCGAGTGCGCTTTTCGTGTCGATGACTTCAACGCCGAAAGTTCTTGCCACATCTTCAACGGACATCGTTTTCCTTGCAAGAGACACTGTGGAGTGAAACTCCTGCTGATAGATCAAATCAAAGTCAGAAGAACCTTCGACATTCGAGATGGCCGTTAGATTTGCAGCGGATTGGGTGAATTCCTTTGATGGCATCACTCCAACCACACATTCTGGTCTTCTTGTCGTCCAGAGAGATTCAGAGTTCACTTCTGACGTCGGGATAGTTCTGAATCCAATGCTGTGACGACGTTTGATGATCTGTGTGCGTTCCGTGCTGTTGTGAATGGGAGGTTTTGAAATTCTGGCTTCCACCGAGCTCTCTCTGGATTCTGCATGTTTCTTCCTCAAGAACGCTCTTTCCCTGGTCTTGATCAACATGCTACGAGCACAGGACTCGATGGACGAGCTACGGCGCAGTCGGTGCTCACTTTCCGTCGACTCCAAAGATGCCGCGCGAAGGGATCTGGATTCAGAAGTCCTGGTCACGTCACGGACGATGATATCCGTCTCGGTTTCTTGCTCTGGCGGTGCGACAAGCTGTCCAAAGACACTGCCGACTCCAGAAGTGCATGAACCTTTCTCGAAGAATCTGGACGTTGTGGAAGTTCTGGACCGGTCTGCGTACTCGAATTCAGAAGCTTCGGTTCTTGTTGGAGCGGTGATCGTTGTCTCGCCAGTTGCAGTGTTAATCTTGAAGTTTCTGACACTGCTGTCCATCCTAACCTCTTTCAGGAGTTTCACATTGCTTGCAGAAGAGACTCGCTCCAGTCGTGGCTCCACCGATGTTTCGTGTTCTTCTGAAGCCTTGAATCTTCTGGAAGCACTATCAGACGACGTCAGACCAAGATTCATCGCGCACGATACTCCCTTCTCTCCAGTTCTCCAGGCTCCGGTCGTCACTTCTTCGCCGATTTCTCTGGTTTTCAACGATTCAGACTCACGGCGCCTGCTTTCTTGAACTGCGAAAGCTTGAAGTTCGGAATCAGGGACATCGAACTCCGTGGCGATGCTGATGGTGTCGTCGTGGAGCATTCTGGAGACACTGTCACTTACAGTGCTTCGGAAGTTGCGAAGGACACTGACGTCGAGGTCGCTTCTTGAAAGGCAGGAGCTCATGGTAGTACTGCTTTCTTGAGCTGATTGGACTTGCAGAGCGATCTCAAGAAGTCGAGCAGAAGCGATTTTGAGTTCGAAAGATCTGGATTCTTCTGGCGGCGGGATCAAAGATCCAAGGACACCGGCAACGCTGGTACTGCTAGAACCCATCTCTCTCAGAGTAGAATCAGCACGGTCTTCTCTCGCCACAATGAAGGTCTTCGATCCACTCCTGACGACGTCACCTCTACTCATAACAGCGGTCCGGCTCTCTTCTTCGATTCTGAAGTTGCCTGACGCAGATTTCAGAAGCTTCTCCGACGTGACGTTAGAAACGTGCACCTCTGGATTCTGCTCCAAGTTGACGTCGTGATCGATTCTGGAATCAGAAGATCTAACCGCGCTCAGCAGGGCTCTCTCCGACGACGTCGACTTCTGGAGCCAGTTCACTTCAGCGCCGTCGTCTGCGGTTTTTGTGATCCAGCTTCCACCAACCTCATCGTTGCTGAATCTAGAGCTCACGTTCTGATGGTGCCCTTCTGAAACATTGTGTTCAGCACCAGCTGGAGCAGGCCGTCTGCAGTAGTCGTAGGTCGCCATGGCTTCTGCGATGACAAGTTTTAGATCGCACTTGGAAAGAGTTGATAAAAGCACTGAGAAAACGGCTTGATCCTGTTCATTGAGGTTCTGAAGCTCTGGATTCTGAACGATGGCATGTTCGACTGCAGCTTTGACTTGGAGCTCGGTCGCGAGACGACGTCGGTCTTGAATCCTTGCCTCGACAGATTCAGATTGAGTTTCTGGAGGGTTCAAAACGCCAAGAACGCTTTGAAGACGAACACTTTCCGGAAAAATCGTTTTCAGATTTGACTCGACACGTCTCCTCTCCGATTCATCGAATGTAACCGAAGTCAAGTCAGCATGATCCAGAACATTCAAGAATGTGTCCAGGCGGTCTTGGCTGATTCTGAAGGTTGATTTCACTGTCTCCAGAACTTTCTCGGAAATGACTCTTGACTTCTCTTCAGATGAAAGACTTCTGAACGACGTCTCCAAACTGCATCTATCGAATGAAGTCGATAGAGCTGCTGACTCAGTTGATGAAATTGGAAGTACCTTTGAACGGTCTTCGCTTTTCTTCTCGGAACTCCAGAATCCTTCGACAACGTCGTCAGATAGCTTTCTGATTTCAGAAGCAAAATTGTCAACGCTGATGGATTCCAAGACGTGACGATCTTCAGGATGATGCTGAAGATGCGCATCCTTCACAACGTCGATCAGAGAGGCAAAGTTCGTCAGCATTTGAGTCGTGGCCAGGTTGAATGTGACGTTGGTAACAGAAGCTTTTTCATCTTCTGACATTCTCATCAAGGATTCAGACCTCGACGTCACAAAATCAACTGTCGCCGCCAGAGATGAAAACAATCGCTGGAAGCTGGACAGAGGAATCCTGCCTTCGACGTCTTCTTCTTGTTCTGGAGGTGGAATAAGAGAACCGAAAGCGGTACCAAGAGTGATTCCAAGATTGCTCAGATTCTTCTCAAGGTTTTCCTTCTGAGTTGACGTCATTCTCATCTCTGCCCATTCAGATGAGTTGATGTTTGACAGTGTCTGTGCCAGTCTTGAAGTGGTTGTTTTGAACACTGCGTCGACGACTTCAGATAACTTCAGCGACAGGATCTTCTTGTCATTTGCAGATGGAGATGCCTTCTGGAGTAGTGCTTGAACATCAGTCACAACGTCAGATGACGACAGAGTAGCCAACGCAACCTCTGAAGTCGACTTCTGAGCGATGGTTCTTCTGGCGGACTCCATTTTTCTCGTGCTCCAGAATCCTTCGACAACGTCGTCAGATAACTTTCTGATCTCAGAAGCAAAGTTGTCAACGTTGATGGTTTCCAAGACTTGACGATCTTCAGGATGGTGCATTAGATGAGCATCCTTCACGACGTCAACCAGAGAAGCAAAGTTTGTGAGCATTTGAGTTGTGGCCAGGTTGAACGTGACGGTGGTAACCGAAGCTTTTTCATCTTCTGACATTCTCATCAAGGATTCAGACCTCGACGTCACAGAATCAACTGTCGCCGCCAGAGATGAAAACAATCGATGGTAACTGGACAGAGGGATTCTGCCTTCGACGTCTTCTTCTTGTTCTGGAGGTGGAATTAGAGAACCGAAAGCGGTACCAAGAGTGATTCCAAGGTTGCTCAGATTCTTCTCAAGGTTTTCCTTCTGAGTTGACGTCATTCTCACCTCTGCCCATTCAGATGAGTTGATGTTTGACAGTGTCTGTACCAGTGTTGAAGTGGTTGTTTTGAACACTGCGTCGACGACTTCAGATAACTTCAGCGACAGGATCTTCTTGTCCTTTGCAGATGGAGATGCCTTCTGGAGTAGTGCTTGAACATCACTAACAACGTCAGATGACGACAGAGTAGCCAACGCAACCTCTGACGTCGACTTCTGAGCGATGGTTCTTCTGGTCGACTCCATCTTTCTCGTTCTCCAGAATCCTTCAACAACATCGTTGGACAATTTTTTGATTTCAGATGCGAAATTTTCAACGCTGATGGATTCCAAGACTTGACGATCTTCAGGATGGTGCATTAGATGAGCTTCCTTCACAACGTCGATCAGAGAGGCATAGTTCGTCAGCATTTGAGTCGTGGCCAGGTTGAATGCGACGTTGGTTACAGAAGCTTTCTCATCTTCTGACATTCTGATCAAGGATTCAGACCTCGACGTCACAGAATCCACTGTGGCCGCCAGAGATGAAAACAATCGATGGTAACTGGACTGAGGGATTCTGCTTTCGATGTCTTCTTCTTGTTCTGGAGGTGGAATAAGAGAACCGAAAGCGGTACCAAGAATGATTCCAAGGTTTCCCAGATTCTTCTCAAGATTCGCCTTCTGAGTTGACGTCATGCTCACTTCTGCCCATTCAGATGAGTTGATGTTTGACAGTGTCTGTGCCAGTCTTGAAGTGGTTGTTTTGAAGATAGCTTCAACGACTTCAGATAAGTTCAACGACAGGATCTTCTCATCATTTGCAGATGGAGATGCCTTCTGGAGTAGTGCTTGAACATCAGCGACGACGTCAGATGACGACAAGGTAGCTAACGCAAATTCTGACGTCGACTTCTGAGCGATGGTTCTTCTGGTCGACTCCATCTTTCTCGTGCTCCAGTTCCCATCAGAAACTTCTTGACTCCCGATTCTCCTCAAATCGTTTTCTATTCTTCTCGTCTGACGTGATGTGGCAATCAAGTTGACGGTTATGTTCAGCATATCCCATTCTTCTTCCATGACTATGATCAGCTGATTCGCAGATTCATCTTTTCTTCGCAAGTTGACGTTGACGGTTGGTTCTTGCGATGAACCGGTTTGCGTTGAGTTTTTGATTAAAATTTGCGACGATTTTTGCGACGACTCTGAGTTTGAGAATTAGAAAACGTGAGAAATTTTTTGACTACTTTTGGTATCAGTTTAAGCTTCGAAATTCTTTTCCAGTCAGAAACAGCTCAAACCGACCCCAATCTACTGTCAAACGGTACCCAAAAAAGTGACGACAACTCAAGATTTATTTCTACATTTCAACTCAGGAAACCTAGGCAAAACTAAGAGAATCTAAGCGCATTCTACTAAAGAGGAAAATGATCTGGATGAAGTCGAGCAGTAAAACTCCATCTCATCGCTCAGCTCTATGTATACTGCGCGTTCTTCTGAAACTTTCAAAATTGGTGTGAATCGAGTTAGTTCGTGCTGTTGTTGCATGCTGGTGCTCACCTCGGACATGCTCTTCGTGGTGTGCTTGGTGCAATTGGTGTTGGTGAAGGTTTTTGACGCCAAGATAGGCTTGTGAAAAGTTGCCGAAGACCTTTTTGAACATGACGAAGACGTTGACCTCGGCTTGCGCTGGCTTCTTTCGCATGCGAATTTCTTGTAAAGCTTGCATCAATTCAATTCTATGGTGTTCTTGGTGCGCGATGGTGTGATCGATGGCTCGGTTGGCGGGCAGAAGATTCCGATAGTCGGTCAGGCAGAAGGTGGCTTGGCGAACGTCCTCTCGCAACTCTCTAGCGCACCCCACTCGTTCCCAACTTTGAAATGACATACCTGTGACCGTTTCGGCTAGGGTTTCCGCAGTCGAGCCATGCACTCCTCCTGTGTTCTTCAGCAGCACCGCGCAGTTCTCGCTTGCGTCTCCAAACTCGGCAACATTTGCTTCAGACTTCTGACGATGAATGTGACGTAGCCTGGTGTCGGCCTGACCGTGAGACGTGGATTTGCTGATGGACGACGTCGTCGACGCCACGTGACTTTCAGAAGCCCAGGACCGTAACGACGTTGATTGTACGTTTGCAGACTTGACGGTGAGTTCAGAGCCGAGGCTAGTCGAGAATGATGAAGTCCTGCCAAGGGATGACGACACATTGATGGCGCTTTCCGACGTCGCCCGAGTCTTCAGTGAAGATGTCCGCAACTCTTTTTCCTTTCCGATTCCCTCGGCGAATTCTGAATCCTGACCGCCAAGCTTCTGAAGGAAGATGACATTGGTCGCGTGCTCTTCTGACAGCTCCTTGAACTTTCCTTGAGCCTTCAGAACGTTAGCAGTCTTGGAAACACCATCAGCATACTGGACATCACTCCCCTTACTGATATTCTGATTGAGGGTGAACGTTTCAGTCTCCGTCTCGTACGAATCGAACGATGCCTTTGCAGAATTCTTCTCAACACGGACGAAGTCGGCATCTGCATGGCTGCTCTTGCTGGAGTTGTCGAAACCGCACATGGTCATTGCCTGTTCCTCTCTGGTCTCCCGGAGTCGCGCACCGACGTGGCTCGTCGAGACGCCAGCAAGGTTCTTTTCTGCGTACTGAAGGATCGCAGCTTGTCCACGATTCTTGTCAATCGCGACGGTCGTCGACGTCTGCTTCACTGACTTCTCCCTTGCCGTCAGCTCGGTCGCCCAGCTGTTGCCTGTCTCGAAGGTCGCTTCGAAGACTGACGACGATTCTTTCTTTACGAGATCCACAACAGTCGGACCTCCTTTCTGCCACTCGGACTCGTCAGAATCACTCTCATACTGCTTTTCTTGCCTCTTGAACCGAACCTCTCCTTGGAGTTGCAGGCCTTCGATGGTTTTCTCATACTGCCCTCCTTGCGCTTCTCGTTCTTCTTCTGAAGATGCAGATTCCAGATGACGACCCTTCTGGCGGAAGACCGTCTTGCCTTGGAGATGAACACCTTCTTGGTCAAGCTGGTATTGTCCTCCCAGAGCTTCGTTTTGGTGTTGAACAATCTTTTTGGACTCAGCTTGTTGAAGAACTTCCTCCTGGCCAGACTGATGTTGAATGATTTCAACCTTCTTGGACTCAGCCTGTTGAAGTACTTGTTCCTGGCCAGACTGATGTTGAATGATTTCAACCTTCTTGGACTCAGCCTGTTGAAGGTCAGACTGATGTTGAGTGACTTGAGCTTCAGGCTGGTGTTGAACAGCGGCCTCCTGGACACTCAGCACCTTGTTCTGAGCTTTAGACTGCTGTTGAACAACCTGCACCTTCTTCTGAGACTCAGGCTCCTGATCATCCGACTCCAGTCTCTTCTGGAACCTGATGCTTGCGTTCCCTTCAAAGTGCTGTCCGTCCTTCTCCAACTTCGACTTTTTCTGCTTCTTCCAGCGTTCTTGTCTGATCAGAATCGAGAAGACTGAGACCAGCGGGATGGCTATATTGATTGTAAACTGCGACGAATCCTCTCTTCTCGTCAAATCGCAATCGGCAAAGGCGTGAGCGCATCTTGGCTCCACATCTTCTGACTCGAACCGTCTGAGAGGTCTGATCTCCACGACGTCTTCAAAGTGAGCTCCATCCTGTTGAATCCTTATGTTGGCGTCTTCAGGGTTCTTATCTTTCAGACTGTCGACGTACACTCGCTCAACCTTCTCGATCGCAAGTTCCGGTGGAGTTCGATCCGCTGTCTGTTCATAGTGAAGTTTTGCCTGCTCTTCTTGGAGATAGTCGTCAGCACGTTCACCAATGACGTAGGTCTTCAGAATGTTGGTGATATCTTCAACAACCTCAACTTCAACGTGGGTGACTGACGTCACTTCTTCTCCGTTCTCCTTCAGCTCTTCCAGGAGCTTCTTGCTGACTTCGGTTAGGTAGTCCTTCTTGTTCTGAAATTCGGATAAGATACTGTACTTCTCATCATTTTTACCATGAATTCAGGAACGTCCAGACTGGCCTCTCTCTCCATCATCTTCTGACCATTCTCGATCAAGGTGATCTTGAATTTTGACTGTCCATCCTTCATTTCTTCGAGAATCAGACTCTTCTTGCCAATCGTCGTTTTTATCTGGAATTTTTGATGAAAAACTGATATTGATTCGGATTTTTTAATTTCACTTTTTTGACCGACATCAAATTTTGAAAATTTCGGAAAAACTGTTACGACAAGTTGTCTCTGCGTCTCTCCGTCTTTACACTATCTCACCTTATAATTAGTGACGGTATCCTTTACAGTCCACGCACTTGAAATGCAAGAGTCGACAGTTATAAGATCGGCTCCAACTATTTTCTCCATCTTCAGTTTTCCTTCAACCGTGGTCCTGACAACTGGTGGCAAGGACTTCCGTTGTTCGATCTCGACTTCTGACTCTCGGTTTGTTCTTGACGTCGTGGTTGGAAGTTCATAACCATCTGAAATTAAGTTTTGAGAAGTTTAGACCATCTTTTCATATAGCCTAGAGTCTTTCGATAATTTTGACATTCTTTTTTTCCCATTTTTAGTTTTTTGTTCGCTATTTTTCGAAGTTCGCCTCTAAAACAATCAAAATTTCGAGAGATTCTACAAAAATCAATATTTCCTAAGACCATAGAAAATCAATATTCTCAAAAAACCTGCTACTTCCGCTACCCGAAGATATTTCAGATTCTAAAGTCAGAAATGTACCTTGTAAATTCCTTCTCTCAGCTTGTGGGCTCAGGCCATGGGCTCTTGCTCTTTTCTGCTGTTCCACGTCATCGATTCTGCTTGTGCTACCATTATCCCATGTAAAGACGTTGGCCAAGCGGAGACGACCTCCATCTTGAAGCTTCACGGTCTTGTTCACAGAGCTTGTGGATGCAGCCTTCGCAATGCGATCGGTAGGTCTGCAACAATTCTCTCTCTCTCTCTCTCTCTCTCTCTCTCTCTCTCTCTCTCTCTCTCTTTCTCTCTCTCTCTCTCTTCTCTCTCTCTCTCTCTCTCTCTCTCTCTCTCTCTCTCTCTCTCTCTCTCTCTCTCCACTCACCTCCTGGCAACATTAGCTGTATCAGGCTCTGCAGACAGCCTTAACAAATCCATGGTTGCTTCGTCAAGCTGAGTCACCGAGGAGTTTGGAGCTCCTTTGGTCTGTGGCCCACGTTGTTGCGATTGAGAGCCTTAATTTTTGATGTTTAATAATCGCAGTTAAACTGAAATACGCTGAATTTTTGCAGTGTATCTCTCTCTCTCCCACCCCCCCCTCTCTCTCTCTCTCTCTCTCCCACCCTCTCTCTCTCTCTCTCCCTCTCTCTCTCTCTCTCTCTCTCTCCCACTCTCTCTCTCTCTCTCTCTCTCTCTCTCTCTCTCTCTCTCTCTCTCTCTCTCTCCCACTCTCTCTCTCTCCCACTCTCTCTCTCCCACTCTCTCTCTCTCTCTCTCTCTCTCTCTCTCTCTCTCTCTTTCTCTCTCTCTCTCTCTCCCACCCTCTCCCACCCTCTCTCTCTCTCTCTCTCTCTCTCTCTCTCTCTCTCTCTCTCTCTCTCTCTCTCTCTCCTCTCTCTCTCTCTCTCTCTCTCTCTCTCTCTCTCTCTCTCTCTCTCCCAAAATGTCTGAATTCACCTCTCGGTCTATACTGTAGATGTGCTCTATCCGCAAAAGCACTTTCCTGATCTATGAAATGAACATTCCTTGGTGATGGTGTAGCCGGCACTGACACTAAAATTAGACATTTGATTCTCGCTACGCTCGAGACGCCCGGTTTTTGATTCCAATTTTTACTCTCTTCAAAAAATCCTATAGGTCCGCCATCAAACTTCCACAAAATCCCGAGTTACAACCACAACAGAAGGAAATTGAGAGGATTGTCGTTTCAAAAAAGATTGATCATGTGAAAATTCGGACGTGAGTTTTCACATTTCTATTTTTTCTACCACGGTAGATGTACACATTAGAAATGAAAATGCCTCATGAAAAATGGAAAAAAAGCCAAGTTATTATTATGAGTTGCGATTTTCATGATGTTTCGTTAAATAATCCTATTTCACATATCTTCTTCTACCTGTAAAAAAGTCTGACCTCCGTAAATCGGTTACTTAGTTACCGTAGCAGTTTTGCTTTGAAATACATGAACGATTAAGTAATGCGCCTTCAATTTCAATGGAATGAAAGTAAGAATAATAATTTAAATCCACAAAGATCTAACTGTTCGTTGTGAGAGTCCCGACCCTACCGTACTCATTTTACAAAAATGCGGCTGCCGCGAGTTTGAAATCGGTCAGACTTTTTGCTAGATATGTGTATTTTGTTATTGATCAAAAATCGTCATCAATTTGTGACAATTTTCCTCACTCACAAAGTACAGTAACAAAATTTTGATCTACTCACTCTCTCTGTTCTTGGATCTCCTCAGCCGGTCTATGGTCGCATAGTCGTTTTCTTCGTTTTTCGGGTTTCTGTACCCCTCGTGTGAGTGAGTTCTTCCCTGAATCGATCGATAAATATTGATTTTTTCAGAAGATTTCTTGAGAAATCACACGAAAAAGATGAAAAATAAGGGAAAATTGTGAAAAAATGATTTCAGAACCTCAAAAACCGTTGGTAGAGTGAGATATCTGCGCTGAAAATGTTTTTGGAGAATTTTCGAAAAAAAAAAGATTTTTGACAAATTACCTCATTTTTTCTATCCTTTTCCTGAAATCGTTCGGTTCGAGCGTCTATTATCTCTACATCATTCGTTTGGGCACTTCCAAACCAGCGCTGAAATACTAATTAATTAAATTGATATTAATTCAGAAAATATTTGATTTACCAATGAGAAATTCATATTTTAACAGTGGAAGAAAGAGAACAACATTCCAGCTGACACTGCCTACCTGAAAGAACCCTCCGTTGTTTTGGGCTCCCCTGCGCTGGTCCATGCTGTTGTTCTTCAATCCGTTTTTCGACTTTTTCTTGGAATTTCTGAAATTCTTCGAAAATCACAGGTTTTATCATTGTTTATAATTGGCAAGGTGGTGGGCGAATAAGATTATGTCCGATAATCAATGTAGAATTTTCTGGATTTTCTCGACTTTTTATGGTACTTGAAAAAGAAGGCGAATATCATTATGTCAAGTCTCTTCATCAAGTTGAAATTATGATCGATCATTAAAAAAACGCGCGACTATCATAATGTCCGAAGGGATATGACTATATAACCTCGAATGGCAGCGCGAATATCATTATGACCAACCTTGAATTCCCTTGAAGCGGTCGAAATCCTGGCTTTCTTTTCTCACTGCAACAAGTCGGATTATTTCCTTCATTATCAATGAATGGAAGTGCTGTGACGGACTGGACAGGGACAGTGGACAACGGACAAACATCTGAAGTCTCATCCAAACTCTGCTCCCACATAGAAGACGATCGCGCGGATCCTGGAGCTGACAAAATCAACGACGGCACCAATGTGTCCACCGACGACGACCTTGACGACTTCTTCTTCCTCGCAAAGTTCGGTTTCCTCGTCGACTTCTTCGGGATGTGGATGCTGGCGATGGTATAGGGGACGTCATCAGGGGAGGGTGTCCGACCATCGACCTCAGTGGACCTAGCCCTTCGGCCGGATGTAAGGCACTTCTGACAGCAACATATAGTACAACAACGACAACACGTATAAACCATCCAAGACGTCTGAAGGAGAACATTTAGGAGACATTTATAACATAATCAAGTGAAGACGGTTCCTAAATAGGCTCAGGTAAGGTTCTAAGCACAAGTAAGTTCCGAAAATGGGGGTCCGATTTTTCCTAAGCATGATATAAAAAAAACTCTGCGGTCGCTCTGCGACTCTGCGCTCTGCGGTTTACATTTTGCCCCTGGGGCTAGCAACAGCAGGATCTACAGCAACTCGCAAATTTCACTTTTAATTTTCGTGTGAAATGTTTGAAACTTCTGGTTCCGAACATGAAATGTGTTCATGCTGTTGAAAGCATGTTTAGAATGTTTGGCAGGTGAAGTTACAAGTACAAGTACAGACAGGTACAAGAAGGTAAAGTTTTCATAGTCATAATTTTGTTCTCAAATCTAAACCCTCACTACATTAACTGATGGGAACCTTCCTGAATTTTCATTGGCAGACTACTGGTTGGAATTGATCTGAATATCCTGGTCGAACTACTAATATCAATATTCTATCACTACATAACAACCAGAGCAACCTTTTGAAAGGTTCTCTTCACAGTTCTCATTATTTTTGCCCAAAGTGGTTATTGCAGGTCGTCACGAAGCTTATGAATCTCATTATTGAAAAAAAGTTATCATTAATAACAATTGACTTTGTATCAAGAAAATCATGAAAAAAAGATTTCTGATGTTTGACCCTTCTTTCAGAAACATTTCTAGTAGTTATGAACAGAGTATTGACAATATGTTCAAGGTATGTTTACCAACCTGTACAGCGAGAATAAGGTTGGGTTCGAGTGGTCGTAGAAGATCCAACGGATCAGGTAAGGTGAAGTCGATTAGGAACTTCAGAAAACAACTCATTCCATCATCAGCAAAAAAAGATGATAGAAAAAGAGGGGGTGCAGTAAGTACACGCCACTTGATGTTTCAGAGCTGTGTAATGTTCTGGTTTGATTACCTTAGTTTGAGGTAAATAATTGATATTTTGGTCATATTAAACGTTTCTATAAGCTACGACCTTGAAAATGCGGTGCGAATATCATTATGTCCGATAGGATTCAAGTAATTCGGAACGAAATATCAGAATCGTGATCTAAACTTCTCTACAAGCTGGGATTTCGATTGACGCGAATATCATTATGTCCTCTAAAATTAAAAAAAAACGTATTTCAAAAAGTGGGGATGTGGTGCGAATATCATTAAGTCCGATGGGATTAGACCAGAAAATGTAGAGAAAAGTAGTCTAGAAGACTAGACGTCTCGAAAAATGGTAGTGCGAATATCATTATGTCCGATAGAATTAGGAACATCGTGAAAAGGTCTTGCATTTCCAAATTCAGAAAACGGAGCGAATATCATTTTGTCCGATGATTGATTATCCAAAAATGTACAAAACCTCGAAAACAGCAAGAAAGTTTCAAAATTGAGGCCAAGGAAATTCAAACATGAACAGATATAACTTGAGTGGATGGCAAACAAGTGAAAGCAGCACTAGAGCTTATCTTTTTATCAGTTTTAGAAGCCTGAAACTCAGAAAAGGAGAAAATTCTTCATAATTTGGACAAAAATCAAAAATCCCTGGAGGATAGGGGATCGAACTTTGATAATGTTGGGTAGAGGCAGATGTTTTAACCATTACACTATGGTACGTGCTCTTGAGGCAAAATTTGAAATTTTAAAAAATCCATCTAGCTTATCTTTTTATCAGTTTTAGAAACTTGGAAAATTAGATGATTCGAAACAGGATAAAAAGCAAAAATCCCTGGAGGATGGGGGATCGATCTCTGGTAATTTTGTTCATAGACAATTGTTTTAGCCACTACACTATGGTACGCGCCAATGAGATTGTACTCAGGGAAGTAAAACCAGATTAGATCGCGAAATTTCCAAATTAGATCTAAATTGATTTGGCCGATACCTACGGTAACTACTTTTTCTGGTAGAGTAGAAAATTATAAGAATACGTTTTTCTCAGATTTTGAAAATTCCTACTTCTTCAGAAGTTATGCCGCAAAAAAAATTAAAATAGGTAAATTAGATCTATTTTGATCTAATTTGCTAAATGAGGTAAATTAGATCTAATTTGATATAGACTTTCCTGAGTAGTTGAGAAAAATTTTGGGGGTCATTTTTTGTCACCGCCACTTGATTTTTCTGATCTTGATACATTAATATAATCTTGTCTATTTTTCTCGAACGCATTGTCGACTAAACAAAAAGCAGTTTGAAGAATGTACTTCAACAAGCAGACATAAAACAAAGGGATCGCAGTAATCTTGATAGTAACGTTAGCTGTGAGACGAAAGGGATGTGCAATGAGCCGGTGAACAGTTGTTCTATAAACTGCTCTTCCTACTTTTTCGGATTTTTCTGACGTTCGGCAGGACTGGGCTGACCACTAGGGCCGGGGAAGTTATACGCACCAACATGGTACCAGAATGTCACGAATCGGCTCACACGTGAAACCTCTATCGAAATGACACTAAACAAGCACATGATGATCACAAAAGGGGAAAATCAATGTCACTAATTGGTTACGAACGAATCACATTCGATTTGACTGAAAGTGAATTACAATACCCATCTAAAAAGCACGAGAAAGGCCTATATCAGTTACAATAAGGTCACGAAGAGGAAACACAAAAGTTCGGCGCCCAAAACCATATGGGGTGTTCACTAAATCTATACCTAGTGTAGTGGATAGAACATTAGCTTTTGAATCGAGAGTCCAAAGTTCGATCCCGGTGGGTGACTGTTTTTTTTTTGCTATTTTTCAACGTAATGTTGCTCACAAGAAAATCGATGAGAGAAATTAAGTTCCGATTGGATCGACTATACAACATAAAAAGGTGGATCTCATGTGGCGAACACATGTAATCAAGCAACATATTGACGGGGTTATTTTTAGCCATATGGTCTGTTTATAAAATCTATACCTGGTGTAGTGGATAAAACATCAGCTTTTGAATCGAGAGACCAAAGTTCGATCCCGGTGGGTGACTTTTTTTTTGCTTTTTTTCAAGTTATTACAAAATTTTCAACGTAATGTTGCGCACAAGATATGATTCTTATTTTGTACAGTCAGGTGAAACGAATAGGTGAAAGGAGAATGAAGTCATGCTGTTTGTCTCTAGTCTAGTGGATAAAGCATCAGATTTTGAACTGAGAGGCCAACGTTCGATCTTGGCGAGGGACGGATTTTTTTGCTTTTTCCAAAATGTCAATTTTTCATGTTCACACCAAGTTTTCATACACAAAAACACCCGACAAGAATTATGGAATGAAAAACAGAGTAAACAACAATCAAATTGCGGGGGTGCTCCGAGAGAGAGAGAGAGAGAGAGCGGCTGTCATGACTCACTGCGTATCCCCCAAAATCTATCAACTGCGTATCGACACAACTGTCTCTGCGTATCGAAAGTGTGAGCCAAGAGCAAGAGCAATTGATAATGTGTAATACAACATAAAAGACCAGTGATCTTGGGGTGAGGGTTCAAATTTGTATGGTAATTTTTGAAATTCATGTTTTTTTTTCGAAATAAATTTGAGCCGTATAGTAAATTTCATATCGCAATCTTGAAGCAATCAAGAAAAAAATTTCCAGAGTTTTTTCCGTCTCTAAAAATCTGATTAAAAAAGAAAAGCAAAAAATTGCGTAAGTTTTTTTCAGAACTATTTTTGAAGTTTCATGATGATTTGTAGAAATTTGAAAAAGTTATATCCAAAAACAGCAAAAATCAAGTGTCCCACAAGAAGTAGAATATAAAACACTAGTAAGATTGGAAATACTGAGTCAAAGTACACCATTAGTCTAGGGTGATTTTATGGTGAGTGTCAGCTATCAGTTCACAGGAATGTTTGGGTCGCACTGGCCGTTCCTCAGTGGATTGAAGCACTATCCGTATTTGATCTGGAACTGTTGTAGACCGTTAGAGCGTATCGATCAGTTGTACAGGGTGCACCAAAATTACTTGCACAAAAGTTTGACCTCATACAGCTTCTTGTTTAAGCACCCCTCACCTATGAATTCTCAAAACTTCTATTTGTCATATTGTTCTTCACTTTCTTGCTGAGTTCTAGATCAATCGGTCCAGTTCTAGGGCGATAGTGTCCTCAAACTCACCAAGCTATCCCAGTCGCAGGCGAGAGTCCACCTATGCGGCATCATCAAACGGCTGGGAATTCCAGAATGAACTGTTAATAATTCAAATTTTGATGTAAACAAGTTCAGTTTGTCTTTTTGTAAACGTTAGCTAAGAAAAATACCAATAGTCATCATTCCGGAGCGGATTAGAGCTGCGAAAGCTAGGATACGGTGAAATCCACTCGGATCATCAAAAAGATGGCAATCGATATGAAAATCAATCAGAATTTGATGGAAACAACAGTCAAAGCCAAGCTTAAGCTGGTTTGTTGTCGTATCAAAAAAACCTCTATTCACAAAGATGATATAACCGAGAAAAGGCTCGTAATACCAAGATAGCTCTTCCAGCGCACGCGCCCTATGAACACTCGATGACAGTGTTCTCTGATGAGAAGCTAATGGCGATAAAAGCTGAAATGAAGTCTCAAAACCACCGAGCTGTTGCTCAGACGTTCGTAGAAACTTTTGACAAGAAACAACTTCATCCATCAAGCCTTCGACCTGCTAGCGGGATCATTTCCGGAACAGCTTGTGCCGATGACAAGTTATCATTGTTTTTGTCGACAATTGTGTCAAAATCAACACAGTAATCCCAATTTCTATGATTTTAACGTAGAAACATCTTTTTTGGACTCAAAATCATTTCAATGAACATTACTGGGTGTTCCAGCAAGACTGTGCGCCAGTTCAAACAGCCAAAACGTCGCAACAAGGATGCGAGACTCATTTGGCTGCGCTCATCTCACGGATCAATGGCTACTGTCGTGGCCGGACCTGAATCCGGTTGACCATGCCATCTTGAAGGTCTTGCAGAACAAAATCAAGACTAAACTTCATCCAAGTTTCAAGGGCCTGAAGAAGACCATTGTCAAGTAATGGGACGATTTGTCGGAAGACTACCTGCGTGCAACCATCGATGCCTAACCAAGGCGACTTTGGGCTGTCATCGCCAATGAAGGAAGTCATATTCAACAAGACTAGTTGATAATTGTTTTTATGATCATAAATAAACTATTTGTCAGCTTTTACGGTTTTCTGACTTTTACTTTTTGATATAGGCTATCTAGAAGTTGTGCAAGTAATTTTGGTGCACCCTGTAGGTAAAACTATGCTTGGTTCATGTTGAAGATTCGGACCAAGTCGAACCGATTCAGGCCGATTTAAGCCAAGAAGGGCCAATTCGGGCCGATCTGGGCCAACCTGAACTTTTTTTGAACTTATAAATCCATTATTTTAGAATTTCCACTCCAACTCTTCTAAGACACCTGCTGACCCTATCAATCCACTCGTACTGAAAGCAAAAACGAACTTTTTCCAAACTGCGGCTTCTTTTAAGTGAGTTATACACACTGATCTCCGAAAATTCGATCAGTTGACCATTCGTTTTCGTTCCTTGCTGGTGAGTTGCTCCTAAGAACCTCTAATGTCCTTAGGTAGTCTTAGCAGTTTCAAGATAGTCCCAAATCTTTTCATCTGAAGCCTCTCAAAGTGTATACTATATTTCATTAAGACACGATTGTGCCTTAACCCTTCAGTTTTTATTGGGTTTTCTTATTTTTAGACAAAAGTCTCCTATCTTTACTATGGTTTTTGTAGTTTCTAATGCAGTTCATTTTGAAACAGCCTGATAAAGCCCTCAGATAGAATTTCTTCTTAAAAGTAATAAAACCGACTCTGGATGCTCTTTTTCTGATTGAATTGACTCGACGTACGAGACTCCTAAATCACTCACTCAGAATGTGTTGGGGCCACTCTTGGAATAGCGTTTTCAAGAGTATGGCTTGGAAACACTCGAGACTCTCTCTCTCTCTCTCTCTCTCTCTCTCTCTCTCTCTCTCTCTCTCTCTCTCTCTCTCTCTCTCTTTCTCTCTCTCTTTCTCTCCCTCTCTCTCTCTCTTTCTCTCCCACTCTCTCCCCCTCTCTCTCTCTTTCTCTCTCTCTCTCTCTCTCTCTCTCTCTCTCTCTCTCTCTCTCTCTCTCTCTCTCTCTCTCTCTCTCTCTAAAATATTACACTATTTTTCAAAATCAGTCAAACACTTGGAACTCAATAATAATAACTTTATTCATTGAGAACAAGTTCATAAGCTTCATGACGAGCAGCAATAGCCGCCACGATCACAGAATAATGGGATTGGGAACCGTAGGAGAACCTTTTAAAAAGCTGCTCCGGTCAGGACAGTTGTCCGATTTTTTGCAAAAAAAAAACCTTGGATAAAACGTAGTGACGCTCACTCTTTTGTAGTTTGTTTATTCCGAAAGTTCATGTATTTTTTCCGTTTCTTTCACAAATTTTCACAAGTTTGCTTTCGATCCAATTTGAGAATTATGATTTTTTAACCTAAAAACTACTGATCATTTGTACTTGCCAGATCATCCATCTTCAATATTTGTCCATCTTAACTGTCAAAAAAGTCGAAGCGCTGTTTTGAAAACAAATACGAGCTTGTCTTCAATTCTTCATGATTCTCTGAGGATATGGTTCCTGATGTCTAAATTTTGCCGCGCGCGTGTTTTACAAGTGACTTTATTTCAATGGGACATGCTGTTTCATCTCTTTCTCGTTCCGTGGAGATGGGTTACTCTTAACTTACCTCAGAGTCACTCTCTGCCGTTACTTCTGTACATTGCACTTGTTTTCACAAGTAGTGTTATTTTTATGGGACACAGAGTGGACAGTGTTTATTATTGTATTCTTCTGGGACATCCTGGCACACGTGACTATATTCTTATGGGACACTTCGGCACATGTGACTACATTCTTATGGTACAACCTGATCATATTCTTATGGGACACACTGTCACACGTGACTATATTCTTATGTGACACACTGTCACACGTGATTATATTCTTATGGGACACACTGTCACACGTGATTATATTCTTATGGGACACTTCGGCACATGTGACTACGTTCTTATGGGACACACTGTCATACGTGACTATATTCTTATGGGACACTTCGGCACATGTGACTACATTCTTATGGTACAACCTGATCATATTCTTATGGGACACACTGTCACACGTGACTATATTCTTATGTGACACACTGTCACACGTGACTATATTCTTATGGGACACTTTGGCACATGTGACTACATTCTTATGGGACAACCTGATCATATTCTTACGGGACACTCCGGCACTCGTGACTATATTCTAATGGGACACCCCCCAGCCTGCACTTTGAGCAGCGCATCAAATTATAATAACAGGGTGAACCTAAAGAGCTCTGAGCAGTGTGAGCAGTGCGTAGTGTAATGGAATTGGAGACTCTCTTGATAAATAATTCGGTTGCCCATTACAAACTTGTTCGTTGTTAAGTCGCGCACGTCCCTTCTTTTCTTTTCTTCGGCACAATGTGTCAGTGTCCCGATAGAATATGGACATTCTGTTCTAATTTTATTTAAGTGAGCCATTTTTAGAGAGAGAGAGAGAGAGAGAGAGAGAGAGAGAGAGAGAGAGAGAGAGAGAGAGAGAGAAACATTTCCTTTCACAATTAGTGCATACCTTCCTCCAATAGTGTTCTCTGTCAGAGAGTAAATATGAAAGTAATTAATTTCATGCCTTCTCTCTCTCAGAATAATTACTCGTCTGGAGAAGCCACGCCCACATTCTGAAAATTGAATTCTCTGGAGACAATTAGTTGGTGGTATTTGCGGAATTTTTGATGTTTTGGCGAAAAATAATCTATCTTTCATTGTTTTTGGATTTTGAGTCACGCAAGTTACAATTACTCTCTCTCTCTCTCTCTCTCTCTCTCTCTCTCTCTCTCTCTCTCTCTCTCTCTCTCTCTCTCTCTCTCTCTCTTTCTATCTCTAAGGAGGTCAGGAGTTCGATTCCCCAACCAGACACTCCATTTTTGCATTTCTTTCGCAATCCAGAATTCATCGTGAATTTGGCTTAAGACAGGTGCTTCGGAGGGTTTCTCCTTGACGATAATTGCATAGAATTTAGGAGGTCGATGGTTTAATGGCCACTTCTCGCGGCTCGCAGCCAGCTCGAAATCGCAAATTACGAATCTTGTTTTCGGTTGAAAAGGCATTTTCTTTTAGAAAAACATTGCTTTCGTTATGCTACCACCTTTTTGGAATACGTCTTTTCAGTTTACACTCCGTAGTATGGTGCCATATGTGTACCGATTGTGGCGATTATGTGCTACGTTTATTTTCTAACATTATTTTTGAGTAAAGTAGAGGTTGTTTCATCACTTCTCCTGCTATTCTAATCTCAGTTTTGAGTACGACTTTACAGTTGACGCTTCGTAAAGTTGTATCCAAATCGTGGCAAATTTGTGCCATTCTTGTAGATGGCACAAACCAGACACGAACTGGACACCTGAATCAGTATCATATTAATAACTAGCTGTTGAACCTTCGCTGCGCTCAGGCGTTTTGCGTGTTTTTTTGGATGCTCGTACTCTTTTCTATCGGTAAACTCAAGCGCAGGAAATAATTCATCTGGTATTAGTTAGTTATTTTCTTTCAAGTTTTCCTCTTCCAGAGGGCTCCGCCCTTGGGTTCCCCCGAGAACGATAAATTTTTCTACTCCCGGGGGCTTCGCCCCCTGGGAGACCAAATGCATGAAAATGTTGTTCTACTCCCGGGGGCTTCGCCCCCTGGGAGACCAACCGCACAAAAATATTGTTCTACTCCCGGGGGCTTCGCCCCCTGGGAGACCAAAAGCATGAAAATGTTGTTCTACTCCCGGGGGCTTCGCCCCCTGGAGACCAACCGCACAAAAATATTGTTCTACTCCCGGGGGCTTCGCCCCCTGGGAGACCAACCGCACAAAAATATTGTTCTACTCCCGGGGGCTTCGCCCCCGGGGAGACAAAGCGCATGAAAATATTTTTTCACGGTATTTTTATCGCTAAAACTTTTTATAGAGCAGAAGGTTACACTTGTACGGTTAGACAAAAAGCAAAAGAAAAGGAATCAGACAGGAAATGATCGGGCTTCGATTAGTTTTGTAATCAACTTCTCTGCCACTGCGCTTTGGAAACACGTGTTCGGAACATGTTGAACATGGTGTACGTGACACGTGAAAATTGACCCCAATTTGCACTAATTAGGTCATAACTACGGTATCGTGATAGGTAGAAATTTGGAAAAAGTTTAGTCCAAGTACACATAATTTTCGTAATCTAGTCACAAAATTTCAACCTAAAACATCAATTCTGAAAAGAGTTATTCACACATTTATAGTCAGACAAATACCCCGACATCTATATATATATATATATATCTATATATATATGAAAACATATAAACATTTTTTGTTACACGTGCGTTTTATAATAGTAATAGAACAAGGGGACCGCCCCCTTTGCGCCGCCCACTTTTCGTGAGGCAAATTTTTGGGTGGTCCTTTTTGCTTTTGGTTAGGGGGAGGGTTGGAGGAGGGGTTGTGCAAAAGTGGCAGGGCGGGATTCGAACGCGCGTTGGGAGATTAACGATCGGACGCGTTAACCACTCGGTCACCGCTGCACGTTTTTTGTTTGTGCTTCAAGCGTGACCACTGGGGACCCTCGCAGGTTGTTGCATTGGTTCTAGCCCGACTTGCATTAGTGTTAGCCGAGTTTGGATCGTTCGGGGAGTGCGAAAGCGAGGAGAGACAGAGAGAGGGAGAGAGGGTGAAAGAGAAGGACAGATAGGAAGAGAGACATAGAGAGAGAGAGAGGGTGAGGGTGAGAGAGAGAGAGAGGGGGTGAGAGAGAGAGGGGGGTAAGAGAGAGAGAGAGAAAAAAGTAGACAGAGAGGAGAGGGAGAGAGAAAGAGAAGACAGAGAGGAGAGGAAGAGGAAAAGGAAACATTGAGAGAGAGAAAAATGGCTAAGACTTTGCCTCTAAAAACCCCTTCTTTTCCATTTAAAAAGTCGAAATTCGTTATTTTGTGATGAAAAAAATGGAAAAAGGGCTCTGAGCGTAGCGAGGATTCTCTGCTTGTGTAGTTCATGGCGGAACAGCCCAGGTCAAGAGGTTTTCATTCCATCTTGTTCGACCATGTTTGCTTATCTCGGCTCTCAGCTTTTGATGTTAGAAATCAGTCAGATCAGTCCGTCGCTTTGCATCATTTTTTATTGATCTCAAGGAAAAAGCAAAAATAGTCTGTTCCTGGTGGGGATAGAACCCGCGTCTCTTCCTCATTCAGTATCAACTAGATCTAACTCTGTTTCATTCGAATCTGATTTATAAAATCCTTCTCTTCCTCTTCCTAGAGTACTATTTACACTTTAATTTTGGAAATAAACAAAAAACATTTTCCACAGAGATCGATCCATCGACCTCTCGCACCAAAACCGAATCGTTTACCAACTGAGCTATAGATTCTATCTGGTTTCACATATGCAACAAAAAAAGAGAAAGGTCCCTTTCGGAAAAGCAAAAAAATGAATTTCCGACTGGGACCGATCTCGTGACCTCTCGCACCAAAATCAAACCGTTTACCCACTGAGCTACACACTTTTCCAGTCGTTTTTATCCCAGCAATCTGTTATCCGAAACGACCCATCCCAATGGATGATGTTGTTTTCTCTTGCTCATCATTCCAAGCTATTCATTTCACTTTTCAGCCGGACCATTTCACTATGACAAATAGCGGAATTTCCTTCTCCAACATCAGAATCAATCGTCGCAGATCGACCAAAGCTCTGAATGACATTTTCCGTCCGTTCACAAGCAGGTATGTGTTTTTTGCAAAGTGCGGCAGGGTTATTGAAAAGTAGGCGTGGTCTGCGAATGGTGCGCGGTTTTCTCAAACCCGTTTACCACCAGGCAAGTGCGGCAGGGTTATTGAAAAGTAGGCGTGGTCTGCGAATGGTGCGCGCTTTTCTCAAACCCATTTACCACAAGGCAAGTGCGGCAGGATTATTGAAAAGTAGGCGTGGTCTGCAAATGGTGCGTGGTTTTTTTTCAAACCCGTTCACCACCAGGCAAGTGCGGCAGGGTTACTGAAAAGTAGGCGTGGTCTGCAAATGGTGCGCGCTTTTCTCAAACCCGTTTACCACCAGGCAAGTGCGCAGGATAATTGAAAAGTAGGCGTGGTCTGCAAATGGTGCGCGCTTTTCTCAAACCCGTTTACCACCAGGCAAGTGCGGCAGGATTATTGAAAAGTAGGCGTGGTCTGCAAACGGTGCGCGCTTTTCTCAAATACGATTGTTGTCAGGCGAGCGGGGCAGGGTTATCATTAAGTGGGCGTGGTGCGTTTTCTCAAACACGTCTACCAGCAGGCACGATTTTTCGCAAAGTGCGGCAGGGTTATCAAAAAATGGGCGTGGCCTGCAATTGATAAGCGGTTTTAATAAGAAAGTTCATCATCAATCAATCGTTTTTTGCAAAGTGCGGCAGGGCTATTGAAAATAGGCGTGGCTTGCAATTAGTGCAGACTACCACTCTGACATCATTAATTGTAGCATAATTAAATGACCTAAAATGGGCGGAGTCTGCAATTAATGCGCATTATTTTGCAAGAAAAAATAATTCACTCGTTCGAAAGAGCTCTCATATGATGAAATGGCGTTGTATCATCAAATCAGGTCCATGCAAAGGGGCGTGGCTTGGCAAACAGTGCGTAATTTCTGAAAATGGTGAGAATGCACAACACTCATCAGATTTGAGTGTGGGAATTTAATTTCAAACGACTTTGTGCGTGCGTAAATCGATGAGCAACTAACAGCGGCTATTTGGTTTCATCGGACACTCAGTGACATTTTTAGACCACCTAGGGTCAACTTGCCAACTTGAAATTGCATAGTAGACAGCTTATTTTTATGCTTTTTTCGGTTTGGGTTGTTTATAGGCATTAAAAAATCATCAGATTCATATTTTTCTTCTGTGAGTCAAAAAAAGACATGGAACCGTGTAAGCCTCACTGTAGGTTACCGCTTGACTTCTTCAAATCTACAATTGCATAGTAGACAGCTTACTTTTGTTCTTTCCTGTTTTCTTTGTTTAAACCAGTCGAAAATCATCAAATTTATTTTTCCTTGTGAGTCAAAAAATCAGGCTATTGTAGTTGCATAACATTTGCGGAGACTGAAAATCATGCTGTAGGTCAAATTTTAAGTAACTGAAATTATGTTGTCTGAAAAAAATAAAGTCTCTGGCACCAAAATAAGTATTTTTCACACCACTACACCACCCAGCAACCAACCCAACCTTTATTTTTCTCAACAGCGTTAATTAAAGCAGAACACATGTAAACAAGCCATGCTTAGGTTGTTCCTTCATCTTTCTATGAAACGAAGCCTGCGCTGCTCTTTCACTCACGTGAGCTCTGAAAAGATTGCTAACTAAGTTTTGTGCCTTTTCCTTTTTCTCTTCTGCTTTCTTTATAACTCTTCCCCCCACATTCACTCCAACTTCTATTATCTCCGTTTTTGATGAGTTTTGAGTTAGGCCACGCCCATTTGCCTCGCTGTGCTGTTATAGGATCAGTCATTGGCAGATTCCTTTGAAAATTGTTTCTTCCTCGGGAAAGGTCTAGAAGACTGGAGGCGGCAACCAGTGCATAATTAAAGCCACGCCCAATTTTTCAAGATTTTTTGCAATTTCTGATTGAATGAGCGTGGTATTAACGGTTTTCGCAGTCTGAAAGAATCTGAGACAGCAATTATAGTACATACTGCTTCAACATTTTATCAACAGGCCACACCCACTTTGCAATTTGCGGCAGCGTCATTATAAAATGGGCGTGGTCTGCAATTAGTGCGCGGTTTCAACTTACTCCAGACAACAATTATAACCCCACAGAGCTTGAAAAATGTACTTTCGAAGAAAATGACCCAACGAATGCGGTAAAAAGCTGAACAGCTGACGACATTACATATTAACTGACCATAAAGTTTAACGAGGTGGTAAAATCTTCACTGAAATTTGACCCACAGTACTTCTGTCAGAATTTCAGAGCAATTCTTCATCAAATCTTCGGATAAACTCACCAGATTTCATTTTTAATAGTCTATAGTCCTGAGGGCCTCCACTAAGCTAACCTTCAAGAAATAACGGCTTAATCCTAATCTCATGTTCGGATTACTTCAGTCTATCTCATCATCTTACATTTGCCTTTGGAGATTTTTGAATTTCAGTTCTAAATGACAAAATTTTGTAGCGCAGTGGAGAAAGCCGAGCTCTCCCACCCCAGAGGTATCGATCCCCGGCTTGAGCTGATTCTTTTTGTTTTTGTTTGATATCAGAAACGACCAAATGGTGTAGGATAGTGGAGACAGCCTAGATCTTCTGCGCGAGAGGTCGATGGATCGATCCCCATCAGACGCTAATTATTTTTGTTTTTTTCACTTCCCAGTACTGCCAAATGTTGTAGCGCAGTGGATATAGCACAACTCTCTCACGCAAAAGGTCGCTGGATCGATTCCTGCCTGTAGCATTTGATTTTTGTTTTTTTCTCGATAATGGGTTTGACATAATCTTTCTCACTCATGCGGGACCCGCGGCGGGTCGGGCAATGAAATCACAAACAACGTCATATTCCAGGCATTATCCCAGAGTTTGTTCGTTAGCGAGAAACCTTAGAATAGCGACAACGAGCCAGAATTTAGTATTGGTAACAAGAGAAAGAGAGAGAAGGAATGGGGCGTGGCTTGTTCGGTCTTCGACACTGAACTTACTTTAATCCCGACACATATGAAATTTGGTGGAAGTCCTTTACTCAACTCTTTGAGGTTAGTTTTGTGTCCGGCACGTGGCCCGTTGGTGCCTTTTATCTTCCCAGTTCATAGTCAAGAAAGGGGTCGGTTTCGTGCCCCGTACGTAGTCTGTTTGTGCTCTTTTTCTATTTCCAACTAATGGTTTGAAACTTAAAGACCTCTGGTTGGTTCTGTAGTCCGCACCTGGCCAGTTGGTGCCTTGATTGTGGTTTTTCGTTTTTTGAGACTTATCAGTAGAGAAATAATTGAGAAAGTTATATTTTTTGAGATTCTGTGACCGTGGCTCATTTGTGCTTATTCCGTGATTGCCAAAAATGTTCAGATTTCATCAATGAAATTTAATCTAGAAAAGCCTCAACTATTGTTGTCAGCTCTGTGGCCGGAACGTGGCCAGTTTGTGCCTCAATTTGGATTCTTCACTATTAAAGTCATTGAGAAACCCCTCGACTGCTTGAGAAATTTTGTGGCCCGCACCTGACCAATTGGTAGCTTGCCTGAAACTCCTAACTCCACTCATAGAATTAATCCCGCATATTATGATAGTTTTTCATCTAATTAAGAATTAATATAGGCAAAAGTTCCAGTCTAGCTTTCAATGAGAAAAAAGACTTCAGAGTTCAAGACCACTTGGAACAATGGGGTGAGAAGTGGTCAGAATAATGGATCAAGTTTTGAGCAAGGCCTTTTTCACTTGAGCCTATAATTATAGAAGGAAGCATACTTTTTTTTTGAATCACTGTTCTTCGAATATTTCTGTTTTAGGCATTCATAAATGCTTGGGAAAAACTTGACAACAAACTTTTAAAAGATGCGTACGAGTTATGCCATTTTTCTGGAATCTCACTGAGAGTTAATACCATGAGAACTGAATCAGGAACAAGTGGGTATACCCTCCATGGAGTACACTTACCTCATTATTTCATTTTCAAGCATTTTTTCTATTATTTTCACCTAATTTTTTTTGTTAATAACTGAAATTAGATCTACTATTGCTCTGCTCGAACTTTTCACGTCCCAAGATCAAAAAAACTCAATTTTAGTCCTTAGTGAATAAGAAAATTGTTTTTATAGTTTTTGTAAGACATTTCGAGGGTACTAACCAGTGTTGATATCGAAAATGTAGTTAAGGTCTCGATTTGAAAATTTTTTCAAGTTCACAGCTAGCCGAGAATGCACAATGAGTCGAGGTTGGCTCATTGTTGAATGACGAATTAATTATGCCGATGTTACATTTATGAAAACATTGCATGAAATATGACGAACCTTGACTTGTTTTCATGTCCCAGTGTGAAAAACAAGTTTTCTTGATTTTTCGACTCGAGAGGTTCTACTCATGGACCTTGGCATTGTGGATAAGACATGGGTCTTGCATCAGGAAGGCCTGGGTTCGCTCCTCCGAGCTTACAAATTTTTGTTTTTTTGGTTCTCGTTTGTTTAGATCCGGGATTGAACGTTTATCGAGTTCAAGTGGCCTTGACATTGTGGATAAGACATGGGTTTTGCATCAGGAAGGCCTGGGTTCGCTCCTCCGAGCTTACAAATTTTTGTTTTTTTGGTTCTCGTTTGTTTAGATCCGGG
>OZ022251.1:16007562-16015062 GCA_963978915.1 Caenorhabditis parvicauda | reverse complement strand
AATAAGAGCGATATTTTTGAACTCATCACAATCAAATCTATTCAATATCAAAATTTCAGCTCGAGTTAACTTTGGTTTTTTCTTGGTCCGTTCATTTTGCCAAGCCTATTCTCTGATCAGATGTTTTCCAATGAGTGGCTAGATCTTATCCTACACGGTGTTCATTTTTTGGGTGTCGAAGTCTGCTAATGGGTGACCTACAAGCAATCTTTTCTCCATAAGTCATAAATGACCTAGCCCATGAAAAATCTTTTGCTGAATAGAGGGACCGAAAATGACCAAAATTAGTTTGGAAACGAAAAAAGCTGAAATTTTGTAGATGAATAGATTCAACTGGGCTGAGTCTGAATATGTCGGTTGTATTTTATTTGGAACTGTTGAAAGCTTGAAAAAGTACTGCAAATGTGCTAGTCGATCAAGAGGTTTCTATAACTCACAATCGGCTTTTTGAAGGTTCATAAATCTCTGTGGATGAGAATAAACAAATCATATTAATAATAGAACAAGGGGACCGCCCCCTTTGCGCCGCCCACTTTTCGTGAGGCCGATTTTTTGGGTGAGTGTCGATTTACGAGGGGGCGAGTGGACAGAGGAAGGGTTGTGCAAAAGTGGCCGGTAGTTGACGAGATTCGAACGCGCGTTAAGCGGGTAGAAATCCAACGCTTTAACCACTCGGTCACCGCTGCACGTTTTTTTTCCAGCTCCATTCGCGTGACCACTGGGGGCCTCGCAGGTTGTTGCATTAGTTCTAGCCGAGTTAGGATTTTTCGGGGAGTGCGGAAGCGGACAGCGAGGAGAGCGTGGGAGAGAGAGAAATGTAAATGAAGCAAATGAGAGAAAGAATGAAAGAGAGATAGATTTTTGAGAAAAAAAGTGTTTTGGAGCGTTAGCGAAAAAACTCCAGCGGCCCGAGCGTAGCGAGGAATAGCTGCTGGTAAATAAATAAATAACTGAAAAGTGACTTTATACTTCCAGATGTCGTTGTCACGAAGAAGACACAGCTTCCAGTTCGAGAGACGTTGTCGCGAGTACAATCTTCAAAGTTGACGAGCTCATTGGGTCGTTCGGTCTCCAGCTTCGTCAAAGACTGACGTGAGCCGACTTTCGGTCGTCTGAAAAGAAAACTTGAATTAAGGGAGAATCCAACAATCTCAGCTGCTGTGAGTCTATGTCAGCGTCGGGATGCAGACGATGATTTCTTTGGTGGCGTCGTCATTTCAGCCGAGATGCCGGAGAAAGAGCAGCCTATAGTGGTCCAATTCCATGGAAAGTCGATTGACAGGAAGGATTTTCTTTGGGATGAAACTGCTGTCTTCTTCAGGGTTGGTGGTTGAGAGAGAGAGAGAGAGAGAGGGAGAGAGGGAGAGAGAGAGAGGGAGAGAGAGAGAAAGAGAGAGAGAGAGAGAGAGAGAGAGAAAGAGAGAGAGAGAGAGAGAGAGAGAGAGAGAAAGAGAGAGAACTTTTTAGGTTTTTCGCCTCGAGGAAGGCAAAGACAGTGACTCTCTGGTGTTTCTCTACGAAAGCGAATCAATAAAAAACCATTCTCATCCTCAGTGGGCCGAGTGTCGTCTCGACACTCAAGACGCTGCCGATAACAGGAACAGGTGGGTCGTTTTCCGTAGCGTTTCAAAAAGGGGCGGAGTCAGCCAAAGAGATGAGTTCAGGCTCCTAGAAATATGGGTCATGTACCGTGACGTCGATGGTAAAGAAGGATACATTGGGAAGTTCTTGACGACCTATGCAAAGATGAAGTATGGACCAGGGCCGGACAACGTTTACAATATAATTAATGATGTGAAGAAAGCTCAGAAAAAGGTGGGGGGAGAGAGAGAGAAAGTGAAAGAGGGAAATGATTCAGAGCTATGAACATAGTGGAAAAATGGAGTTGGTCAAGTTCACTGATGTTAGTTTCTATTCATTCCTAGACTACGTCGTCAGTGGAACTCAACTTCACTTTGAAGTCGCAGTGGACTTCAGCTCATCGGAGCCCGTCCATGAGCTGGATCAACGAAGGTTTGTTTTTAAGAGATATTTCTTCCTCTTCTTCAAATAATCATACTATTTTCAAATTTTAATACAAAATGTAAAAATTTCACGATACTTTTGAGCATGCTATTTTTCATTTCACGAGTATAACTTCAGAACCCGTTGTCTTATCAGGGTGATAAAAGGATTGAAGAAAAAACTTTGTTTCCGGTCGATTTAATGAAAAAACAACAAAAAGACAGAACTTGACATTATTTTTGAACAAAATTTATTTGAGTAGTAACGTCTAGCGAGAAACTTTTCCATTCATTTTGATTTTCACTCAGAGTGACTGAAATTGGTTTTCGCAGCAGAACACAGAGTTTCAGAGTTCTACGAAAATGCGAGTTGTTTATTTTTCAGAAAAGTATAAAAAATTCAGATTTGACGGAGAGCTCCACATGGCCATCAGAGCAATCGGCGGGATACTTCGAGACTACACTCCGTAAGTTTATGACTTATCCGAATCGAAAAACATAAAATATTTGAAGACGGAATCAGAAAAGAAAGAAAATGAGGTAAAATGGGTGGGCCCTAAACAAAGCTGAACTGACATGTCATTGCATGCTTTTTAACTTTAACCAGAATTTTTTCATAAGGTCAAATTTTAAATATTCCAAGAAATGTTACTTTTTGTAAAATTGCAAGTTTACCTTGATTTTTTTAATATTGAAAAAACAAAATTTAACACGCAATTGGAAAAAATAACCCAATTATTGACCTCGATCAAATTTTCCTAACCAGATTTGACCCATTTACCCGAAAGAAATATTTTGTTCAGAAATCGTCTCTTCCCAGCGTTTGGCCTTGGTGCAAAGATACCACCAACTTTTCACGAGTCCAATGAGTTTTTCCTCAACTTCTCACTCGATCCAATTTGTCGTGGGCTGGATGGAGTGATGGACGCATACAGAAAGGCACAGTCAGTGGCAACACCATTGAAAGAGTCGAAGTTGGCCCCGGTGATCAATTATGTGACGAGGTAGATTTTTTAGATTGAAAAATTCTGGAAAAGTTCGTCAATTACCAGAAGGGAAGTAAAGTCCGGACTGATGTAGGTCCAGCCTGGGCGATATAGGTCTAGCTGGGCCGGTTTGGGGCAACCTGGGCCGATCTAGGTCCAGCCGGACTGATCCAAGTCTAGCCGAGCCGATCTAGATCCAGCCGTATGATCTAGGTCCAGCCGAGCCGATTTAGGTCCAGCGGGCCGGTCCGGGCCTATTCCGACCGATTTGGGCCGATCTAAACCGATTTGGGCCGATCTAATCCGATCTGGGCCGATCTGGGCCAAACTGGGTCCAGCAGGGCCGATCTAGGTCCAGCAGGGCCGATCTAGGTCCAGCAGGGCCGATCTAGGTCCAGCAGGGCCGATCTAGGTCCAGCCGGACTGATCTAGGTCCAGCCGTATGATCTAGGTCCAGCCGAGCCGATTTAGGTCCAGCCGGGCCGGTCCGGGCCATTTCAGACCGATTTGGGCTGATCTAAACCGATTTGGGCCGATCTAATCCGATCTGGGCCAACCTGGGCCGCTCTGGGCAGGCCCGGGCCGATTCAGACCTATTTCATCAACTTCTTCCAGAATGTCCCATAAATCCGGCTTCCGAGGACTTCACTACCATGTCTTCGCCATCTTCACCAGAGGTGATATCAGTGACTTGAAGGTAGGGGGCGTGGCTTGTGCAATCTGTGCATGAAAATATTTGCAGGAAGCTCAGCAAGCTCTCATCACCGCTTCCGAAGCTCCTCTATCCATTTTGCTGGTTGGCATGGGTGATGGCGATTTCACTGCGATTCAGAAACTGTCACAAAGAAGGAAAGAAATGAAGAGGGATTTTGTTCAGGTACTTTTTAAGACTACTCCGACTCGGCGTGCCTAACAACTACTATTTGAACTAGCCAGAAAACCCCTAGAATATCAGTAGCATTCAAAATTTTGTGACCATCCCAAGTCGGCGTACCTGAAAACTTTTGTTCTGACTAGCACAAAGACCTATAGAATATCGGTAGTATTTGAAATTTTGTGACTACTCCAAGCCGGAGTGCCTGAAAACTGCTTCGAACTAATTCGAAATTCTCAAACAAATCAGTAGTGTTTGAAATTTTGTGACTACTCCAAGTCAACATAGCTGAAAACTTGAAATTCTCAGTTTATCTGGCCAAATTTTAACAGTGACTACTCAGAATTCCACATAAATTTATAACTATTCCTAGTCAACATGCCTAAAAACTTTAAATTTTCAGTTCATCCAGCTGAATTCCCTTCTGAACGGAGCTGATGCCCCTTGGAAAAATAAATCTCGAATCGCTGAGAATGGACTTGGATGCGTGCCAAGTCACATGGTTGCCTACATGCACAACGCGAACATTGCTGCGAAACCACCAATACAGGTGAATTCAGGGTACAGTACCCAATGTATACGGTGGATTTTGTAGGTCTGCCGCTCGCCACTCTTCCACAGCAGTTCCTTGATCCCGGACAAGCCAACTCAATTCTTGTTCGAGGGAGAGAATGAAAAAATACCATCACTGCTCTTACCATCAGAGCTGTCACCGAGACCGAGACCGGATAGGAGAGGAAGTGACTCACGTAAGCCTTTTTTGGCGCAGTTGGTAGTGATTTCGGGTTACATGGGAGAGGTCAATGGATCGGTTCCACCCTGCAGACACGTTGTTTTTTGCACTTTTTTAAAAGTGAAGAAAGTTGGCGAATTTGATCGGAACTCGAACGATTTTGACTATAGTGATTTTCTATTTTGACTCTGAAAAAATAAACGGGCATTAGCTGGGCATTAGCTGGGGTACCCATGCCCTTCATGTTCACTTCATGATGTCGCCAAATTCACTTCATGATCTCGCCAAATTCACTTCATGATCTCGCCAAATTCACTTCATGATCTCGTCAAATTCACTTCATGATCTCGTCAAATTCACTTCATGATCTCGCCAAATTCACTTCATGATCTCGTCAAATTCACTTCATGATCTCGTCAAATTCACTTCATGATCTCGCCAAATTCACTTCATGATCTCGCCAAATTCACTTCATGATCTCGTCAAATTCACTTCATGATCTCGCCAAGTTCACTTCATGATCTCGTCAAATTCACTTCATGATCTCGCCAAATTCACTTCATGATCTCGCCAAATTCACTTCATGATCTCGTCAAATTCACTTCATGATCTCGCCAAATTCACTTCATGATCTCGCCAAAACTTCATGATCTCGTCAAATTCACTTCATGATCTCGCCAAATTCACTTCATGATCTCGCCAAATTCACTTCATGATCTCGCCAAATTCACTTCATGATCTCGTCAAATTCACTTCATGATCTCGCCAAATTCACTTCATGATCTCGACAAATTCACTTCATGATCTCGCCAAATTCACTTCATGATCTCGCCAAATTCACTTCATGATCTCGCCAAATTCACTTCATGATATCGTCAAATTCACTTCATGATACCGTCGAATTCACTTCATGATACCGTCGAATTCACTTCATGATACCGTCGAATTCACTTCATGCTATCTTAGCGTCTAGTTCACACTAAATTCACAGTCAGTTCCCCATCCGAATGCCCAACCAGTCCCTGACGTCACTTTGGTAGGCCAGAACAAAAATTGTGGGACCAACATCCCATGATAATTTGATCATGGAGATGTAGATCACATAGTCATCTACATCTTCATGACCAAATGATCATGGTGATGTAGATCACATGAACATCTACATCTCCATGATCGGATGATCACGGGGATATAGATCACATGAACATCTACAGCTCCATGATCAGATGATCACGGGGATATAGATCTTATGATCATCTACATCTTCATGATCAGATGATCTGATCATGGAGATGTAGACCCGAACAGCAAGTTCCAAAAATGGTGGGATTTGCATCCCATGATCAGATGATCATAGTTGCTCAACATCTTCCGAAGAGAGATGCGAAGCTAACACGATCAAATGTGCGCGCTGTATCATTCCATCCTTGCGTTGACCTGCCGCGGGTTCCGCCGATTAGTACAGCCTAATGCCCACCCAGTGCACGCCATATGCCCATCCGATACACATCCCAATGCCCAGCTCATCAAAGTTCAGAGCTATCACAGCCTATGCCCAGCCAGTGCCCATCCGATACACATCCCAATGCCCATCTCATCAAGGTTCAGAGCTATCACAGCCAGTGCCCATCCGATACACATCCCAATGCCCAGCTCATCAACGTTCAGAGCTATCACAGCCTATGCCCAGCCAGTGCCCGTCCGATACACATCCCAATGCCCAGCTCATCAACGTTCAGAGCTATCACAGCCTATGCCCAGCCAGTGCACGCCATCCGCCCAGTCGATGCACATCCCAATGCCCAGCTCATCAACGTTTAGAGCTATCACAGCCTATGCCCAGCCAGTGCCCATCCGATACACATCCCAATGCCCAGCTCATCAACGTTCAGAGCTATCACAGCCTATGCCCAGCCAGTGCACGCCATCCGCCCAGTCGATGCACATCCCAATGCCTAGCTCATCGACGTTCAGAGCAACTCCAGCCTGATGCCCATCACTGTTCACATACCCCATCTTATGCCCACCCAGTGCACACCATATGCCCAACTCATCGACGTTCAGAGCAACCCCAGCCTAATGCCCATCACTGTTCACATACCCCATCCTATGCCCACCTAGCGCACGCCATATGCCCATCGCAATGCCCAGCTTATCGACGTTAGGAGCAATCCCAGCCTAATGCCCATCCCTATTTTTTACACCGGCCTTATGCCCACCTGCATGCACATCAAATGCCCGTTTATTTTTTTTTAGAGTAGAACTTGGCGATTTTGATTAAAGACTAGAAGTCGTGAGATCGGATCCACCCTGCGGACGCGTTGTTTTTTGCATTTTTGAAAAGTGAAGAAAAATGGTAATTTTGACTAGAACTCGAGTGTTATACTCTAGATGGCATAGGACATATTTTTTGCATTAAAAAATCTGGTGTTGAAAAAAAATGTTCCACGATTCATAGTGCTTGGATCGAACCCACCGCAAGGCAACTTTTTTGCATTTTCGGAAAAAATTATAACGACTTGAAATAATCTCAGAATTTCATATTAACGATGACCTTCTTTCATACGCGATAGGTCAAAAGTTCGAATCCATCCAGATGCAGTTTTCTTTTGCATTTTCACCGAACTTTCAGAATATCTTGACATCGAGTCCATGCGTGGTTCTTTGACTGTTAGAGTGCCGGAAAGATGTCATTCCGTTATGCAAACCAATCGAGAACAGTATCAGAGAAGATTGAAGGAGAGAGGTCTTGCAAGGGTGAGTTAGAGAGGGAGAGAGAGAGAGAGAGAGAGAGAGAGAGAGAGAGAGAGAGAGAGAGAAAGAGAGAGAGAGAGAGAGAGAGAGAGAAAGAGAATAAAGACATTTTTTCCAGATGAAGTTCCCCCGAGTTGAATTGAGTACACT
>OZ022251.1:15996779-16007362 GCA_963978915.1 Caenorhabditis parvicauda | reverse complement strand
CCACTATCTGTGTGTCGCCTTTTTTTTTGGAACACTGATAAACAAAGCGATTATACAAAGAGTTTGGTCTCATTTTCAACGCCATGGTCTTTTGTTGCTCACTTTTTTCTGTTGTATACTTGCTGATATTGACTTTCCTCCTGTTTCAGTCCGTTTGAGTATAGTTCTCAGGGTCGAACTCGTTTTGATTCAAAAACTACAAAATGCAAAAATTAGTTTTTTGACAAGGATCGACCAATAGTTAACAGAGTAGGGGCATGTTACACGAAGCTATGATTTCGGGAACGTATTTTTTCAATTTTTTGAGACTACTTCACAATACACAACTGTTCGAGTTCAATTCACAAAAATATCTTTCCTTCGACCGGGATCGATACAACGACCTCTAGGATATCGAATGTGACCATTACGATTGAAAGTTTTCAACTCAAAAAACCAAACTTTTCAAAAGTGATTTTTACTGTTTACATAGTCAGCTTGTTTGTCAGTTATTTCTGTTGCTGCAGGCTACTTTTGAAACAGTTTTGTTTTCTTCGAATCCCAACTTTCTATTGTCATGAAACTTTACCTAACATGAAATTTTTTGGTCCGGTTCAAAAGCAAAGCAAGAAAAGAGACCATAAAGCTGTTTTTACTGGGTTCGCCAGGGTAACGGCAAGCGTCCTACCTTCAAAATTCGGTTATACGTTTTAAAATACTGTAAAATGCATATGAGTCGGCTAACTTTTTCATATGAACAGTTTTCAAGTTGTTCTTGTAATTTATGGCCACTTCATTTAAGTGGGAAAAATAGTTTTAACATTAGAATACCAGCATTTGTTCCTCGCTACGCTCGGGCCGCTGGAGTTTTTTCGCTAACGCTCCACAACACTTTTTTCTCAAAAATCTATCTCTCTTTCCTTCTCTCTCTCATTCGCTTCATTTACATTTCTCTCTCTCCCACGCTCTCCTCGCTGTCCGCTTCCGCACTCCCCGAAAAATCCTAACTCGGCTAACACTAATGCAAGTTTGGCTAGAACTAATGCAACAACCTGCGAGGGCCCCTAGTGGTCACGCGAATGGGGCTGAAAAAAAACGTGCAGCGATGACCGAGTGGTTAAAGCGTTGGATTTTTACGCCCTTAACGCGCGTTCGAATCCTCTCCTAGCCACTTTTGCACAACCCTCTCTCCCCCCTCTCTCCCAATCAAAACCAAAAAGGACCACCCAAAAATCGGCTTCAACCATAAAAGGGCGGAGCAAATGGGGCGCACAACGCCCTGCTTTCGCTGCCTACGTGAGGTCGGGAAAAGGGTGAGGAGACGCAGACAAAAACCCGGTCAGAGAAAAAGTGCGAATGCGCCCTATGTACACTTTTGCGCCCCGCGCGTTTCAAAATTTTTGTTTTATTTTTCTTTTTTAACGCATTTGTCCTGTAATTTGACCGTATCTTGCTTTTTATTGATCAGAACACCATTTTGTTTCTTTCCGAAATTTATTCAAAAACGTACCAATCAGTTACTCATCTGTTTTCGCAATTTCGGTAGTTTTAAAGAGAAATATTCGACGTTTTAGTTTTCGAAAACTGTTTTCTTCATTCTCTCTCTTTTTTTCAATCAATTCATGAGCAGTTTTTTTCAGAGTGACTGTCAACTAACATGGAATACGAAGGTCAAGAAAAATCCCATGGAAACAGAGGGTTTCTCTAGGCGAATGGTCAATTTTAAAAAGGTTATTTTTAAAATTCAAAAATAAAACTCAATTTTGATTATTGCTTGAAACGTGTGCTGCTACCATAACAGTGAATGTTTCTGTGATAGTTGCAACCTTTTTCAATGAACTAAACGTCTTTCCAGATGTGTATTTGTTTTTAATTTTCGTGACAAAAAATTTATATAATGATTTCCAGTAGACTACTCGAGCCGACGGAGGACCAGTAGAAGATTCGCTAGCTGATGATAGCTTTATAGAAAAATTATGGTGGCCCAGGTTGATTTGTTAAGAACTTGAATTCGGCGATTTTCACCAATTTTGATTTTTTGAACAGTTTTCTTTCAAATAACGCCGAATTCAGTTCAATCGCTCAATTGTGTTTATATTTGGTTTTATTGAAGTGTTTATCAGATTCATTTCAATGTACGGTAATAAATATTTGTACTTGAGAGAACTTTGAAGATGGTTTTCAGCATTTTTTCGCATATTTCAATAGACTTGTGCTTTTATAGGTCTTTCAGGTGAAGCGATCGAAGTGACACAAACATTAGGATAGTTTTTCTTTCTAATCAAGTCGTTTCCGGCAGCTGAGTAGCGCGTGAAATAAAAGTAAAAATCGCGCTACTTGTAAGCGGGGAGGCGAGAGAGTGTCGAGGGGGAGAGGGCGCAGAGTTCGAACCACGTCTAACAGGTAAGCAGGGCGCTGTGGGGCGGTCCCCTGGTTCTATTATTAATATGATAGCTCGAGGATTCTGTAAAATACAAATAAGACAGAGTTAACATTCTTCTTATCAGTTCTAAACTACTTTCAGTTTGCTCTGGTAGTTTATGGCCATCGTGCAAAAGTTTAAACTTGCGAAATAAAGCGATCGTTCATAGATGAAGGTCAAATTTAGTTTTGTCTCTCATTGATTGAATCCCATTTTTCACCTGTTCATTTCATTTTTGTTTTCATCCAAAAAGTTATTATTCAATCCTATCGTGTCCATTTTTTTCTCAATGCCTAAATAACCTCATTTAAGTCTAAAAATACATTCAGAATTTTTCTGTTCACACTGATTGTACCTTATCCTAGTTTATTTTATCTCAATTTTCTTGAGCTAGAGCTAATTCTCATTTTTCCTTGATAAAAATTTTTAACCTATCGTTTTACCCTTGTTTTTGAGCTAGATCTAATTTTCATTTTTTCCCTAAAAATCCTCATCGCGTCATTTTTAAGGGGGCCTAATCCTACCTTCTTTTGCTTTGATTTTACCCCAAGCTGTTTTATCTTGTTCTTATCCCATCCATCTCTTCTCAATCCGAACACAACAAAGGTCTTTCGCTGTGAAAAAAAACACAATGACAAATATTGACCCTCAGCAATACTGACCAGCAAGCATTGCTTTCTCATCGCTTTCTTAGGAAATTTTTTGACTTTTTAGGAAATTGATTGCCAATACCACAATGCACATATCTTCCTCTACCTGTAAAAAAGTCTGACCTCCGTAAATCGGTTACTTAGTTACCGGAGCAGTTTCGCTTTGAAATACATGAACGATTAAGTAATGCGCCTTCAATTTCAATGGAAAGAAAGTAAGAATAATAATTTAAATCCACAAAGATCTAACTGTTCGTTGTGAGAGTTCCGACCCTACCGTACTCATTTTACAAAAATGCGACTGCCGCGAGTTTGAAATTGGTCAGACTTTTTGCTAGATATGTGCAATGTTCACATTGATCTTCAAAAAAATGACCACTTTTGGATACTGTAGAAATTACAATTTTGTAGATGTTACTTTTAGTTTTTGGTAGTAGGTGATTTTTTCTACCCATTTCTTCTTTAAGTCATTTCAATCCAGGTAGCTCAATATTGTATTTTTCCTCTCTCCCTGTGAGACATCATCATTTCAGTCTAGGTAGATCAGTTTTGATACTTTAATTTTTCTTACTGTACCTCATTCCTGATCAGACCCAATTTATTCAAACTCGCTGCAAGACGTGAGAGGCCCGAATCTTTCCTCTCTAAACCTCTTCTCCTTGCCATGTTTTGACTCTTGCTCATTCAAGTTTTGGAATCTCTTCTGGCATTCATTTGCATCATCATTGTGCTTCAATAACATCCGATTCTCGCATTCCTTGGTGTAATTCTCATAAATCATTTTTATGACATAATTTTTAGGAGATTTCAAAAAAGAGGCCGTGAATATCATCAAGCATATTTTTTTTATTTTTGAAAAAATTTTTTTTTTATTTTCAAGTATCTTTTATCAACTTTTTTGAAAATTTTTTGCTTTTTCTAGAATTTTCAACCAATTTTTCGAAAAATCTAAGAAAAAATTGAACTTTCTGAAAACTAAATTTTAATTTTTTTTTTCAATTTTTTTCAATTTTGAGAGGTTTTTGAGTACTTTCCAGAAAAAACAATTTTTATTCCAGAAAAAAATTTATTTCGTAGAATAAAAAATTCTTTTTTTTTCAAAATTTTAATTTGTACGAAAAATGTAAAAAATCGAGATTTTCATGAGTTTTTCTGTAATGAAAGCGTATGAATGTTATTTTCTGCCTATTTATCTACTCTTCCTTTACTGTTTACTAAGCCAAGGAGCAGAATTCCTGGACAAACTGTCCAAAAGCGAGTCAGAAGACGACAAATCTGCCCTTTTCTTATCAATTTTCCCAATTCTTTCCGTTTAAAAGACATTGTCTAACGATACCGTAACTTCTCACCCGTTTTCCCACGGTACCGTACCCATCCAAGTCATGACCGTATCCAAAACCGCTCGAAAACCTATTTTCTATCATCTCCCTGACTATGGAAGCCTCGTTACTTCAGAGAAAATGGCTCGTGGAAGAAGAGGATCAACTTCCAGTGATCATCAGCTCATCGATGATAATGGTGAGTCGAGAAAATGCAAAAAATGGCGAGGGGATCGAACTTGAGGGTCAAAAGTGGGAGGAAAGGTTGTTACCCATTGCGCTACTCCGACTCGACATGCTTTTTCGGACAGATCGGACAAATTTCCATATTGTAGATGGGGCCGCGACCGAACCCTAGTCTTCCATAGCGACAGTCAAACCCACTACCCATCGCGCTACTCCGACCCGGCATGCTCTTTCCTGACAGATCGGACGATTCGACCCCCCTCCAAAATGAAGAATCGAAACCCATATCAACAATCACGACCACTTTGTGAAAATTATTGTTCACGTCCAGATCCTTCAACCTGTTTTCTCCCCCTACACCTCAAAAGTTCCCACATTAAGTGTGATGACCTGCGGCCGACCGTCTAACCTCTCTTCGTCTCTCACCTCGCGCACTCTCTCGCCCCTCCCAAGAATCATTGAATATAATAATGAAGCATGATGATAAGCTTCTGTCACGGACAGGCTCTCTTTAAAGGTTGCCAAGGTGATATCATGATGGGAATTGTGTCCCATCTGGCGACATGTTGGGAAGGGGTAGTCGTAAAAATGATGCGCTTTGGACTACGGTATCTCACAGGTAAAAAAAGATCATAAATCTTGGTGTCTATAGTTTGTTTATCAAACAAAGATGATACAAAGATTGTCAAAGAAAACTGAAACAGAATAAAGTCAAACTTCAACCCATCGTAAACGATGAAAGGTTAAAAGATGACTTTCGAAGACATACAATCCATCAAAAAGTGCAAAAAATTGTTTTCAAATTTTGTAATGATGTCAAAGTTAATGGATCAGAGATGAAGTATGCAACTTTCATTCGTTACAAAATTATTGTTTTTTGTCCAAGTTTAGAATCAAGATCATTTTAAGAATAGCCCAAAGCGACAGCAGATCGCTATTAGATTTAACATTTTAGGTCTTGATCTATCCATCAAAGAGGTACTGTAGTTTAGTCAGAATTTTGTTGAACAAAAAACTGGACGGACTTCAAGTAGCCACTTCATTTTGAAACTTCTGTAGTTAAGCTACGGTATGACGTTTTTATATGTTCATCAAAAAGTTATTCTAGTTTGGCACTTCAACTTTCCGTTTTTACTGTGGCCAAGTTACCGTAAGAATTTTGATCTGGACAACGAAAAGTTATTGTAATTTTGTTACTAATCCAACCTGATCAACAGATCGGACGTCACTTTTAAAGACTAAAATGACGCTATAGACACTCGCATGCGCAACATGTGAAAATACCATGGACCAAAGGACGGTTTTGATGGATTAGTCTTTGGGTTATGTTGTAGTGTTCTTGATAGAACTTTTTTTGGCTAACACTTGGAATATAGTCTTGTTGAAAATTGAGAAAAAATTTTTAGAGTTAGTCGTTATGAATTATGAGAATCTGAAAAAAGTACTTGTAATTGGATGAAAAATGAAGAAAAATGGTCACTTTTTATGAGAATCAATGATTTTGAACTCTATTTTTTCTGATTTTGAAAAAAACTGGAAAGTTTGGACCACCCACTATGAAAACTGGTAATACTTCAGAAACTTAAAGCATAAAGTGTGGAAAAAGCTGTGGCTGATTTTTTGAATGATTTTTCATGAATTTCAAGCTTAAACAGCTCGAAAAGTCGGACCACCCAAGACGAAAACGAATTTAACTCTAACTGACATTCCGAGACCGTTTCCAACGACATCACAGACTTAAGATCACATCCTGGAATCCATAAATTTCCCGAGTGGAACGACCCAGACAAGTCATTAATTTACAGTATCTGTTTTTTTCCCGACAAGATCAAACATTCTACAGTACCCTCGCTACGGTAGCTACTTATCAACCAATGTTTTCCGTTGACGGTGTCTGATCATGTGATTGTTTTATGACCGTGTGAAAAAAGTTACAACAGCATAGTGGTGATAAAAGCATACAGTAGCGCTGAAAAGCTAACCCGACTCGACATGTTTTTTCGCGGAAGAACGGACGGTTTTGAAACAACTAAAAATCCAATTTTCAGACTCGAGCTCGGACCATGAAGAAGAGGAACCGACCACGAGCAGACCACAAAATGGTGAGTGTGGTGTAGTGGTCTAGCAGTTTGAATTTCCTGTAGTTTTGGAGGTTCGAATCCCGGTTGGAATGGATGGTTTTTGCTTTTTTGATAAAATTTTATAAATTCCACCCCAAAGAGACTTTGAGACAAAAAAAGTGAAAAAATAGACTAGTGGTCTATCAGTTTGGCTTTCGTGCAGTATTAAGAAGGTTCGGATCCCGGCTGTGGTGGATTATTTTTGCTTTTTCGAGAGTAGGTTAGAAGTTTAACCCTATACACTTTTGAAGTTTTGAGAAAGAGGAGAATAGTGGTCTCGAAGTTTAACCTCTGGACATGATGATGCAGGTTCGGATCCGCACTGTGATTTTTGCTCTTTTGGAAGATCACTTCGAAAAAAGCGAATTGGGTACGGTTGGACCCAGAAAGTTCGCCAGTTCCTCGTTAACGACATCCACTCTTTTTTATCAGCATGGTCTGGTTTTGATGTTGGACGTCACAACATACAACCGTTCATTGATTTTTCATTAAAAATTATGATGTTTTCCTCAGTGCTACTGTTCCTTTTTCCCTCACACAGTACGTTTAACAGCGTGTGACGTTGATTTTTGTAGCCTACATTCTTCTTAATGATGGTTATTTCACGGATTCAAATTGGAAATGGCCACCTATGAAGAGAATCATCTATTTTCCTTGATTTGATCATGTTTTGACATCTCTACGACTCATAAAGAGCAGAATAATCTGCAGAATAATCTGTAGCCTACAGTAATTTAACTTTTATTATAAGCTCGGGTAAGATTAAAAAACACATTCTGCGATGATTCGAATCTTACAAAAACAGGTAACTCAAAATTAAACAAGTTGAGTTCTTTTTCTTCGTTCCCCTTTGATACTTATCGTTCATCACCCACGGGCCGATCTTCAACAACGGTATCATAAACCACAGTTCATGCCCGTTAACTTGCGTTGATTTATCGTGGTTTTGAACGGACGATCAGCCATTTGATACCAACCCCCCTGCCTTCAACCAATTGTAATCGTCTTCTTCCTGGATGAAAGAGAGTGTACCCAAACCTGGGTACATTCGTTCCAACTCGGCAAAAAAGTGGCACTCATAGCTTTCTCTACATGTAAAAAAAGTCTGGCCTCCTTAAATCGGGTACTTAGTACCGTAGCCGTTTCACCTTGAAATACAAGAACGATTCACGTAATGAGCCTTCGATTTCAATGTAAATCCACAGAGATCTAACTGTTCGTTGTGAGAGTCCCGACCCTACCGTACTCATTCTGCAAAATTGAGATTAGAGCGCGTTTGACAACGGCCATGCTTCTAGCGGCACTATCTGGCTCAAATTCGACAGATCTGGTTTTCATTTTTCAAACCTGTAGAGAGGGAAATTTGAGACTTGATGAAATTTCAAGAGTGTGGAGATATTATAAAAATCGTTTTCAATTCTTCTTTGAAACATTGTTGTCTTGGAACTTCTGTTTCCAGAGGTTCACATATTCAAAAGCGTAGGAATGATAATGAAAGTTATTCCAATCGGTTTATTGGCTAGAAAAAAAGCACAGAATGAAAATAGTTAAGACCCATGAAACATTACCCAAAGTGACAACCCTAAATTGGCACTAGATCTGGATCATACAAAAAAACGGCAATTAGTAAAATGCACCGGGTAAATTTTCCATTCGTATTCAGGCTTAGGCTGAACCTAAGCTATTAAAAGTTACCATTGTTAAAAGTTCATTTCTATTTTAGGCTCAGGTCAGGTTTGGGCCAGCTTAGGTTCAGCCTAAGCCTGAATACGAATGGAAAATTTACCCGGTGCGTTTTACTAAATGCCACAAAAAACTTCAACGTCCATAACTCTGTTCAAAAACAATTTTTGTCACAATACTCACACGCAGTACTTTCCGAAGCTAGTAGAGCAGAATTTAAAATTAGAATTGATGTTGAGAAATGCCGTGGCGCAACGCTCTGCGCCGCGCGTACCACGTTAGAGAGATTAAGGGTTCGAACTCTGCCCGAGGCGTCTTTTTTTGCTACTTTGGAAATTCAAATTTTCAGCCACTCAGAAGTTCAGCACTACACCATTCCGATAGTCTTCTTAACTGGTCAGTAATAAAAACAGTAACGAGAATTTTTTTTTGAAAAAAAAGAGCGAATAAGATTTTGTCCGAAATTGTTACTTTAGTACGATACCCCAACCCAATCATCTTCTAGATATCACACCCAAGTTCGATCAAAACAGTGACGTAAGAACTTGGAAAAACATACATCATACAGCTTCTTTTCAATGTTTGTTTAGAGAAAAACACAATGCGAATATGATTTTGTCCGTTGAGAGAGAAGTTTTGATACTACTCCACGTCAACCTTCTCCCAGATGGGACACTCTTCTCTACCAAAACAATAACGTAAAAACCTGGGAAAAACACCCCACATCATCTGGCTTCTTTTCAATGACTGTAACAAGAAAAAACGCGCCGCGAATATGATTATGTCCGATATTGCATCGAGCCGAGTTTTTGTAGTTTTAGTACTACTCCACGTCAACCTTCTCCCAGATAGGAAATCTTTCTTTACCAAAACAAAAACGTAAAAACCTAGCAAAAACACCCCACATCATCTGGCTTCGATTCAATGTTTGCAGAAGACATCAACACTCAGTCTTCTTCTCTGTATAAAGGAGTCGAGAGATAAGAAAAGAGCGATCACAAATTATTCTTCCCCTCCTTCTGTTGTCCACCACACCATAGCGCATCTGATTTGTAGAGGGCGGAGCCAGGGCCACGCCCCCTCACTTTAACCGTTAATGTCACTTTTTGCATTTAAGAAGCGCAGTTTGGTGTTACCTTGGTATGAGCTCGAGATCGCTTTCTCTCTTTCTTTCTTTCTCTCTCTCTCTCTCTCTCTCTCTCTCTCTCTCTCTCTCTCTCTCCTTCTCTCTCTTTCTCTCAAAAAGCGCTTTATGATTACCATTCGGTTGACTCGAATCAGCTCTAAAATCAAGTTTTTTTTGCAGACGGCCCGATGCCATCCATATCCATATCAATTCACCTGCTCTCACTAGCGTTGTGCCTGTCATCTGGATTCCAACAAGGTTAGTATTACAGTAACCCTTCTGCCTCCCTACAGTAACCCTTCCTTCTCTCACAGTAACTCTCCCTACACTACCCATTACAGGTTACATCGCATCGGTCCTGAACCAACCATACAAACAAATCGAAGACTATATCAACTCAAGCTGGGTCGAACGATTCGATGAGCCCATCCCACAGCAAACCCTGGTGAGTTGCGATTTGTGTATTTTTGCGTAAGATCGTGGTGTGGTTGGTGTATACACCGTCAAGGAAAATTGACGTTACTGAGACGAAAAGAATAGTAACTTGACTGCGAGAAATGGTAATTTTGAGAAATTTTAATCAATAATTTTTTTCAAAAGAAAATTTCAAAAATCTATTCGTTCTTGAAAAAAAAGTCAAGTTTCAATGAAATAGAGAAAGTCCTTGATAGAAAAATCTGACAAATACTTCTTCAGCTTTTTAAAAAGTTAACCGTTCTCCGATAGGGACCGAACTTTTACCAAAAGGCGCAGTGTTCATTGACATCACAGACCACTACACTAGTATTCTGATTTCAGTACTTCTTGTTGGTCCTTCAGAAAAGCTTAGGAATGCTTTTTCCAGTTTCTTTTTCTTTGAATTATGTTGATATTTCAATTTTCGTTCAACTTGGCTCCGAGAGGGATCGAACCATACGCAGGGGTTATTGACACCACAGACCACTACACTACCCGACACCTATAATGTCTGAATTTCAGTACTTTCTCTGGTCCTTCCTGAACGTATGTTTCCCGATCGCGACCATCTTCGGACAGTTTCTTGCGGCAATAATGTGCAAACGACTCGGACGCAAGAAGACTGCACTGATCGCCTCTTTT
>OZ022251.1:15981779-15991779 GCA_963978915.1 Caenorhabditis parvicauda | reverse complement strand
AAAATCTTACGCTTGCTGGTTGGTCTGTTGAGGTTGACCTCCTCCGACCATCTCCCGATTCCATCCTTTTTCTGGCACTTTGCCAGACTCAAGAATCGACTGGAGGTACGTGACTTCGGCAAGATTCTTTGCGTTTGCAATGGCGTTCTGAAACTTTCACACTTATTTCTCTTCTATTTTCCGATTTTTTGATAATATTTTATTCACAGGTTGCATCATCCTCTCATTTTCGAGATTGTAGTTGTGGGCATCGATTCGTTTGAATCTATTCCGGGGTTATACTGGGACCAGTCCACCATTGTGGGAACTGGATTTCTCACGGTTGTGGTACTGCGACTGATAAGAGGCAGGGGAAGTTGTTCATATTAACAGAGCTGTCGGCCGCGGTAGAAAAGGAGCAAAGTTCACATATCAAAATCGGAAATTTTGAATGCATCAACCTAATATTAGATGTTCTGTGTTGTGTATAAATATTGTTTCGTTTTTTTTTCATTTTCATTCAATAAACCCCTTCTGTCTAACGATTTCGTTCAAAGTGGGAACGATTTCGTTCAAAGTGGGAAGTTAAAAAAAAGATCGTTGAGTGACTTTTTCGTTCCATCCTTGGTCAACTTTCCATTTTTCAGAAACAAGCTCTAAGTAGTGAATAGAATAACAAATTTTTCCGTCAAATTTGGCAAATTAGTCGATTTACCGATTTCGTTAAATCGGAAAATTCGTAAACAGCCCTGCTATAAACCAACTTCATTTTAATTTTAAAACAAAAATAAAAGAAACCTTGATCTTCTGTCTGTCATCGTCAGTAAGAGCATCAGACCTCGTCGCTGCCTGCGATTTTGATTCGTTTTCTTTACCAACTTCTTCTGGAACATGGATACTTCTCTGAATCGCGTCACGGGCTGCTTTTCCTGCCGATCCTTTGAACGTTTTCCGAGCCAGATCTCTTTCCTGCAAACGCGTCATAATGATATTCGTCCATTTTCCGATAAACGTTTCTACTCACACTCTTCTGACCCATGTAATTTGCTCAATTTAAGTCCTTATTTTTAAAAAATATATTTAAAGTATGTCCACTTTTGAAAAAGTTTCAAAAATTAAATAAAAATAACTAGCTGTTGAACCTTCGCTGCGCTCAGGCGTTTTGCGTGTTTTTTTTTCGGATTGTCGTATTCTTTGCTATCGATAAACTTAAAGGCAGAAAATAATTTTTCTCATGGAATCTACTTTCTATCCATGTTTTCTGTTCCAGGCTCTGCCCCTGGGTTCACCGGCGAAGGGCAAATTTTTCTACTCCCGGGGGCTTCGCCCCCTGGGAGACCAAGTGCACAAAAAATTTCTACTCCCGGGGGCTTCGCCCCCTGGGAGACCAAGTGCACAAAAAATTTTCCACTCCCGGGGGCTTCGCCACCCGGGAGACCAAACGCACGTATTTTTACGTCTAAACTTTTTAGAAAGAAAAAGAATACACACTTGTAGAGCCAAGAGAAAAAACAAAAGAAAATGAACGAACAGGAATTGATCAATCATCGGACAGTTTTGTAATCGACATCTCTGCCACTGCGCTTTGAAAACACGTGTTCGACACTTGTTGAACATGGCATACTTAACACGTGAAAATTGACCCCAATTTGCACTAATTCGGTCATAACTACAGTATCGTAATAGGTAGAATTCTCGAATAAGTTCGGGCAAAGTATACGTAATTTTCGCTATCTCGTGCCAAAATTTCAACCGGAAATATCTATCCCGAAAAAAGTTATTCACACATTTATAGTCAGACAAATACCCCGACAGATATATATATATATAAGAAAACATACAAACATTTTTTGTTACACGTGCGTTTTATAATAGTAATTTTTTGAGTTTTGGTATTGCACATCAATCCTGTCTGCTATCACGTTCTCAACTCATAGGCACCGGCTCAGGCATAAGGAATTAATAACCGCTTCGCAACCGCTTTGCAGACCTCCGACTTTATTTTCGAAAGTGTTTGTACTTTGATAAATGTTTCACATGATGAACTTTGCGGACCGATAGTTCTACCTACATTTTTCCGTTACGATCTGTGAATCTGGGGACGAAAAAGAGTAGGAAAAAAGGGCTAAGGTGACTAAAATTTGATCGGCTTCATCGATTTGCTTTGCATACACTTTTCAACTGTGTTCACAGCAGTGTTCACTTTTATTGTCATCAAAAATCGTACTGTAAAAAATCCATGTTCCAAACATGATGTAACAAAAAACTTAAGCGGAATTTACAGCTAGGAAATTTATAGGCTCAGAATTTATCCAAAGTCTCAAAGAAACAGTTTTTTTCATCGTTATTTGGATCTGTTTGGGCTACGCTGAGCTCATAGGCATCGGATCGAAACGATCAAAACACCGTTTCGAAGCTATTTCTAACCCGAAGATTCAGAGCCATATTTCAAGATGGATCTATCCGCGCGCTACTGCGCGGTACTGGTTGTTTCCGTTTACATATTCAGACGTGGTGGAGTCAAAAACCAATATAAGCTTTCAAATACTATGTAATTTGAGAGTAAAAAACATACCGACTGCTTCACTCTGTTGAAATCAATGACGCGAACGCTCTTCAGCTTGTAGATGATGTATAGACGATAGTTCGGCTTGTGCGTGATCGGGTTTCCGATGAATCTAGAATTCAAGCGTTACTCTTTGTGAACTTGTGTCTGTTGTATTACTAGTTTTGACCTAGGAGCGGCTCAAACAACTTATCTTAAACCGCTCCAGCCGCTACAACAGGAAAAACATTAAAAAAAATTTGTAAATTCACTTTCTCGTTAAATTTTATAGATTCTCAGAAAAAAAAAATTAAAACCAGCTCTGGCCAGCCATTGGAAAAACGAGAAAAATATTTCTCTGAAATCTCCCAAAAAAAGATTTGAAAGATTTTCTTTGCTTATAAAAAAGAAAGATTTTCTTTGCTTATACTTTGCAACTGCGTTTTTTGCAGTGTGCAATAGTGCAAATCTTACGTCACGAATTCAAGCTTCTCCAGTTTCGCCAACGGATCCAAGTCTCCGAGCTCCAGAATATTGTTGTTCGTGAGGACCAGCGACCTCAACCCTGGCAGTTTACTTCCAATGTCTGGAGCAATGTAACTGAAAATTTTTATGGTATTAACACTGCTCTAGAAACGAAATACCGTTGATATGAAGTTCATGTGTTTTTGCCAAATTTCATGAAGTTCATACGTTCCTGATAGATTTTATTATAGATGTTCTATGAAATTCATAGATATCTATGACATATGTTGTAAATGCGCTGTTGATATCAACAGCCTATGAATTTCATGACAGCGGTATTTTGTTTCTAGAGTGTTTCATTTAGAAAAATAACAGTAAAAACGAGAAATTAGTGAAAAACTGCACGTATTCGATTTCTTTCTACTTCTAGAGACATTTTAAATTCAATTTCAAATAAAAGCTTTTTACTAGTTGAAAATGTTACAGTAAGGAAACACCCCTCTCGCTGATCCACTTTTCAATGGACCTTTCAACTTTCTCATCCATGACAACTTTATAAGCATAAAGCTTATTCAATTTCATGAAAATTGTTTTGAAAGAAAAAAAATAGAGCTAAAATAATTCCAAAATTCAAACTTTTATATATTCCTTTTCCACCCATAACATTTTCATCATCAAAAACCTACTTTATTCTGTTGTTGTGAAGATACAGAGCTTCAAGACGCTTCATGATCGGAAAGTTCTCCAATTTTCTGATGTCATTCTCAGTCAGATCGATCACGTCGAACTGGTCCTGAAATGTTGGATTTAATTAAGAACTTTTAGACAGACACCCTCAGATTTTCTTTTGACAACAGAAAATTTTGATATTGTATATCTACATCACGGCGTGTCCATTCTATGAATGAAAAACAGACCACAACTCGATGATTTTCGAGAAGGTATGCCACGAGTTCAATGGCAAACCGTCTGGAATTTTTTCCAGGTAAATTCGAAAAATGTCGAAACAATTAAAAGTGTTGATATCAACTTTTAAAGTAGATCCAGTTCATCTGGAGCAAGAACAACTTCATAAAAAGTTGATATCGTTTTCGCGGGCTTTCCAGTCAAGTGCGACCTCTTCAATCTCATGTGTTGGCATCCAACAATCGACGATTGAGTGGATTTTTCGATTTCTGAATTCTCTACAGGGAATTTATTATGAATGAAAAATAAATGTAGAAAAGGTCAGTACATGAAAACGTTTACTTCATCATCTCTGAAGTTGAAACATTCAGATTGATAACAGCCATAAATGACAGGGTTCGTATCTTTATGCTCGGCAATGTATGTTGATCGTTAAAATCAATTTCGCTTTTTATTTATTTTGAAAAAACTCTTAATCTTGTTTTATCGTTAACCTATTCTAATTAGCAAAACTCAAATTACAAGTTTCGTCCGAAAAACATACCCTCGTCACTCCCATGTTCTCGATGACCGGAATCTTGCAGTTTCTGAGGTTCAGCTCTCTGAGATTCAGAGCGTTGATGTACTGTGGAGAGTCAGCTATCAATTCAGCAGAGAGTTTGACCATTTTCTTCTAAAATTGAATTAGAATCCTGAAACCAGCTTCAAGATATAAACATGGTTGAAAACCATTATGGGAACCACATCGAAATGGAAAAAATATAATTTATTAATAAATTAGACAACAAGAACAATGATCAATATGAATACAGCAATTATGCAAAAGGGTCCCCATTGCTTGAGAGTTGAAGTCCAACTGGAAAAATAAAAAATGTTTCTGACGATGAAAATAAAATTACCTGATTGCTTTTCCTTGGAATAGGATCCTTACAGCCAGACTGATCATATTCCAGTTAGTTTTTCCTTGGTACTTCATTTCATTCAGCGCTCGTGCTACATGGGAATGGCAATTGTCACAGATTAGATTATGCTGAAATCTCTTTTTTTCTTCAAAAACGTATAACTACCTACCATTCTCTCGGTATAAACTTCGCAGGACTTCTGCACGCCTTTGTCAAACTCATGACGACCTCCTTGAACTTCATCAGCACTCAGTTGCCAGTACCGTGTTGGCCAACCAAAACCCATATTATCTTCCTAATTGGTGAGATTAGGAAAATTTGGATAGGAGAACTCACACTAACGAAATAACTACCGGCAAAATCGTGAATGACGCCTCGACTATCGGCTATACCCATATGACCGATGAAAGGAAACAGCCATCTAAAAAGTTTGTTATGTTGGTATTAAAAAACAACTAACGTTAAACATGGAATAGGGGTCCAGACGACACAGTACGGGAACCTGTGCTGCTCGACGTCAATTTCGAGTGTCATCTGATCTGAACTGGTATCCGACATCCGTATGGGGTAACCGTTTTACGGGTGTAAAAGCATGGATTGGAAATTTAAAAAATACGAAAATATGAAAGCGCGCTCCATCGTAAACGCATTCAAACAATTTTTTCTGCCAGGTCCCGTGACGTGTCGGCACTCAGGACACTTTTTTAATGCTACCGTACCCTATTTGTTTCAACATATGGTAATTATTAGTTGTTTCAAGTGTATAACGATAATCATAGCCCGTTTCCATACGATTATTATACTTCTCCCCGCACAAACATGTGAAAGATTTGTGATCGTCGACATTTAGACGCTGTACGATTCGCTCGAATGCATCACCTTTTCACAAAGGACATTCTATGTGTCTGGACTGTGTGAAAAGGTGCAATCGAGGCTAAAAGTTATTTTTGAGTCCAGCCGTGAGACCGACTATGTGTCCTGAACTGTGACGTCCGTTCATGGGAACTTTTCGGTACGAAGTTATATGAAAAAGGCTCAAAGGGTGGGAAACAGACGCATGTAATGAACTTTAGAAGGTTTTGCAAAAGCAGGATTTTTTGGGTTTTGATCTCAGAAAGGAATTTCTGAGATTCTGAATGGTATTTCAGGAACGCCTAGAATACGCACAAATCTTAGTTCGGTGAGATCCTGATCCTCCGTTCTGAAGTTACAGGACTTTAAAGTCTTAAAATGGGTCAGAAATAAAGGAAAATTTTCGAATTTTTAACTGGTATCAACTCAGTAAGAATCTAAATCTATAAGAATCCAATCCTGAAGAGATTCTGAGCCTTCGTTCCGTAATTAACTTTTAAAATTTTCCAACTTCAACTCTCTATAACTCTACTCCAAGAATTTTGCCAGAATTGAGACCAAGCTTTATAGATTCTGAACTGTATACTTTATCTATATTTTGCCAATTTGAATATTTTTGAATGAGCGAAAAAGTTTGGGTAAATTCTAATTCGACGTAAATTAAAGTTTCTATTATAAAGTTACAGTACCAAAAAGTCTGTAGCTCGACTTCCCGAAGTTTTCCATGGACGTCACGTTTTGTATGTGTTCATGAAGACTTGATAAGCACGACCATCAAGTTTCAATCAATTCTGAGCCTTCCTTCTGAAGTTACATTGTCTCAAAGTCGAAGAAAGCACATTTTCAAAAGTCACCCCTCAAATTCTATAGCTCTGTTCAAAACAACAAGTTAAACAAGTTCTAATTCATGCAAAATTTGCATTGCACTTTGTTCATCATTGCTAAGTCTCATTCGTCTGGTCAAAAGAGTGAATCTTTCGGGTACTGTAACTTTGAGGAAAAGTTACAGTAACCTTTTATCTCACCTCTGGAGCTGTAGCACTTCGTCGACGATGTCATCGAAAAACTCTTTTTTCAAAAAAGTAAAACTTCATGAGTTTCTATTTCATAGAATCTGACATCCAATTCTGATGACGTCATCGGTGAGATCCTCGATGTACGTACAGTTTCAGGCCATAATCTTTTGCGCGTTAGCATTTTTCGGGCATAACTTTTCTCAAGCTCTATGTAGTACAAACTGAGAATCTGGGAAATGAGTCCTCACTGTATTGTTTATTATTAAACACCAGAAATCACACAATGTAGAGACATGTTTTCTAGAACGGTAACAAAAATCACCCAAAACAAGAGCATATTTTCTAAACTTCATCAAATACCTGGAAAATGATATTTTATGTTCAACATAGTCGAGAAGAAGATTTTCCCATCACCGCAGACACTTTCGCTACACAGTCCAGTGGCACGCACACTGCGGATTAAGGATGAGTGGATATAGCCGCTTTGCAACCGCTTTTCAAGATCCTCCGCGCAGCGCATTTACCTCATTATTTCATTTTCGAAATATTTTGCTAATTTTTGAAAACCTATTCTCCTTGTTTCATCATCTCCCTAAAAAAATATATCGCTAGAAGCATGGCCGTTTTCAAACGTAAATATCCTCCGCCCACATTGCCCCGCCCCCTTTTTCGTGAGGCAAATTTTTGGGTGAAGCTTTTTGGGTTTGATTGTGGGGAGGGGGAGAATGGGAGGGGTTGTGCAAAAATGGCTGGATAGTTGACCGAATTCGAACTCGCGATGGGCGAATAAGGATCGGACGCGTTAACCACTCGGTCACCGCTGCACGTTTTTTGCGATCGCTTTCAGCGTGACCACTGGGGGCCCTCGCAGGTTGTTGCATTAGTTCTAGCCAAACTTGCATTAGTTTTCGCCGTACTTGAATTGTACAGGGAGTGTGAAAGCGAACAGAGAGTGAAAACTACTTATTTTTGTTTCAATAAAAAGGTCTGAATATGTGTTTTCGTAATGAAAAACGGCTCTGAGCGTAGCGAGGACTACCTGCTTGTTAAAATTATTACTCTTACTTTCAGTCCATTCTGAAATTGAAGGCTCATTATGTAAATCGTTCTTGTGTTTCAAGGCGAAACTGCTACGGTACTAAGTACCCGATTTACGGAGGCCAGACTTTTTTACAGGTAGAGAAAGCTATGTGCGCTCTGCAACCGCTTTTCAAGAAAAACCATCAACTCAGTATCCTCTACACATAATGCTCGTGGAGACCCCTGGACCAATGGGTTCCGTCTAGTCCAAACGAAGTGCGTTTGGGTATACGTATGACTCGTCAACCGTGGGAACCGAACTCACTTGAAGCCTACTAGAAGTCATAGATTATTCGCACCAAAAACGACAAACAACATTGCGAGGAGCATGACGTAGAAACCTGATACAGTATGGTTTTCGTCGTGGGTGGTCTTTGAACCCCATTGGAAGATTTGTGATTTTCAATTAGACTAGTCTTCATCTCCCTGCTTACTGCTTCACATATCTTCCTCTACCTGTAAAAAAGTCTGACCTCCGTAAATCGGTTACTTATTACTGTAGCAGTTTCGCCTTGAAACACAAGAACGATTAAGTAATGCGCCTTTAATTTCAATGGACTGAAAGTAAGAATAATAATGTAAATCCACAAAGATCTAACTGTTCGTTGCGAGAGTCCCGACCCTAGGGTAGGCCTACCGTACTCATTTTACAAAAATGCGACTGGCGAGCGTTTGAAATCGGTCAGACTTTTTGCTAGATTTGTGTGCTTGAAGGCGTATGAACGCTGGTCACTCCAAACAGTCCTCACTGTCTCGAAAGTTCTCGCGCATCAGCAGTCCCCAGGCAGTGATTTCTACAGTAACTCGCGATTTTACTTTTAATTTCTATGAGAAATGTTCGAACTTTTTGATTAAACATGTGCCTCACGTCTTTTCTAATGACTTTGGGAAAAACAGAGTGTCATAGATTGGAATGTGTATACTGTAACTTCAGGATGAGAGTACAATACCGTATCCCGTTCTACAGCTATACCAGGGTACCGTAACCCCGTTTTACAGTAACCCCAGGGTACCGTACTCACGTAGATCCCTCGTATCAAACTTGTTGTGATAAAACCTTCCAAAAGTCAAACAACTAAAACTCGTAAAGCTACAAAAAGGTTTAGCTTGACTCCAAATTCCAGAATCAACAGGTTTTCCCGCTTCACGTGAAAAACACGTGAATGACGTGGTCGAATGGTTAGTTATCTCGGCTATCACTCTACATGGATAGATTTCGATCACATCTCGAGGTAGATCGATGCGAGTGAAGGAAGACTCAATGTTCTTTATTATATGTAGGAGTTCAAATATGAAAAACGTGTCATTCTTCATGCGCCGAGGTGAGAACAGCAACGAAAATGAGAGGGCTCAGAGACAATTCGCGGTTAGAGAGTGCTATGTGTGGGTTTACGGGGCCTGTTGCCATGAGGTATTTAGTAAATCGCATTCTATCGCATCCCGTTTTTATTCAAATTTCCATAACTTTGCCCGGAAAATCCCAATCATCTTGTTTTTAGGCTCAGGTTGAACCTTAAGCTGGCCCAAACCAAACCTACGCCTAAAAAAAGTGTTCATGGTAACGCACACCACGTTTTTCACGTTTGAAAAAGCGGGATGCAATTTACTGATTACCGGGACTGCCTACCCCAGAAACTTCATCGATGGTAAAGGGTAAGCCAGGCGAACGAGGGCTTGCTCAACCCATGATTGCAGCCTATAATGATAGACAATTATCATCGCACTTACACTCATTCTTGACGTTTCGGAGAAACACAAAAACGGTTTAAAAACAGCACTTTGATATGAAACGACGAAGAAGCACTCATTAGGAGAAGAAGTATCTCTCGTGGGTGAGAATATTTTCCAGAAAACAATGATGAGAATGGTTGTTTTGGCGGCGATTGGTGGTGTTTTTGTACTACGGTATGATATCTCTCTCTCTCTCTCTCTCTCTCTCTCTCTCTCTCTCTCTCTCTCTCTCTCTCTCTCTTTCCCTCTCTCTCTCTGTCTCTCTCTTCCTCCATCTCTCTGTCTCTCTGTCTCTCTCTCTCTGTCTCTTGCTGTCTCTCTCTCTCTCTCTCTCTCTCTCTCTCTCTCTCTCTCTATCTCTCTTTCTCACACACAACTTTTGATCTGTGTTTACCGTTTCATTTCCAAGAACGAAACCAATTGAAAACGGAAAATTTCAACCTTAATTGTTTCCCAGAACTGTCACAACAACTAGGTCGAACATTCATCGTATCATTTTTCCGCCAGCTAAAACCTTCAAAAGA
>OZ022251.1:15903413-15981579 GCA_963978915.1 Caenorhabditis parvicauda | reverse complement strand
GAGAGAGAGAGAGAGACAGGAGGGATAGCGAGACAGCGGAAGCGAGAGAGAGAGAGAGAGAGAGAGAGAGAGAGAGAGAGAGAGAGAGAGAGAGAGAGAGAGAGAGAGAGAGAGAGAGGGAGAGAGAGAGGGAGAGAGAGAGAGAGAGAGAGAGAGAGAGAGAGAGAGAAAGAAAGAAAGAAAGAGAGAGAGAGAGAGAGAGAGAGAGAGAGAGAGAGAGAGAGAGAGAGAGGGAGAGAGAGAAAGAGAGAGAAAGAGAGAGAAAGAGAGAAAGAGAGAGAAAGAGAAAGAGAGAGAGAGAGAGAGAGAGAGAGAGAGAGAGAGAGAGAGGGAGAGAGAGAGAGGAGAGAGAGAGAGAGAGAGAGAGAGAGAGAGAGAGAGAGAGAGAGAGAGAAAGAAAGAAAGAGAGAGAGAGAGAGAGAGAGAGAGAGAGAGAGGGAGAGAGAGAGAGAGAGAGGAGGTGAATGGCATTGAGCTCCAAAATGTGACATTTCACATTTTAATGACTTGTTTTCGGGGTAAAAAGGGATCCTCGAAAACACGACGTGTGAATAGGATTAACAGAATGGATTACCTAGCCCCATCTAGTGAGCTACTACAGTAACCTTCGACCTTTGAAGAGGTTAGGGTTACGGTAAGAGAACAGATAAATCTCGGGAATTCACTTCCTAGGCCGTTCATTTCTGACAATTATAGACCACCAATGTCCGAAAGTTCGAAAGAAGCCAAAAGACCAGTCCTAATTCGTCTCACAAAGTTTAAATGCCATTTTGATACGATTAGCAGTCATGTTCCAACGTGTTCTCTGTAAGCGATAGAGTAGATCAATTCTCGGTTACTGTAAAAATGAGGGAAATTGGTCAACCACTATAAAATAGTGAGGTAAATGCGCTCTACGGAGGGTGCAAGGCGGTTGCAAAGCGGCTACATCCACTTCTCCCTGGTACCGTTTGTGATAACAAAAATATGATTAAAATCTCGATCTGGGATAAAATTCGGCTTCAAAATGAATAAATCTGGGATTATCTAAGCATTTTACCGGCAAAAGATGATGCTTCCTACTACCTTTGAATATTTTGTAGACAGCACGAAATGAGATGGTCTAAGCTTTCAAAAGACGATTTCCTAGATTAGCTATAACTCTTTCTTGGAACACTTGCATCGAGACTCTGCACCAGACGGGACCGAACGGTCTAGGATTTGGAATTATGATTCATGTCCAAGCCAGGTCTAGAACGTCCATTTGTAATTCCTAGGCTACATATTGCTGTATTTTTTAGACCACCCTACAAGTCTTCATAATATTGGACAATTTTTGCTCTAAAATCAGACAACACCGGGTGGCCTAGGATGTAAAATTATGATGTCTCGTCATGGTCAAGATGTCAACTTTCAGTTCCTAAGCCATGAACAAGACTAACTACAATTCCTAGGCCATGAACAGAATGTCAACCTACAATACCTAGGCCATTAACAAGATGACAACCTAAAATTCCTAGGCCATGGTCAACATGTCAACCTACAATTCCTAGGTCATAGACAAGCTGTCAACTTACAGTTCCTAGGCCATGGTTAAGATGTCAACTTACAATGCCTATGCCACGAGAAAATCTACCTACAATTTCTAGGCCATGGACAAGCTGTCAGCTTACATTTCCTAGGCCATGGACAATAAATGTCAACTCACAATTCCTAGGCCATGATCAATATGTCAACTTACAATTCCTAGACCATGATCAATATGTCAACTTACAGTTCCTAGACCATGATCAATATGTCAACTTACGATTCCTAGGCCATGGTCAACATACAAAGCCTAGGCCATGAACAAAACGTCTACCTATAATTACTAGGCCATGAACAAGATGTCTACTTACAGTGCCTATGCCATGAACAAAACGTCTACCTACAATTCCTAGGCCATGAACAAGATGTTAACTTAAGATTTCTAGGCCATGGAAAAGATGTCTACTTACAATGGCTAGTCCATGAACAAAACGTCTACCTACAATTCCTAGGCCATGAACAAGATGTTAACGTAAGATTTCTAGGCCATGGAAAAGATGTTTACTTACAATGCCTAGGCCATGAACAAAACGTCTACCTAAAATTCCTAGGCCAGAGGTAAAAATGACAGTGAAAACTGATCTTGAGCTATTCTATGAGAACTATTTATTCGGAATCGAACACAAAAATGGTACAGAGATCGAAACAACGATAGAGAGTGAGTAAAGCGATGTATAGTGGAACGAGAATCGTATCAATCTTTCCCAAATGTGATATCGGGTCGTTGGGTCCGTTGTCTACGCACTCTTTAATTAAATCTTCACGTGTCACGTCTGATCTCTCAATGATTGCGGTCGGCTGACACGTGTCTGGTTGGTGGAAGGCACCAATGGGTCACGAACGGGGCACGTGGCGTTTAGGTTACTCACGAATGAGACGTACCCTGCGGCAGTTGTTACGAAACAGTCAACGATGAGGTACATGTCATTTTGAGGACGTCACTGATGGGTCACAAACGAGACACATGTCATTTTGGTTAACCCCACCAACGGGTCACAAACGAGACACATGTCATTTTCGTGGACTCCGTCGATGGATCACAATTTAGACAAGTGTCTAGTAAGTAGATGCTACGAAGGGGTCACAAATGAGCCACGTGTCTGTTTCTAGTTTGTAGGACCCACCACCAACGGGCCACGAACAATACACGTTTCCAGTTGGAAGTGGGCACAATCAGACCACAAACCAGGCACGTGCCCAGTTGGTGAACATTTCAACAGAGTGATGTCATAAAGGTCGCTATGGACCGTGGCGTTACTGTATTTCTTCAAGATGGTAACATAGTGTCAATCTCAATGGGGCCAATTTTTAGCCGTTCGCCTCCCCAAATCAGAACGCTGTCTTAGTTGCGACTGGGTGTGAGGAAAAATTTTCCGATTGGGATAGAACCGATCACATGTCATTCTGGTAAACGCCACCAACGGGTCACAAATGAGACACGTGGCCGCAGGACTGTGAATTTTGTATTTTTCTACAATCTTAGAATAGTACTGCTCAGGTAGTGGAACAGATAACTAGCAGCCCAATCTTTAAGTGATTTGAAAAGCACGCGGCAAAAATCGGCCGCGGACCTGCGAAATTTCTCGGTTTCTTACATTCTGTCCGAGTAGACAAGCATCAGAACAGAACATGAGGAGTTCTAATAATTAAGCCACCTGAGCATCGCTACGCTCAATGAAGACTTATCCAATTGAAAAGTACGCGGCAAAAATCGGCCGCAGACCCGCGAATTCGCTCGGTTCCTCACTTGAATTGTGAACGGGTAGAAATCACGAAAGAGAGATGAAAGTGTTAAACACACAACGTCCGACGTTTAATTTTCCAATTTCCGTCTTGACAAACGAGGAGAGATGAGTGATGGGAAAGAAAATTTTGTTGGCGACTTTCGTGGTTGTGGAGAGAGAGAGGCAAGTTTTTGTGTGTATAAGTCATTGATTTGCCGATTTTTCCGGGTTCATTTTTTAATTACTTTAATAGATCTCCGATAATTGATTGCAACGTCGAAATTTTATAAAGTTGTTGCATATTCTAGGTATAAGATACGGTACTGTACTTATTTTTTGGACTATTCAAAGTCGAAAGGGTAGATATTAACGATGGCCGATCATTTTAAGCATTTCGGGTTTTAATAGTTAATGTAATACTCTAGAATCGATTTTTTGCATTTGGACAAAATTCTTACAGTTTCTATAAACCATTTGCTAAAAAACAAAAATAATCACTGCGGGTAGGATTCGAACCTGGATGCTTCAATTGTAACAGTTGGACCCGATTTCAGGTTTTAAAAAAAAAACATTCCGATTTCATTTTTAGAGTATGGTAGTCTTTTCCTAATCGAAGAAAAACAGAAACCAAATGCCTAGGGTGGGATTCGAACTTGACCCCAAAAATCGACAAATCGATGACTCACTTCTTGATCCGGGAGATTTTAGCAAAAACCCGTTGATTTAGGTTCAAAAAGGAGAGGAAAAAGAGTACAATTGCCTTGCTGGGTGAGATGTGGGATCACATAAGAGGTCGGAGAAAGAGAGAGAGAGAGAGGTGGGAGCAGACAAACATACAGTTCTTAAATGTCTGGAGTCGCGATCCGTCGCTTCTTTGGTGGTGGAGCTGATGACGTCGTTGATGGAGGCTGAGGAGGAGATGATTCTTCCTAAATCGTCTGTTTTTGCTGGAGATTTCTCGTTCCGTTGATTGGATGCTTTTATTGCAAGCGGCTTAAATGCAGCATGGTGGAATTTATGCGGCTTTGGTACTTCATCAATGATGATCTGATGAACGCTTACTGATTTCATAAGTGTTGATCACACTGTGTACCAGGAATAAGTGGATAAAGCCGCTCTGCAACCGCTTTGCGAGAGCCTCCGCGGAGCGCGAGCATTACTTTTTTTTATTTTCGTTTTTTTGCTAATGTTTCAACCTATTTCCTCGTTTTACCTATCCACAACATTTTTCCGTTCCGGTTCGAGACTCGGAAATGAAAAAAGGGTTAGGAAAAATAAAATGGCTCGAACTACAGTAACTGAAATTTGATCTACTATATCGATTGCCCCGCCCCTTGCATTGCTTCGCGAAGCCGGCACTGGTGCATTGAGGCTTAGGATTGGCCAAAATGGTTACACTTCTCATCTGCCTTACCGCAGTGTGCCAAGCTTCAGTTTTCGAGAAAAACATCCGCCCAAGTGAGACCAGAGATCAGACGACTACGTGACTTCATGAAAAACAGAATATCTCACCTTCGAGTTTATCAACTGGGAGTATTCTCCTTCGGGTAGGAAGAAATCTTGGACAACTTCGAAACCATCCGGGAGACCTTCGTGAGAATCGACGATCTGTAATGAGAAAATTTTCACTTTATGAGACATTGAAATTCAGCTGTTTTCGTTTGTTAATTTTTCTCCCGTTCAACTCAGGTAGTTTCCCATAACTTCTGACCATTAAAAATGATTTTAGGTTATTTGAAAATAATTCCCCATGCTTTTGATTTTTTTTTTTGCAATTTTCAATCATATTCAGTGATTCTCGATAGTTTTCAATGAATGGACTTCTGTTTCCGGAAAATTTCGATCAAAATCGGTATTTTTTTAAAATAGTTTTCTGCAATTTCCAATCCTTTCCGGTTACTACATGTTTCATTCCGTCATTTTTTTTCCGAAAAGTACGCGAAAGAGCGTTTTATCACCAAATTCAAAATCTTTACATTAGAAGATGCACATATATCGCTAGAAGCATGGTCGTTTTCAAACGCTCCCTAATCCTAATTTTGCAGAATGGGTACGGTAGGAGTCGGGACTCTCACAACGAACAGTTAGATCTTTGTGGATTTAAATTATTATTCTTACTTTCAGTTCATTGAAATTAAAGGCGCATTACTTAAATCGTTATTGTATTTCGAGGCGAAACTGCTACGGTACGAACGTGGGAATGACAATGATTCGCCGCGAATCTGTGAGGTCTGACTGTCTTCTAGGGTTTTCGACTAAGCTGAAAACGATAGAGCTGGTCTCAAAAACTGCTATCTCGACCTTATTCCGGAGTTATGGCTCGAAAACGATGGGAAAAGCTAGTTTTGTATACTTGGATCATCTTTTACGGCCCAAGAGTACCCTTTTTTGATACACAGAAGCTAAAAAACAACATATCGTTTCAAATTGCTCTTGATTTTGCTTTTTGGGCGAAGAAATTAAATTTTGAAAATTCACAAAAGGAAACGAATTTCATGTAGAAAAATCTATAACACGTACACAAACCCGAGCAAGGGGTATCAGTGATATGTTAACACAAGAATTTCGTATTGCCGGTGGTCAAGTGGTTAAGCCGCTGAACTGCTACTCTTTTTTGTCTTTTTTCACTCTGGCTCAAGTCCTTTCTCGACAAATTAACTGCCGGTACCGGCAACACGAAATTTTTGTGTTAACATATCACTGATACCCCTTGCTCGGGTTTGTGTACGTGTTATAGATTTTTCTACATTAAATTCGTTTCCTTTCGTGAATTTTCAAAATTTAATTTCTCAGCCCAAAAAGCAAAATCAAAAGTGATTCGAAAGGATATGTTGTTTTTTAGCTTCTGTGTATCAAAAAAGGGTACACTTAGAGAGTAAAAGATGAGCCAAGTATACAAAACTAGCTTTTCCTATCGTTTTCGAGCCATAACTCTGGAATAAGGTCGACATAGCAGTTTTTGAGACCAGTTCTATTGTTTTCAGCATAGTCAAAAACCCTAGAACCCAGTCAGACCTCACAGATTCTCGGCGAATGATTGTCATTCCCATGTAAGTACCCGACTTACAGCGGCCAGACTTATTTACAGGTAGAGGAAGCTATGTGAGATGCAGATAGTTTGCGTCAATTATCTAATTAGAAAAATATCAAGACTGCAGACTGCAGACCGCAGTGGAAAAAACTCACCTTCATGTTGAAATGAGTGTTGAGTTTCGCATCCAGTTGTGCTAGGGTCGGTCTTATTTCGTACTTTGGCGGGAACGTCATGCGCTTCGTGGCTTTTCCTTCTCTGATCAACTTCTGTTGTTCACGGAATCCGGTTATATGGTTCTCTGAAAGGAAAGGACTTACGTCTTTTTGTGATTTTATTCACTCAGAAGAGAAGAAATAGTGTTACCGGCAACAACTTCGGGTATTTTTTGAGGAAATTCGCCTCCGACATATCAATTTTTCTAAAGAGATGATCTCGATGTTAGTAAAGATTATGAAGCAAGATGAAAATCGTATGGTCCCACTTTTTAAGAACCGAACTCGAATCGCAAACTAGAGTTACCAGAATTTTATCTAGTTTGGCATGAATTCACCCGGATACACCTGGCAAACATGGAAAAACTAGAGGTTTTCCGTTTTCTGGTCAGGATTCACCTGGAATTCGTCGATTTTAAATATCCAGAGTTTCGTACTCATAAAATTAAAACAAGTTGAAATCATACCTGCTAGGAACATCTCGCATACTGAAGGTTCATCGTCGTAGACCTTGGCCAGTCGATCCACAATGATGGCCTTGTGAACAGAGCCGCTGACCCCTGCCGGCTTGTACTCGACGATCAGGGAGAAGAGACGTGCTTCGGAGAGATCACACCATTCGTCTTCCACGGTTATTCCTGGAATAGAAATTCAAAAAATAGAATTAACAAGCAGGTAGTCCTCGCTACGCTCAGAGCCGTTTTTCATTACAAAAACACATATTCAGACCTTTTTATTGAAAAAAATAAGTAGTTTTCACTCCCTGTTCGCTTTCACACTCCTTGTACAATTCAAGTACGGCGAAAACTAATGAAAGTCGGGCTAGAACCAATGCAACAGCTTGTGGGCCCCCAGTGGTCACGTGTGCAGCGCTCGCAAAAAATGTGCAGCGGTGACCGAGTGCTCAGAGGCGGCGATTTCAATCAGATCTGGCCAAAAACACATCAGATCTGGGGAAATGCACGTCGGCGTTGGCACGATCTGCTCGTATTTTGGCCAGATCTGACGTGTTTTTGGCCAGATCAGATTTGAATATTTTTTCTCCCAAATTGGGTTCTTCACTCAAAATAACACTTTTATATTTATAAAATATTTATTTTACAAAACTACACCAACAATTTATTTTTTTTCTTCCACTGGTGTTGGGTTCGGGATCGAGGGGACTTGTTGTGGGCAACTTGATCTTTCACTATTCTGCTCTAGCACCTCCTGCAATGAAACAGTGTTTATCGAGATTGGAAATTTGAAAATCTGGCAGTTCTGTCTACGACAAGGCAGCGATGTCAGAACCATGTCTACGACAAGGCAGCGATGTCAGAACCATGTCTACGACTAGGCAGCGGTGTCAGAACCATGTCTACGACTAGGCAGCGGTGTCAGAACCATGTCTACGACAAGGCAGCGGTGTCAGAACCATGTCTACGACAAGGCAGCGGTGTCAGAACCATGTCTACGACAAGGCAGCGGTGTCAGAACCATGTCTACGACTAGGCAGCGATGTCAGAACCATGTCTACGACTAGGCAGCGGTGTCAGAACCATGTCTACGACTAGGCAGCGATGTCAGAACCATGTCTACGACTAGGCAGCGATGTCAGAACCATGTCTACGACTAGGCAGCGGTGTCAGAACCATGTCTACGACTAGGCAGCGGTGTCAGAACCATGTCTACGACTAGGCAGCGATGTCAGAACCATGTCTACGACTAGGCAGCGGTGTCAGAACCATGTCTACGACAAGGCAGCGGTGTCAGAACCATGTCTACGACTAGGCAGCGATGTCAGAACCATGTCTACGACTAGGCAGCGGTGTCAGAACCATGTCTACGACTAGGCAGCGATGTCAGAACCATGTCTACGACTAGGCAGCGGTGTCAGAACCATGTCTACGACAAGGCAGCGGTGTCAGAACCATGTCTACGACAAGGCAGCGGTGTCAGAACCATGTCTACGACTAGGCAGCGATGTCAGAACCATGTCTACGACTAGGCAGCGATGTCAGAACCATGTCTACGACTAGGCAGCGGTGTCAGAACCATGTCTACGACTAGGCAGCGATGTCAGAACCATGTCTACGACTAGGCAGCGATGTCAGAACCATGTCTACGACTAGGCAGCGGTGTCAGAACCATGTCTACGACAAGGCAGGGGTGTCAGAACCATGTCTACGACAAGGCAGCGGTGTCAGAACCATGTCTACGACTAGGCAGCGATGTCAGAACCATGTCTACGACTAGGCAGCGGTGTCAGAACCATGTCTACGACTAGGCAGCGATGTCAGAACCATGTCTACGACTAGGCAGCGGTGTCAGAACCATGTCTACGACAAGGCAGCGGTGTCAGAACCATGTCTACGACAAGGCAGCGGTGTCAGAACCATGTCTACGACTAGGCAGCGATGTCAGAACCATGTCTACGACTAGGCAGCGGTGTCAGAACCATGTCTACGACTAGGCAGCGGTGTCAGAACCATGTCTACGACTAGGCAGCGATGTCAGAACCATGTCTACGACTAGGCAGCGGTGTCAGAACCATGTCTACGACAAGGCAGCGGTGTCAGAACCATGTTTACGACTGTACAGCAATGTGAAGAAAAATACCTTGAAAGTTCAAAAGATCCGCTTCTTGTCTGTTCTCTTATGTTCTCTACTGTCCTGTTACAGCTACTTGCTTTCTCTTTCGAATTAGTCCTATCTTCATCCCATGAGTCTAGAAAGTATAAAATAATATTCTTACTTCCTCGCAGTTTACCTCACGAGTTTGGTTTTCAAGTAATTTACCTGAATGAGTCCGTGCTCATTCGGCATACTGGGTTTAAGATATGAACGAGTTCGATCCATATTCCTTATAAAATAATTTTTAGTTAAACGATAAAACAAACCCCTTTTTCAGCCATTTTTCCTGATCGCAACTTCCTCCTCTTTAGACTTATTGATTGCAGCTTCCCTGGTGAGAACCAAATTTCAACTTTTTGGAAATTGCAAATCATCTTGATGCGCTGAAATTTTAACATTAGGGGAGAACCAGATTTGTTGTGCAATTTGCATATTTGCTTTTCTGTTACTTTACTTTTACTGCTAATACTGTTACTTTGTAACTAGGCGGGCAATTAGTAAATCGCATCCCACCGCATCCCGTTTTTTTCAGACGCCTGTAACTTTGTTTGGAACAGCCCAATCATTTTGTATTTAGGCTCAGTTTAAACGTTAATCTGACCCAAACCTAACTTAATCTTTGAAAAAAGGTGTCCATGCGATGCGAAAAAAGTTATCACATCTCGTTTTTGTAAATGGGATGCGGAATGCGATGGGATGCGATTTACTAATTGCCAACTAGACGACTTGACTGTTTACTTTTGTGAACAACGCTGGTAACTAAAAGTTATTAAACAAAAGAATCCTATCAAGACGAAAATTCGAATAATTGATTCAGTAAAACACGCAAACTTACCTTTCCTCGGCATATGAATGATTTCATTACCTTAAAATCAAGAACAACAAGTACAATTCGAAGAACATAATCTGAAAGTTACTCACCTGTCTTCATGAAAACTAACTACGAACTAACTATCATTATCGTGACGTCAAGAGAAATGCGTTACTTCGAGAGACCTGGAAACGAAATTTTGAAGAAATGCTGTGGAAATGACTGTGATAACTGCGAAAACTTATTATAAAAACATCATATATATCTTCCATTTTCAGTAAACTGATGAAACAAAAGAGGAAAATGATTTTAAAAAGGCAAAAAACAGCTCAATGGAAACAGGAAAAACGAAAATAAAAACATTTGATCTACTGCTACAGTAACCCATGCTCATCAATTTTTACTTTTAATTTTTGATACTTCAACTTTTTCTGTACAAAACTGCGAGGATTTTGGACACATCTCATAGCGAATGAACAAAAATGTTATAAATTAATATAAGTTCCCAAGCAGAAAATCTAGGTAAAGTAAAATGGAAAATACAAACAAACCAGTACCATTCGATTCAGGACGAACATTTTGACGAATAAAAGTATAGATGTACTGAAAATTTGTAAGAGTCAAGCACAAATACCTTAGAACTCATAAAATTCCTTCAACACTTATCTGCACTTCGTCTGGGGTCAATTGGGAAAAAATCAAAAATCTGGCCAGAACTGATTTAAAGCGCATCAGATCTGGTCAGATCTGACTCGATTCAAACCAGATCTGATTGTCTTTTTAAAATGTAGTTTATGAATAGTGAAATATCATCCAGACTGTGAAAATGACCTTTAGAAACTATTATCAAAGTGAAAAATCGGTTTTAATAACTTCTTCGATGAAAAAACAGTTTCCGAAAAGAATTTTGGAAAATCAAGTCAGATCTGGCCAGATCTGATTGGTCTCAATTGATGAAATCGTCATTTTACACATGAAGAAATGAGTTTTTCTGACTCAAATTTTAAGATACATCTGTTGAGACCATTCCCTAGGTGATAATATAGTTTCCGAAGGGATCCTAGCACCACGCCAGATCTGATGTGTTTTTGGCCAGATCTGATGCGCTTCGCCGCCTCTGAGTGGTTAAAGCGTTGGATTTCTACTCGCTTAATGCGCGTTCGAATCCCGTGAACTACCGGCCACTTTTGCACAACCCCTACCCCCACAATCAAATCCAAAAAGCTTCACCCAAAAATTTGCCTCACGAAAAAGGGGGCGGGGCAAAGTGGGCGGAGGATTTGTCAATTAATAATATGACAAGCAGATAGTCCTCGCTACGCTCAGAGCCGTTTTTCATTACAAAAACACATATTCAGACCTTTTTATTGAAAAAATAAGTAATTTTCACTCCCTGTTCGCTTTCACACTTCCTGTACAATTCAAGTACGGCGAAAACTAATGCAAGTTTGGCTAGAACTAATGCAACAACCTGCGAGGGCCACCAGTGGTCACGCTGAAAGCGCTCGCAAAAAACGTGCAGCGGTGACCGAGTGGTTAACGCGTCCGATCCTTATTCGCCCGTTGCGAGTTCGATTCCCGTCAACTACCAGCCACTTTTGCACAACCCTCTACTTCCCCCCCCAAACAAATCCAAAAAGCTTCACCCAAAAATTTGCCTCACGAAAAAGGGGGCGGGGCAAAATGGGCGGAGGATTTGTCAATTAATAATATGATGATTAGGTGAATCCTTTTCATTCAATTCAACTTTTTTGACCTTTTTTCCTGACTTTAGAGGTAAAAGTAAAAAAGTAAAAGTAAAGTTTGATTTTAAACTTGTTTAATTAAACCATACCTGCATTGTACGGGGTCCTAGCGGCTTGTTGAATCGGGCCAAAAAGCTCTCTCCGGATTTCGTCTTCTGACTTCTTGATGGTGACCTTCATCTGAGAAATCTGTGAGTAAGTGGAGAAAAACGTTGACTGAGTAGATATTCAAATTGCCTATGACAATGAAAGTAAAGCTACAGTGAAGAGATTGAGAACAACATTTATCTTAACGTAACAACTAACAAGGTAAAAACAACAATGGGTACCCATTGGTAGTACTTGGGTCAAGTTTGGGTAAAATATAACTACAAAAAAACCAATCACTCCTCGATGCATCCTTCACCAGTAGCAACCCTGTTGATGAACGCGTTGAACCTGAAATCACAAAAATTACGTTTTAAATTTTTTCCACTTCGATTACGAGCGAATTTCAAAAATTAGTTTTTTTGGAAATTCAAATTTTTTTAAAGTTTCTCATTATATACGAATTTTCAAAAAAAATTAAATATTCAAAAACAGTCCAGATATTTCGACAAAAAATGCGTTTTCACGTAATAATTTTTTCATTCATTCAATTTTTGACATTTTTCAATAACACAATATTTTCACTCTTTAAAGGCATTTTCGAAAATATGTAAAATTAAAAAATCTCACGAATTTGATTTTTTGACGCTGTTTTCAACGAATTCCACCATTCTTGTTCAAAATTTTCCTCCAAAACCTAAAAATCACCTTTTCTGGTCTTACTTATCTATTTTTCAAAAAAAAACATTCCATTTTATCTTTTACCTACTGTTTCAGTTCACTTTTACCCATTCCATATTCTAATTTTACCACCCTGTTAATAACTTCTTCTATCTACATCGATTTTGTTTCTATTGCGGGCTTTTTTGCAATGAATCAACCATTCTTGTTCAAAATTTCCTCCAAAACCCAAAATATCACCTTTTCTGGTCCATGAGAACGACTCTTCTGTACGGGACCCATTTCTGCCCGTCTTCCTCGGTTATATGAAACTTGCTTCCCGGCTCGACGTCCATGTGTACTGGGAAGTCAAAGTGCTCTTCGGTTCCTTCGGTCAACTTGAAGAGCAACGCGTCTTCCATGTTGTCAAACTTGATGGGGGCGTTGGCGAGCGACGCGGCTGCGAGGCGTTTCTGAAGTTTTTTTCAAATCTTTGTTCAAATGAACTCTGGAAATTTAATTTTTCCAACGGAATTTTTTCCTAAGTTTCTCCAACGTTTTCGATCCATTTTAAGTAAACTTACAACATGTAAAACTGAAAAATTTACGTTTTCAATCACCTAAATATAGGAACAACTATTTTACGAGAAAAGAAACCGATGTTTCAAATTTTTCGTCTTTAAAAAATCAAGTGTGATAGTGAAAAAAATGAAGAACTTTCAAGTATTTGCATTTAAATTGGAAGAACTCATACAGAAAATGATGAAAAAGTATTTTTTTTTCATACACCTATTACTCTCAAAACTCATTATCCAACTCAAATTTCGCCTTTTTGTCCATTCATGGGATATTTTTCAAAAAGTCAACGCGAACCTTCTCGGCCTTCCCCATCTTCTTCTTCTTCCCTCCACTACTCGAAGCTGCTTGAATTTTCGACGTCGTCGCCACTCCTTCATCCTTCTTTTTCTCATCGATTCTGATCTTCTGGATGTAGATGATGTTTTTGTATGGTTCGGCTAGTCCAGCAACGTCTTGGCTGGAAAAGTGGCATTAGAGGCGTAGAAGCTTTCTCGAAATCAATTTTCCAATCCTAATTGAGATCGAACGGCCTGATTAAACAACAAACACCATAGTTCTACCATTACTACTATCAAGTTCTCATGGAGATATGGCAAAAAGAAAAACACCTAAAGCTCTGGAAGGATGGCGGTACGACAAGAACTGGAAAGTTGAGCATTCTCTCGTTTATGAACAATGCTGTTTTCTTCTCTGACACATCGAGTGCTTCTTCGAGCTTTCGCAGAATCTGAATTTATGGACTTTTTGTTTTAAATGAAAATCGTTTTTTTGTTTTCAACAAAATTTTCAAACGTAAGCCAGTGAAAACATTGCACAAACAAAGGAAGTTGTAATTTTCTGAATAAAAGTATGAAATTACACAGCCTTACTGATATTTTTGAACATTTTCTGTGATAAATTTCATCAAATCTTGGTAAATTAACGAGAAAGGTAGAATCTTGTGAAATAAAAGCAAAAAATACCTCTTTACTCGCATGCTTTCCAGCCCTCGAGAGAATGTAGTTCTTCACATCCTTGTTGAACTTTGGCGCGTTTTCCTGTAATAACTTCATTCATTTCGTCATTTAAATTTTTATTTTTTTCTTAAAACAAGAAGCTACAACTTAACATGGTTTTTGTACAGTTCCTTTGAAAAATTATGATATTTCAGTTGTATTTTTTATTTTCGAAATACTTCAGTATTAGAGCAAAAACGCCCGATTTTCTCAAAAGTTACAGTATTTCTATACTGTAACTCGGTTTTCATACAATATAAACCAAGTTTTCAGAAGAACTACGGTATTTTAGTACTACAAGTCAGCCCATTCAAAAACTTTGTCCAATAGAGAGACAAAATTACCTTCGTATCCAAAATGATCGACGTCACAAGTGAGTGGACAATGTTGGCCATTTTGTCTTCCTCATCGTCGTCGGCTGGCTGAATTTTTTTTATACCCAAATCTCGATTTTTTCTACCTTCGAGTCAGAAATTTCCCTATTGCACATCTTATGAGATTCAAATCGAGCGAGGAATCTGGATGTTCTACTCCCAACTTACAGTACCGTCCATAAAGATACGAACGCTAAGATTTTTTGGCATATGTCAACCTGGGAGTTCCGGATTGGTCTGTAACTTTCAAAAATGTTGGAGAAAACATTTTTATGTATTGTTATTAATGAAAATGAAAACCATAGAAAATCACTGCGCAACAAAAATACCTTTTTCTCAAATCCACTTAAAATCGAATTTTTCCTTTTCACATTTATTTTTCTTTCTTTTCATTCAGTATAAGTTTTTATGTTTTCAAATGCATAGTTATGATAACTCAGACTATTAACAAGTTTAAAATCAAAAAATCAACTCAATTGATGATGGTTCGATGCCACCACATGAGATCGAAGAGGATCACTGAGAAGACAGTGAGAAAGAAATCGACTTTTTATGAAGTTGTTCTTGCTCCAGTTGAACTGAATTCACTCAAAAAAACTAGTACAAGCACCCTTTGAATAATTTTGATACTACTCGAAGTTACCTGGAAAAGATTCCAGACCGTTTGCCATTGAACTCGTGGCCTACCTTCTCGAGAATTATCAAGTTGTGGTCAGTTTTTCATTCATTAAATGGGAACGCCGTGTTGTGGATGTCTAATTTTTTGTAGACTCATTCTCTATATCACTCCTGTTCATTTGAAAACAGTGGTATGGTAAGTCAATCATTTTGAACAATTTAGAGAAAGGTCGAATGAAAATGTACCGAGAAGCCTTTTTTCAGGTTGCAACAATCGTGATTTTTGAATGGATTAGTTACAGAAATCAACTTTGTTTTACATTCAAACTACTTTCGAAACGTTTATGTTTAATTTCGACCGCAAAAAACTTCGATTCATCCATTTTCACAATTTTAGACTGCCTCTTTAGAACCCTGCGAATCCGCTCCTCCTCTTACTCCAGTTTGGCTCACTTGAATGTTTTTCAAATAATTTTTTAGTTGACTTCCAGACATTAAACTGAACATAAAACATATAAAAATGTGTTCACAAAAAATTGGAGATTTACAACACGGCGTTCCCACTTTATGGATGAAAAACTGACCACAACTTGACAGTTTTCGAGAAGGTGAGCCACGAGTTCAATGACGAACGGCCTGGAATCTTTTCTAGGTAACTTCGAATATTGTCGAAACAATGTAAAAAAGGTTTGTTATCACTTTTCAAGTAGATCCAGTCCATCTGGAGCAGAAGTAACTTCATAAAAACTTTATATTGTCTTTGCGGGCTTTTTAGTCAAGTGCGACCTCTTCAATCGCGTGTTGTGGCATCGAACGATCACCTATTGAGTGGTTTTTTTTTATTTCCACTAGCTAGATATACTGAACTATCATAACTATGCATTTGAAAACATAAAAACTTATACTGAATGAAAAAAAGAAAAATAAATGTGAAAGGGAAAAATTCGATTTTAAGTGGATTTGAGAAAAAGGTCTTTATGATGCGCAGTAATTTCCTATGCTTTTCATATTCATTACCAATAGAATAAAAATGTTTTCTCCGACATCTTTGAAAGTTACAGACCATTCCGGAACTCCCAGGTCGATATATGCCAAAAAAAGTTAGCGTTCGTATCTTTATGGACGGTACTGTATATTCCGAAAGAGGGTTAGGGAAAAAGTACTAAAAGAAAAAGTGATGATTTTCCTTGTCAGTTTGAAACTATTACACGAAGAAAATAGGGTATCACTATCTCTGCCCCACCCTGTACTTCAAGAGCTTACATTTTTCGCATCAAAACTCTCAAAACTCGAGTTTTTTCCATTAAAACTCTCAAAACTCACTCCAATAACATTCCCAAACGGCTTCTGAGCGATGATCGCATCGGCAAAGGCCTTCGTGTCAATCTCTGTTCTGAGGAAAATCTGTGTCAACATGCTGATGATCCCGTCCCAGTCGCCTTCTTCCATAGGGAACGCTTCGAACTCAAATTCCAGTTCCTTTTCATCGCCTTCATCAGCGTCCTCTTCGCCTGCTTCTTCATCGTCGACGTCACTGAAGTCTTCGTCTTCTTCGTCGGAGATGTCCTCTTCATCTTCTACTTCTTAAAAATATGTGAATTACGGCTGTTTTTGAACTTTTCCTGGGGTTAAACGCCAATTTTACTATGGAGAGATTTCACTTATAGAGGGAAGTTCGACATTCGAATTTTTCAACAGTCAGATTCATTCGTAAAATGCGTGAGGTCGAAATTTTATATGAACCTCTAAACAAAGAACAGCGCAAAAACTTTCTAAACAAAGATTTCCTAATTTTTAATGCTGAAAAACAACAAGATAGGATGGTCGCTGATGGGCAAGTCCTATTGGAAATTATTGTATTTTTTCATTTCCATAAATTCTTTGAGTCATTCAAAGAAATAAATTTTTATCCTTGCAAACCTTTCCAAAGTTCAAAGTACAAAAAATGAAAAAACGAAAACAGGAAGATTTCTTAACGATAACTCACATTCATATATCGCTTGCAGATTGAGTACGGTAGGAGTCGGGACTCTCACAACGAACAGTTAGATCTTTGTGGATTTAAATTAATTCTTACTTTCAGTCCATTGAAATTGAAGACTCATTACGTACATAAATCGTTCTTGTATTTCAAGGCGAAACTGTTACAGTACTAAGTACCCGATTTACGGAGGCCAGACTTTTTTACAGGTAGAGAAAGGTATGTGTAACTTCTATTTCTACACTCATAAAGATCCCCAAAAAAATGAAAATTGCACATTTTCAACGAAAACTTCTGTTTCTACATTATTCTGTTTTTTAAAACATCAAAATTACCTTCAACCGGGTGTTCTTCTATCACTTCCTCCACCTTCTTCTGCTTCGCCTTCTTCACCGGTGGTGCTTCAACGACCTCTTCAACTTTCTTCTTCTTGGCTAGTTTCACAGGTGGCTCCGGCTCGGCGGCTCTTTTTGGAGCAGTCTTCTTTTTGAAAACTTTACCCATCCTTGGAAATCCTCTTTTTAATCTGTGATAATCATAAAAACTCAGGTAAAATGATGGGTTCCAAACCCAATAGAATCGATCAATAATATGCAGAATAGTACACGTTTATGAGTCTGTGAGTGTCGTGAAGAGATCGAAAAATACAAATTTACATACAATTGTTACTCATCTGAAGCAAGAGCTTCAGCCATTTTCAGGTATGCCATGGCCTTCGACACGGTTGTTCTGGAACCGTCTTTCTCTGCTATCTTGTCCCACTCCCAGACTTTGAAGGTTGAGTACTTGGCATCGATGTCATATACTTCGCGGTTTCCTGAACATTTTCAATGACAAAAACAACGATTCTTGCTTTGTTCGGCATAGTTTCACAACTTTCTCAGTTCCGTCCATAAAGATACGAAATCTGACATTTTTGGCATATATCAACCTGGGAATTTCGGATTGGTCTGTAACCTTCAGATATGTCGAAGTAAACATTTTTATGCACTGTTTGAAAATAAGAAAAAGTGGAAAAATGTTGAAGTGAGTAAGAATATGCGAAGATATGTGCACAAAAATGTTTTCTTCTACATCTAGGAAGGTTACAGACCAATCCGAAACTCCCAGGGTGATATATGCCAAAAATCGTCATAGTTCGTATATTTATGAACTCTATGTGTGAGTACTTCGTTTATTGGCAGTACTTTCTCAGAACACACACTTCATCCAAACATGATAGGTACGAATGTTTGCAAAATCTTTAATTTACTACCTCATCTTGAGCTTCTAGTACATCCGACCTTTTGATGAAAACTCTTCAGATATGATAAAATTTTATCCGTAATTTAAGTTTTCAAGGATTTTTGAAGGTTGAACCATTACAAAAAAAATTAACTTTTCTCACAAAAACATCAAAAAATGATAAAATCTCACCTTCTCTCTTTTTCATCGCGTACAGGCTATACCCTTCTGGTAAAGTGACGTCACACGCTTCTAGTCCTTTACCTCTGAAGGCTGCACGTTGAGTGCCTTCATCGTCTTCTGGTTTGAAATATCTGAATTATACTCTTTCAAACTTCACATCTTTCTTAAAAATGCACGCCATCCCGGAATTTTTCAATTTTTTTAAACCTTCTCGAAAAAATTCTTTTTCCGGCAATACTTTAAAACTGAAACAATATGAACAGAGCCTTTTTTCTAATATTTACTTTGAAAAAAATATATAATAAAACGAAAATCTCACCCCGAGACATCAGCAGGTCCAGTGTAGAAAATCTTTGACGGTATCGATTGCAGCAGATGTGCTTCTTTCAGGTTGGTTGGCTCTCCGCCAAATGTGCAAACTGTGCTCGTCATCTGTGTTGAAGGGCGCTTTTTCACACAGTTATGGTGCTTCCGAAAACTGTCACCATCATTCTAAGCGTCAACTGGAGTATTGTGAATGCAAAAAAGGTCATCTGGCAGTGATTAACTGAGCTGCGCTGGTCTCTTCAGGTACAAGACTGTTCAAATCAGCTTGAACGCGGGTACATGATAAACATTGTGGGAAATTTTGAATCGACATGCCAGATTCGTCGTTCCGTGTAAATTTAGGTAATTCCTAGCTTTTCAAAAGTTAATCCTGGTAAATACATGCCATATTAGGTTGAATTCTGGTAAATCCAGGTATTTTTTCGACTCAAAGGGGTCACATTTTTTTCGATTTTCACCTGGATTCCCTGAGACTGCGCTACCAGGAGTTCTAATAGACACAATTTTCTTTCTATTCACTCCAATTGACGTACAAAACAAACACCGAAAATAGGGAATGAGTAGTAGTAGATATAGAGACGGTGATTAAACCGTGTTAGAAACGTATGTCGAAACAGAAAAAAAATCAATATTCATTCACTACATAGACAAATCAAACTCCTCACTTTGGTCCTTTGTTTCTATCGGGACATTGGCTCTGGTATCATTAAGAAGTGTGTAGAGATTGTCGACGATCGAGGCATTTTCATCCCATCTACAAGTTTCACCTTCAAGAAATTATCTCAATTTTGAAAACGAAAACGGTCGAGCGTAATTTTGACTGGTCATCGGTTTGGGATTATTCTGAATTCTCGAATAGAACTAGCAAAACCATTGTTAAATCATTACTAATACTAGAATTCATTACTTCTCTCTCCGGATTTTTGTGATTTCGCTCCACACCGATCTTTTCTATTATAGATTATCAAATATTTTCCACAGTGTTTTAAAAGATAGAATTCAACAATCATTCTTCGATGAATACACGAAGAAACATTTTAAGGATTATCTACTATTTCAAGAACATTTTCATTTTTGATAGGAAAAAATCGCCACATCTATTAATACTTATATTTCCATGGAAAAAATATTTCAGAACGAATGCAGAGATTCGATAAATTTTCCTTGAAAAACTATTTCTAAATTTCTGGAAAAAACTTTAAAAAGATCAAAAACAATATGGAAAATCTTACTTTTCGAAAGAATAAGCCTGAAGAACTTCTGGTCGTGAACTTTTCAGTCCTGGAGCACTCCGGGGTGTTCCTATGTTGATTTTAACCCATATCGTCATCGTCTGGAATATGAACAATGAAATACATTCGCAACCGCGCGCTGCTGCGCGGTACGAGTTTTCCTTTGATACTTTTGATTTCATGGACGATGACAAAGCACTTCAAAGTATTTAGAATTTCTATTCTTTCTGTTGAAAAAAACTGTCAGAGAACACTTGTAGCATTTTTGAAAAAGAATGTAATCACTTTGATCAAGTAATCATTTTTTGTTGTACCAATAGAAAAAAACACGGAAAAATCATAAAGCAAAGAAAACTCACTTCAAACTTGATTTCCGCTGTGAAATGTTCACTGTCGTCTGTGGAGACTTTCTCTAGCTGAAATTCAGTGTTTATACATTGTTGATACCTCATGTTATCAGAAAAACGTGAAATGCGTACGAGTGACGTCACTTCCTTGAAAACTGTATCGAGATATTGGGAGAGTTTGCTATCGCGTACTCAGGCAATCAGAAATACGCACAAGGATACATCAAGATACGTACGAGTTCCCTGAAAAGTGTATCAAGATGACTGGCTGACGGACTAATCTTCGAACCACGTGACCACATCACCAATATTACTGCGAGAAGCGAGCCGATCTTCGTACACTCACCAAAAACACCGCGAGAAACAACTAAAGAACACTAAACACACCAGATGTCATGTTAATTAATAGTCACTTTATGCTTAGAAATTGTCTCTTATCATGATTTATGATAATTTAACCAGCTACCTTTGCTATTGCTGGCATTGGTCTGATCTTCTTGTGTTTATTACTGTTAATGAACAAGAGATCCTTCGAAAAAAAGATATAGCAAATTAAGAGCGAGACATGGAGAAATTTCGCTATCAAGTGGCAAGAATTTTTGTTTGATCTTTGAATTACTTTGATCTGTTGATTGTGATTCCAGTATCTGGGAATTTATACAAGAATTTCGTGAAATGACGTCACAAGTTCGGTTTCTACCAGAGTTGCACGGAAGTAAAATTTTTCGAAACGGAAGTCGGAAGTCGGAAGTGAAATTTTTCGAAACGGAAGTCGGAAGTTGAAAGTGAATTTTTCGAAACGGAAGTCGGAAGTCGGAAGTGAAATTTTTCGAAACGGAAGTCGGAAGTTGAAAGTGAATTTTTCGAAACGGAAGTCGGAAGTCGGAAGTGAAATTTTTCGAAACGGAAGTCGGAAGTTGAAAGTGAATTTTTCGAAACGGAAGTCGGAAGTCGGAAGTGAAATTTTTCGAAACGGAAGTCGGAAGTTGAAAGTGAATTTTTCGAAACGGAAGTCGGAAGTCGGAAGTGAAATTTTTCGAAACGGAAGTCGGAAGTTGAAAGTGAATTTTTCGAAACGGAAGTCGGAAGTCGGAAGTGAAATTTTTCGAAACGGAAGTCGGAAGTTGAAAGTGAATTTTTCGAAACGGAAGTCGGAAGTCGGAAGTGAAATTTTTCGAAACGGAAGTCGGAAGTTGAAAGTGAATTTTTTAAACGGAAGTCGGAAGTCGGAAGTGAAATTTTTCGAAACGGAAGTCGGAAGTTGGAAGTGAATTTTTTAAACGGAAGTCGGAAGTTGAAAGTGAATTTTTTAAACGGAAGTCGAAAGTGAAATTTTTCGAAACGGAAGTCGGAAGTAAAATTTTTCAAAACGGAAGTCGAAGTTGGAAATGAATTTTTCGAAACGGAAGTCGGAAGTCGGAAGTGAAATTTTTCGAAACGGAAGTCGGAAGTTGAAAGTGAATTTTTCGAAACGGAAGTCGGAAGTCGGAAGTGAAATTTTTCGAAACGGAAGTCGGAAGTTGAAAGTGAATTTTTCGAAACGGAAGTCGGAAGTCGGAAGTGAAATTTTTCGAAACGGAAGTCGGAAGTTGAAAGTGAATTTTTCGAAACGGAAGTCGGAAGTCGGAAGTGAAATTTTTCGAAACGGAAGTCGGAAGTTGAAAGTGAATTTTTCGAAACGGAAGTCGGAAGTCGGAAGTGAAATTTTTCGAAACGGAAGTCGGAAGTTGAAAGTGAATTTTTTAAACGGAAGTCGGAAGTCGGAAGTGAAATTTTTCGAAACGGAAGTCGGAAGTTGGAAGTGAATTTTTTAAACGGAAGTCGGAAGTTGAAAGTGAATTTTTTAAACGGAAGTCGAAAGTGAAATTTTTCGAAACGGAAGTCGGAAGTAAAATTTTTCAAAACGGAAGTCGAAGTTGGAAATGAATTTTTTAAACGGAAGTCGGAAGTCGGAAGTTGGAAGTGAATTTTCAAAAACGGAAGTCGGAAGACGGAAGTGAAATTTTTATCACGGAAGTCGGAAGTAGAATTTTTTCAACGGTAGTCGGGAGTGCAAAAAAGTTGAAAAAACCCGGAGATATTGTATATTCGCGCATTCTCAACAGGTGATAGGTCAATTCCATACTGAATAGAAACGATTTCACGGTTTTTTCGTCATTTTTCACAAAAAAAATTTTTTGACGGAAGTCGGAAGTAGAATTTGTTAAACGGAAGTCGGAAGTGAAAAAAGGGCGGAAGTCGGAAGGCGGAATTCCCTGCAACTCTGGTTTCTACCCTCACCCTTTTCATTTTTGCAAAAATTTTCTGCGCATTTTTGATTGTCTGACTAATCTCGAAACAAAAGTTTCATTCCTCGCCTCATCTCTCGAATTCGCCTCTTTTTCGAAAATTAGGGAGAAAATACGTAGAAATTGGCCATTTTTCGGCCTTTTTGCGTATTTCTGATTGCCGGTGAGACAGAAATTCACCTCTCCATCAATGGCCGCTAGTGAGCTCAGCTCTTGACACACGATATCCGATATGTGCGATGACAATTCTGTGTAGGCCTTCACCAAGCACCAAATCTCAGCTTCACCATTCTGAAGTGTGAATATGCTTGTAAAATAGATGAATGTAACCCACATTCTTCCAATCGAACTTGAAACCCTCCAGATGACTGCATTCGACTTGTGGAGACGTCACCGGGAAACCATCAACTCTCCGCAGGATCAGATCGTATTTCTGTAACCTGTATGGTTTTTCAGACTTTTAGTTTTCCGATTATTTTTGACCAGAGTTGCACGGAAGTAAAATTTTTCAAAACGGAAGTCGGAAGTGAATTTTTTAAACGGTAGTCGGGAGTGCAAAAAAGTTGAAAAAACCCAGAGATATTGTATATTCGCGCATTCTCAACAGGTGAAGGTCAATTCCTGACTGAGTAGAAACGATTTCACGGTCTTTTCGTCATTTTTCACGAAAAAAATTTTTTGACGGAAGTCGGAAGTGAAAAAAGGGCGGAAGTTCCAATTCCGTGCAACTCTGTTTCTGTTTTTTTTGTTTCACTTCTCTGTTAGAGGTGAAATATTTTTCACAGGATAATCTTCTCTTTCTGTCAGTTAAATATTCCAATCAAAAAAAATTTGAAGAAAAACTGTTAGATCGAATATTCTAGCGGGAAGAAACTGGAAAAAACTACTCAAAAACAGAATTTCTCGTTTTATTCAGCAGAGAACTATCAAAAACTCACCCATCATGAAGCATCATCTTCAAGTGTTGACCGGACCTTTCCAGAACTTCCAAATTGACAATTTCATTGTCCACAAGGTACTGTGTCTGTAATAACATCATCAATTCTTGCAAAATGTCAAAATCACCTGCTGTAGCCATTCCCACCGTTCGAAATCGATAATTCTAGACAGTTTCTGTCCATCAACCTTCTTGACAAAATCTGTCCAAGGGGTTACATCGATATTACCTGCTATCATCTGTGGTAAAATATGGAATTAAACACGGGTATTTAGTATCAAATACAGTTCAGAGCTTCAAACTCGCTTCAGAATGATTATGACAACTAAAAATCAACAAATTCATATAACAGTGTAACGTCAACAACAACAAATACGAGCGTCTAAAAAACAAAATCGATAAAATACTGTCTCATCTACCGATTTAAATCAAAGGTGCTTACGAAATTTTTCGTTAAATTCGATTAAATGATTCTTCAAGTTTGAAAAAAGTCGTTAATATAACGCTTAAATATTCCATTAAAATTGAAAGTTTAAAACCATAGTTCAGTTATTTTCTTGTTTTTTGGTTAATAGTGCATTTTTCCACAAAAAATAATCAGAATCTCTACATTTTAACAATTCTTTTTGGTAATATTAATCGACTTGACGATAAACGGTTTCGCTGAATCGAAAATTTCTTGAACACCTCTGGTTTGAATGTAAGATGATGCGAAAAGAAAAAAAACTCAGTTGAATGAAAGTAAAGTAAGTTGGACCTGGGAGGATTCTCAATTTAGAAATATTTTCACAAATTTCCAATATTCAAAATCTTTATTTAAAGGATTTAGTACTTTTTCACAAATATCTAACTCATACGAATATAGGATAAAAAGAACATCAATCCATTTTCACTTTTTCCTCAGTCCAATTTACTTTCCATAAAAATCGAAAATGAAACGAATACCCGTCAAAAAGGTAATAAAAAGAAAACCTATAGGATCATCTTGTTGAGGTTACTGTATCCAGCTCCGACTACAGTAAGCATTGCCTTGTCATTTCTTCCCACGCTCAGCTCCCGCTCGCTCTCCTTTTGAATCTTTGCGTATTCTTCTATCTTGAACTCCACTTCGAAGAATTGCTTGATGTGACGGAGGACGTGGATGCTTAAATTGACACGTTACACACTGCGGATCAGGGTTAAGTAGTTATAGCCGCTCTGCAATCGCTTTGCGAGACCCTCCGCGGAGCGCACTTACCCCAAGATTAGTTTTTTTTCTAAAGATTAGTAGTCAGAGATGCGCATCATTATTCATAATTCACATATCTTAGTTATGATAATCAAACGTGTCCTCAACGTATCCGCTTCGGCGTTGGCCATTTTTATTTCAAAGAACAGAGAACAAACCGATCGACAGTTTGGTAACTGAACTTTCAGAAATCGGGTGCGTTTCCCTTGAAAAAATGAATTGAATCGAATTGAGAAAAGTGGCCTCGAATACTCCTATCAAAGTAAAATAGGTTCATGTAGTTACAATACCGTTTACGTATAAAATAAGAAAAATCTGTTTTCAAGCCTCAGGAAAATGATAGTGTACCTGTAGATTGGCAACGGTCCATAGAGGAAGTTCGACACATCCTTTTCACATAGCGCCATGAAGGTTGTAGCCAAGACGTGAGCCGAGCTCGTCAATGCTCCTCCCTGAAAGACTTTTGAACACATCCAACGTTCAGAAACAAACCGCGCTGATCTGCATCAAAAGCTTGTGGCCGGCTGATGTGCCCAGTTCTTCTGGAAGTATCGGGTCTCCAGCTTCTCCTTTTGGCCGTGAGATGGATTCTGCACTGAAGACGACGCCTTCTGTGGTTTCCGCGGTTAGGAAGAGTCCATATCCTGGTGATCTGAATGATATTGTGGTGGGTCTGTTGATTCAACTTTACGAGGCTCTTTTATGAAATGAAAATAACCTGTGTGAAAGCGGTCATTTTGAGGACACGTGTAAATTTTAAAACTGAAATCACGCGCCGTGAGTGACGGGGTTGAGTTTGGAACTTTAACCATGTTGGCCATTCCTACGCCTGAATGCACCAGTGCCAACATCATCTTCACGTCAACAAAACATATCAGATGGCGTTTAAACCGTTTCGATTCGATGTCTATGAGATGGGAAGGGAACGCAAAAAGACAGCGTGGCCGAATATCCTTTTAATATTAGAAAACACTAAATAAGATGGAAAAACTTACTCTCCACCACCATCTCCCTTTCTCTGATCAACTGTAATGTATACGTCGGCAATGTATCCATGAAGAGCTTTCTTCGCCGCATCGATCATTCTATACGCTATTGAAGGGGTGACCTTTGTGACGTAGGCGAGTCCACGAATCTTGCAAACTTTGCCCATCTTTTCTCTCTGGAAAGATCTTGGATTGTAATTTTCCTATTAACATTCAACTTTGAACTGTTAAAGCAAAAAACCTCACTTTAACTGGTCTCAATGTTTTGACTATCGGTGCTGTGAAGTGAACACTGCCACCTCCACCCGGCTTGAGTCCTCGAGAGGTAATCTGAGAATGATGTTGAGTGAAAGATGGAAAATTATATACCTTGATCTCCAACTTCTCATCGTTCAGCACAAACTTGTTGTAAATCGTGAGCCAGCTGGCTTTAATCTCGTCGACGGAAAGTTCATTAGGAGCATTCGTGACGCCTGGAGAAGATTTTATAACAAACTAATGAAGGAACCATACCTTTCAGTTTGATCGACATTGGGTGCTTACAGAATGGAGACATAAGGATGAGAGGTTCCAAAAAATAGGATATACATTTGTCAATTCCACAATCCATTGTGACTACACCACCGGTCAGCATACCAGGTCGGAAAGTCACTTGTGTACCAGTTTTGTTGATTTCCACCTTCGTACCGTTAGTAACCTTCTCTATGAGGGCAATTACTTTTGCTTCGAAATCTGAAAAAAATGGCAGTCATTTTACACATTTTTGACTTACTTCGTATTCCTGGGGCATCGTCGTCTTTTCTAATGTTCACTATCCGAATAGGCCGTCCACTAAGTACTGAGAAGGCTAGACGAACTCGGAAAAAGTTACAGCCTTCTAGTACAAGTTCTTCAGTGACACCCATACTGTAAAAACAAAATATACTTATGGAAAAGCTAACAAAAAATAAAAACGAAAATTTAAAAATATTTTTAAAAGTTTGTGGTTTCGTGCCCTATTGTGTGACACGACCGCACGCGTTCGTAATTCTACAATTTCCCGCAACGCGTTCCAACATTTTATTTTGTTTTCTTGCAGTTTTGTCGATTTTTAAGTTTTATTGATTCTACGTCACATAAACAACAATCATTTAAGAATGGGAGACGACTATGAAATGTACCCTGTCGACATGCCGGGTAGATATGACGATGGTGAGTTCCATTTTTGTAATTTACGTGTGTGTCCAAGAGAAAAAGTTCAGACCGTCGTGGTGGTGATGGTTACAAAGATGACTATGCTGTTGATGATTATGGCCCAGATGAGAACTTTGATCATCACGGTGGAGGAGGTCGCTTCAATGGTGGATACCGAGGACGTGGAGGATTCCGTGGAGACGGTAAATTATTTATTGTATTATTTCTACATTATCATATTTTAGGCTTCCGTGGTCGTGGAATGCCTCGAGGACGTGGTTTTCCAGGACCTTTCAGAGGAAGAGGTGGATTCCCGCCGAGAGGTGGTGGTTTCTATGGAGGACCTGACCGACCAGACAGAGCTGATTCACAATTCGGTGCTTTTGGTACTGGTGGCCGCTATCCACATCCATCACAGCAAATTAGTCAGGAAGAACGTCTGAAACAAGTAAGTTTCAGAGCCAGAACCATCTCTCATTTCTGTTTTTCAGCTTGCTGGATGTGAAGATGGTCAAGATCTCTGGGTAGAAACGGATGCTGGCGATGGAAAGAAGTACTACTATCATGCGGTGAACAGAAATACGGTCTGGGAACTGCCTGAAAATGCAAAAATCATTGACCAAGTTGAGTTGGCTCAGCTTGTTCATAGAGCTACTGAAGACGAAAAAGGTAAGTTACATTTGTATTAATTTTTTAGCTGAAAATAATAAAATGAAAATTTAATGTTCATTCAGCTATCGAGGTTTGTTTCAAAAATTAAAAAAATATATTGAAGTAAAGTCCCATATAATTAATCTTCCGCCCTCCTCTTCTTTCTTCACGAGCACTCGAGTTCTGCACACGGAGCATGCTGTAAATCGGGTATCAGTCTAAGTTTTCATATGTCTCACAGCTCGAACATAAAATGAATCGATATGCAGTGGCCGACCAAGCAATCATTGTTACCTTCAGTTCGACACATTGCGGTCTTGATGAACCTCAACGCCTTGTTCTTTTTGGCCGTCCGCATCCTTTATGAGTAATGTCCAATTTCCAATTAAAAATCAAATTTCGAACTGATTCAAGTTCAAAAATCAAAATACCAAAAATACAATTTTTCGGTATTCATCGGATTTGTATGTTTTCTCAGTTAGTTGAACTTGATTACTAGTTTACTACATTCATTTTTTCTATACGTTTTGGGATAATAATCGTGATGGGATCATTCACTGGGTTCCGGAATTTCGTAGGTACCATGAAGTGTTTTTTGTTATGGGAAAGTCAGATATTTTTCTTCAGTTATGAGTTTCCTTATCCGATGAATACCTACTAGTACCGTAGTCGTTGTCATACTGATTCTCGACATTTCAGCGCAAGGCGATCCATCCGCCGGCAACCCTGGATCCAACGTAGACGATGCTTGGAGCGAGTTCTCAGCTCCTGACGGTCGCAAATACTACTTCAACTCGATAACTCAAGAAAACACTTGGGAGAAGCCGAAGTCGTTCGTTGACAGCAGGCCAGACGTTGAAGAAATTGACCCAGCGCAAACCAAGGCCATTTTGGAAGCTCAAGAGAAGGCGAAAGCAGCTTTGGCAGAGTTCATGGCGAATGTGAGTTCTGGGTGAAAATAACATACAATTTTTGATTTTCAGCAACAAGCTCAACGAGCCGCGCAAGCAGCTGCAGCTGAAGCAAATGGAGCTCCTGGCGTAGCAGCTGCAGTCGCCGCAGCACCAGTTGCGAAGCCAGTTGAACGAAGAGATAACTCGAGACCAGTGAGCAGTACCCCTGTCAGTGGAACTCCATGGTGCGTCGTCTGGACTGGTGACAGCAGAGCGTTCTTCTACAACCCATCAACCAAGACTTCTGTATGGGATCGTCCACCAGAAACGCATGGAAGAGCTGACGTAGACTTGCTGCTCAGCAAGCCACCAGAGGTTAAGAAAGGTGAGAATTTGACTTTTCTGTCATAAATGTGTCACTATCAGATGAACCAGAACATGTTGCCGAGTCTGATTCGGATGACGATGGTCAGCCGAAGGCCAAGAAGAGCAGATCCGAGAAGAAGAGAGAAGCCGCTCTGCTAGCCGCCCAGAAAAGGGACCAACAGGAGAAGCCGGTTCGCCAGATGCTCGAGAAGCCTGAAGACCCGGCCATCAAGGCGGAGCGTGAAGCTGCAGCAGAACGAGAGAAGATCCCACACGAGGAGAGACTTGCCGAGTTCCGATCAATGCTCGAAGAGAAGGATATCAATACGAACAGCACGTTTGAGAAGGAACTGTCCAAGATTGTCTTCGACAAGAGATATCTACTGTTGGGTGCTTCTGAACGTCGAGCGGTTGGTTTGCGCCAGTACATTAGTAATGTTACCATTTCAGTGCTTTGATGCCTTCGTGAGAGACAAGGTCGAAAAGGATCGTGCTGAGAAGAAAAAGAAGCAGAAGGCGGCAAAGGCCAAGTTCCAGGAGTTATTGAAAGAAGCAGATTTACATGGAAAGTGAGTCTTGGAAAAATTTGAATTACTTCTTGAAGTGAAACTTCAGATCATCATTCTCGTCGTTCGCATCGAAAAACGCGAAAGATTCAAGATTCCGAGCTGTTGACAAGATGCGTGATAAGGAAGACATGTTCAACGACTATGTCGGTGAGCTCTACAAGAAAGAGAAGGAGGAAAAGAAGATTCGTAAGGAGAAGGTTTTTTTGTATTTATTTGAGTCGATTCAATAAGAATATTTTCAGCAAAAAGCTGATTTCATCGCTCTTCTCGGTGAACAAGAGGGGCTGACGAGAAAGTCGAAGTGGTCGACGGTCAAGAAGACGTTGGAGAATGATGAACGATACATCGCCATTGACAGCAGTTCGACCAGAGAAGGATACTTCCGCGATTTTGTTGACAAGCTTGGTGATGAGACTGCTTCGGTCAGTTTTTGTTGGATATTGTGAAGTTTTAAGAAAGTATAAGTTATACTTGTTTGATTCAATAAGTTGTATCAATGCACTTTTCTATTTAAAAAAGGATAACGCACACTGCGGTAAATGCAGGTCGAGGCAATCGATATAGTTGATTGAATTTCAGTTACTGTAGTGAATTGGTTTTTTTAGGAGAAGTCTTTTTTAAAGATTTTATTTCACCAAATAAATCACTTGTAGGACGTCGAAGAGGAAAAAGAACGCGAAAAGCGTCTAGCCGAAGAAGCAGCCATCCAGAAACGACAGAAGGAAGTTCTGGCAGAACGTGAACAGCAATCGCACGACATCAACAAGGAAAGTGAGAAGCATAGGTTCAACGAACACGAAGATCGCTTTAAGGCTCTGATTCTTGATTTGGTTTGTTATCCATCATGAGGTTCATAATTATGCCCTCTTCAGATAAAAACAGCAGATCTCTCATGGCATGAGGCTCGGCGTGTGCTACGCAAGGACAATCGGTACACCCAATGTGACCTTTTAGACAAGTCACAGAAGGAATCGATTTTCGAAGATCATATTAGGTATGGTTCCAGTTTTGAGTAAACATCTTGAATTTCACTTTCAGAAGTATCGAACGCAAAAGACGTGAAGCCTTCTTCACTACTCTTGACGAACACGAGAAGATTGACTTGAACACGCGCTGGAAGGAAGCCAAGAAGGTGATACAAGATGAAGAGGAACTGTTCAGCAAACTTGTTTCGAATTCAGAGAAGGTTGGTTTCAGTCGATTTTAAAACTTTTTTTATATTAGTTGTAGATTTCCTCTCATGAAAACACGTTCAGAGAGTCGAGAAAGACTTCCGTGACTGGCAGGAAAGACGACACGACCAAGTGGTAAACGAGTTCAAGGAAATGCTGAAAGAGACGAAAATCATTACCTACAAGTCGAAAACGCAGATTGACGAAGGCGAGCAGCATCTGAAGGATATCCTGGCAGTGTTAGAGGTGAAACCCTTGCTGCTCACAATATACACAAGAATAAATTTCAGAAAGATAACAGATGGGTCAGATTGACGTCGTACAGCTCAAATGAACGAGATAAGCTTCTTGAAGGTTATATTGGTAAGATTTAACTTTTGAAAAATTGAAAAGTACAGTATCGGAACAATTATTTTTCTGTAATTATCAATCGGCCTAAAATTTTATCAATAATTTATTTATTGATTGTTCATTGATAGTTTCATTGTTGTGATAGATTTCGGAAACTTAGAATCAACCCCTCGAAAATATGCACAAAAAATCGCATCCCTTCTTTTTCAAACGTGTATAACTGATCGGAACAACCCATCGTCACCTCTTTTAAGGCTTGTGAGATTAAACCTTAAGCTGACCTAAACCTAACCAAAATGACCGTAATTGAACCTAAATGGTAGCCCTAATAAGGAGAAAGAGATGTTGATGGTAACGGGCACCATGTTTTTCACATTTGGAAAAAAGGGTGCGTTTCAAAAAATACCTCAAATTATGTGTACCGAATAAGAATATGTCCGATATTTCACGTAAAATAGCATACTGTATCTTACTGACCGGTAATGAAAAACATCGTCCAACTTTTGTATTCCAGATCAACTACACCGAAAAGGAACACCACCACCGCCGACCCAGCAAGAGCGGGAGCGTAGGAAATAGAGCGGAAAAGTGAGATTTTGGATAATTTTTGCCTTAACTTTTACCTTAACTCTTTCTCTACACGATTGAGTTGACTTCATCTCTACTTAAGTCTTCAGTGTAAGAAAAACCCTGAAACTTTTGTCTCCTTTCCGACCATTGTTATATTGTTTCCCGGAGATGGTCCATCACTATTTATTCTGAGATGTGCATCATCCTAGCAAACGTGTTTTATTCCATTGTTTTTTCCTTATGCGAAGAATAAAAAACCAGAAAAATATTCAGTCGTTTAATCGTAAATTATTGATCATCATTCCGAAACTTGAAATTTCAAGTTTTCCTGTTGACTGTTCAAACTAAACTTTTCGTACCCACGATTTCTTGCTTTAATAACCTGGTTCTGTTGATGATTACGTAGCCTGTTATAAACAAGTTTGAGAAGTCTGTGTTTTTCCACAATTTATTATACAGCTTGAGGGAGAATGAGAGGTTTTTTGTAGGTTTACGGGGATGATCGATATTCGAGTGTTCAAAATATGTTATGCTCGGAATTAGAAAGTTCGAATATTCCACATGAAAACTAGAAGTAAAGCTTTTTCGAGTTACTGTAGTTCCTGCTGCCAGATCGGGGGGGGGGGGGGACAAAAGTACGTGAGGGGGAGAGACGCAGATGCGGCGAGACAGTGTGATACTGTTGGAGTGTCCTCTACACTTCTAGGCAGTAGGCAGAGAGGTGTGCAATGGTATATGTACCACTTTTAAGTACTTGTAATCTAAATGTTCCGCCGTAGGAACACTGATTTAAATGGCAAGCAATTCCGATATTTTCAACAAAAATTCTATTTTCTGGTCCCTATGTGAAACATGAAATTCAGTTACGAGCCTATGAGGTTAAACAAGTTTTTTGTTTAATTTATTTTTATGACTACTAAATTCGTTAAAAGTAGAAGAAAACCGTTATATAATTTTTGGTCTTCCTTAAACAAAAATTCTGTTACAACTGACTTTTATTCTTTATAACAAGCAGGTAGTCCTCGCTACGCTCAGAGCCCCTTTTTTCATTACAAAATCACATATTCAGACCTTTTTATTGAAAAAAATAAGTGGTTTTTGACTTGCTGTTCGCTTTCACACTCCCTGTACAATTCAAGTACGGCAAAAACTAATGCAAGTGCGGCTAGAACTAAGAGGCAACGGTTTTGCTATTTCTCTCTCCTTTACCAATCTGATTGCGGCCATAACTAATGCCAGTGTTGTTAGAACCAATGCACTACGGCGCGTTGATCCCCGTAGCCATCAGTGGTCACGCGAACGGTCGCCACAAAATTTGTGCAGCTGTGACCGAGTGGTTAAAGCAGACAACTTTCACGTGCTCGTCGCGGGTTCGTATCTCTTCTCTGGGCACTTTTGCACAATCCCTCCCATTCCCCCCCCCCCAAACAAATCCAAAAAGCTTCACCCAAAAATTTGCCTCACGAAAAAGGGGGCGGGGCAAAGTGGGCGGAGGATTTGTCAATTAATAATATGATCTCTCAATATTTACCCCCTAGCCTCGCTGCTTGGTCCGCCACTCTTCTACTGCGCTTAGCGCCAGAGGAGAAGAGTACGTGAGGGGAAGAGACGCAGATGCGGCGAGACAGTGTGATTTTGTTAGAGTCCGTACACCTCTAAGCAGTAAGCAGGGAGATGTGCACGGTGAGATCTTTACTGACTTTGTACATGATGTGTCACGTTTCTCCTTTCATCCTGCCGGCGCTGCTGGACGTCTGTTAGGTCGCAATGGTTGTTGATACACGTTCCTGAGCTGTGGCTGGGCGATGACCTTTGGAACTTCGACTAACTCAACTTGTGTATCGTCAGAGAATGCGAGACAAAGTGATATGTAGGCGAAGTACTGTAATTTTGGAATTGGAAGGGTTTGGCGTAATGAATCTCACCAAGGATACGGTGGAAGCATCACATAGACTCAGTAGAAGGACCCGAATCCCAGCCAGAATTGAAGAGGCGTGTTTTTGAACGAAGTTTGTCTGAAAACACTCTTGAATGGAACTTTATGAGTTTTGGACGTGTTGATGTATGCACATAAGGACTTTCTTATACGACATTATGCAGAATAAACAATAAGAAACACTGTTTCAAACATTCATGACCGATGAAATATTTTGAGTTTTGGACGTGCTGGTGTATGCACATAAGGACTTTCTTATACGACATTATGCAGAATAAACAATAAGAAACACTGTTTTAAACATTCATGACCGATAAAATATTTTGAGTTTTGGACGTGCTGGTGTATGCACATAAGGACTTTCTTATACGACATTATGCAGAATGAACTGTAGTGCAGTCTTGAAAAAAAGACATGAAAGCGAGTGAAACAATAGAAACTCTTGCGAAGAAAGTGAAATTACTAACCATCTTGTTGTTTTTCTGCACTCTCTGTACTTTGTAGTCGTCGGAACACGTGTAAAGAATGACTAGGTGATAGGCGACAGATGAAAAGTGGGCGACAGAAAAAAATCCGTCCTGAATGAAGTGGATAGAAGAGGAGACGAAGGAGATTGCCTGAGAAGGGGTACGGTAGAATATTCAAAATGGGACACAGTTACCATAGCGATGAGCTTCATCTTGATGTCCTCTGCTTTAGCTTCATCCCCGCTTTTCATTCTTTCACCTGAAGGGATCAATAAAAGAAAGACACAAATAAACCCGGAGAGTTGTTTTTCACTTACTCGACAACAACAAACAGACAACGGAGTATGTGAGAACGGGCGGGAGCCTAATGTGACAAAATTCAATTAGAACAGTTGGAAAGTGTGCTTTGAGTTGATAATAATTATTTTAAAAGGTTTGATAGAAATGATTTTGTTGGGAAAGGAGAGAGATAGAGAGAGAGAGAAAGAGAGAGAGCGAGAGAGAGAGAGAGAGAGAGAGAGAGAGAGAGAGAGAGAGAGAGAGAGAGAGAGAGAGAGGGAGAGAGAGAGAGATGGAGAGTGAGAGTGAAGGATAGGGAGAGAGAGGGATAGAGAGTGAGAGAGAGAGAGAGAAAGAGAAAGAGAGGGATAGAGAGGGATAGAGAGTGAGAGAGAGGGATAGAGAGAGAGAGAGAGAGAGAGAGAGAGAGAGAGAGAGAGAGAGAGAGAGAGAGAGAGAGAGAGAGAGAGGGATAGAGAGTGAGAGAGAGAAAGAGTGGGATAGAGAGTGAGAGAGACAGAGATACAGACAGAGAGAGAGAGAGAGAGTGAGAGTGAAGGATAGGGAGAGAGAGAGGGATAGAGAGTGAGAGAGAGAGAGAAAGAGAGAGAGAGAGAGAGAGAGAGAGAGAGAGAGAGAGAGCGAGAGAGATGGAGAGTGAGAGTGAAGGATAGGGAGAGAGAGGGATAGAGAGTGAGAGAAATGGAGAGTGAGAGTGAAGGATAGGGAGAGAGAGGGATAGAGAGTGAGAGAGAGAGAAAGAGAGGGATAGAGAGTGAGAGAGAGAGAGAGAGAGAGAGAGAGAGAGAGAGAGAGAGAGGGAGGGAGGGATAGAGAGTGAGAGAGAGAGAGAGAAAGAGAGAGAGAGAGAGAGAGAGAAAGAGAAGCTTCTCGGAACACGACTTTCATTAGCACCGGATCCCAATGGAAAGTCCAAGATTGGACTAACTCAGCCTTCAACTACCCGAGAAAAATAGTTGTTGCATTGTCTCGCACACAACCAGAAAGTGAAAGGTTGATGGCCATTGTTGTTTTGTCTTGGTTGAAGTTGACACCGTGTATACTACACAGTGAATGAGTAGACGAACGCGAGAATGATAATCGATAGTGGAAAGGTGTTCGTTCACACTTTGAAAAGTTCTTTGCGATTTTGTATGGGTACCGTAACCCTAGACATCAACAGCTGTTCTCTAAAGCGTGAAGAGGTATACTGTAGGTTCTGTATTCAAGAGATACCGTAATCCTCATGCCCTTTCACCAGTGATGAGAGGAAAAATCGACCTCTATAGAACAGAATCAACGTTGTGTAGTACGTTGTAGGCAGTCATAAACAAAACCTTAAAACTTCACTCATAAGTTCCAGATGATAAATCTTATGAGCACTTTGTTGCCGCATGTACGAAATACCGTAATCTTTATAGATTTCAGTAGAATTGTATAAATACCGTAGTCCTAGGAACAAATTGGATCTTAACTATATTTTTTCACACATATGCGAATTACCGCACATAGCTTCCTCTACCTGTAAAAAAATCTGGCCTCCGTAAATCGGTTACTTAGTACTGTAGCAGTTTCGCCTTGAAACACAGGAACGATTAAGTGATGCGCCTTTAATTTCAATGAACTGTAAGTAAGAATAATAAATTAAATCCACAAAGATCTAACTGTTCGTTGTGAGAGTTACCGTACTCATTCTGCAAAATTGAGATTAGAGCGCGTTTGAAAACGGCCATGCTTCTAGCGATATATGTGTACCGTAATTTTCATGAAATTGTCTAGAGGGGGGGGGGAATTTACCAAAACCTACAAAAATGGCTGTTTTCATACAAATTGATACGGTAACCCCTCATCTTCCACTATAAAACACAGCTTTCGATTACAAAATAAAACCTCATAACATGTATCAACAGGCAAGATATAGTCGTTATGCAGAATACTAAGCTTTGATTGTCCCCAAATCACGCGCATATCTTGGAAAATCGTTAATATACTAGGGCAACAGCCGCGGTGATGATACTAAAAGTGAGGACACACCACAGAGCGGAACTTCAGTGGGAATGAAACAAACACACAGTACAACAGTGTAATGGTAATGCAGATGGGACCCTAGATTGCGTGCGCGGGCGACCTTTACTTTTACTGCAAACAGACTTTCTAATGTGGCAGAGAAGGAAAAAAAACGACTTGGCAATCATCCAATACATTTATCTGAATATAAAACTGAACGGAGCGATGATATGTGTGAGCATTTAAATTAAAACAACAAAGGCAAACTGGTATCGTGGGGTAACAGAAAAATAAGGCTAAAATTCACAGTGGTCCCCGCATTCAATGTAAGACGTAAAACGATTGAAACCCTAGTCTACGCCTATTTATCGATTCTCTCCAGCTCTTCAATGTCGGCAGGATTGATCTTGCAGATCTTCATGGCTGAAAAGTCAAATTTAAGTTTTTTTTTCGGTTATCCGTATGAATTTTTTGAGGTAATCGAAAAAAAAATCTTACCGAAATGGTCCTCAATGATTCGAATCATGTTTCTGTCCTTTTCCGAGTCGATGAAGTTGATGGCGATACCCGATTTTCCGAATCGACCAGTTCTTCCGATACGGTGAAGGTAAGTGTCGTAGTCTGGTTGTAGGACTCCGTTGATTCTGACTTCCTTTCCGTCTTCGTACTTCACTGGCAGGTCGTAATTGATAACTACTGATACTTGAGAAACGTCAATTCCTGAAAATTGAAATTGTAAAATGTTCCTATCTAAACTCTCCCGGAAAAAAATTGAGATTTTGAAAAAAAATAAAAATTCACCTCTTGCGAATACATTGGTGGTGATCAGAACCTTGAATTTTCCATCCTTGAAGTCTTTGAGGGTTATGACACGATCCTCCAGACTCATGTCACCAAGAAGGATTGCGACGCTGTGACCTCTGGTCATCAGGTTCTTACACAGCCAGTAGCAGCTCTCCCTTGTGTGGCAGAAAATGACCGAAGACGCGATGGTAAGACCGCCGAACAGTTCCACGATAGCTTCGTACTTGGCATCACGGTTTGGGCACTCGACGTAGAACTGCTTGATGTTTTGCAGTGCCTGGTCTTCTTTTTTCAGTCTGAAACGGTTCAAGATTACGCACACTGTGTACCAGGAACGAGTGGATGAAGAGACTTTGTCCAACCACTTTGCAAGTCCCTCCGCGAAGCGCACTTACCACATTATTTCTTTTTCGAATTTTTCGGTAATGTTTTAACCTATAGTCATCGTTTCACACCGAGCTAAATGTGGTCGTCATCGATTAGTCGCGTTCGCACATCAATATTTTTCGAATTCTTTTGTCCTATTTTTCTCATCTTACCAAGCGAATTCGTTTCGCCAATTGCTGTCGAAAAATTGCAAATCATGTAACATTCCTTCGTAACTAGCTTCTTATCATGAAATTTGTAAAAACGTCAGAGAAAAAAGTTTTTAAACTACAGTAACTGTAATTTGATCTACGACGATGTAGGATTTACGAAGGGGCGGGGTTTGTGCTCGCTGCTTATTGGTAGCCTCCCCTCCGACACTTTTCTACTGCGCTTAGCGCAGTGTGCATTTTCTCATCCCTATGAACGTTGCTAATTGTTCCCAAGATTATTTCCACCTACTTCGAACATTTTTTCGTTACAATTTGTGACTATGGAATGAAAAGTTAGGAAAAATGAAATTATTATTGAACTACAGTAACCGAAATTTGATCTACTCTACCAATTTCCGCACCCCTTTATGCCTAAACTTTTCAACTGTGTTTGCCGCAGTGTGCTATGGAATAGCAATATGGTACTCACGTGACAACAATTGCATCCTTCACCAGACTCGTAGCGAACTCGATAACGGGTGTGTCATAGGTAGCCGAGAACAGCATTGATTGTACTTTGGGTGAAGCGCTTTCGACAATTCTGTAAACCTCCAATTACATCACGTTGACAGCTACGAATGAACCTATAAATCTCAATTGATCTATCGGCGACTCCTTGTTGTGTTATCATCACATCAGCTTCGTCAAGAACAAGGCATGTGACAGTTTGAGGATCAATACGCTGGTCTGTTTTCAAGTACTCCCAAAGCTGAAAACATAGGGTTTGAGAAGTACAAATGAATTTTATACCTTTCCAGGAGTTCCGATGACTATGTGAGAGGTCAACTTAACACCTCTCTGCCTTTCGGCTCCCTTGATTGCGTAGTGAATGCTGAGGCCTTTCATGAATTGTCCCATTTTCTCGACAACTTCTCCTGGAAATACAAAAAATACAACTAACGGTTGTTTGTCAACTAACCAATCTGCTGGGCCAATTCGAGTGTCGGTGCCAAGCAGATACATTGTGTACTGTGCTGTTCGAGGTCAATTCGACACAGCATGGTGATGACGAATGCTGCGGTCTTTCCTGTTCCAGACTGAGCTTGAGCGATCAAATTGTGACGTCTGTAAAAAATGTTGTAACATCATCGGATTTCCTTGGGATTTTTGAAGAAGTTTGATCTATAGAAAAATGAATAACTTACGGCTCCATCAACAACAGCGGTAGCGAAGTTTCTTGAATCCTTGTCGGAAACTCGAAACCCATCTTGTCAAGAGCTTCGAAGATTTCCGGCTTGCTAAATGATTATTTGATTCACGACGATGAGAACTAAACTCACATCCTCAGTTCACGGAAAGACTTTGCAGACGAGTAGAGAGGTGAAGTCGGATCCTAAATATTTATCGTCAACGCAACAAACATTTTTCATACCTCTCTGTGGATTTGTACTACGGCAGTGTCATCGCGAATCTTGGGTACTCCAGCATGCAGATATTTGTTGAGCAGAGAAATTTCTTCTACCGGCATCTCTGAATCAGAACGTTGGGTTTTTCAGGAAAAGTATCAATTTTTACCTGTGTCAAGGGTCTTCTGTTGGGGATCGAATTCAGCAACTGGCTGACGTCGTGGATTTCCAAACTGCTTCGGACCACCCACAAACCCACCACCACGCCCGCCTCCTGAGAAACCGCGAGCATTCTGTTGATTATTGAACCCAGCATCTGAAATAGTTGGGGTGATAGCGCATGTTTCAAGTTGTAGCCATTAGGGAAGGTAAATTTATATAAATCGGTGTTATAAGTGAAAAAAAACCTTGCAACTGCATGTTACCAAACTGAACAGTGGGTGCTGGTATCATTCTGCCTGTAATGTGAGTGTGAGCATGCAACTAAATAGGAACCAAAAGCTAGAGCATGCAATGTGCAGAGTGAGCGTGTGAAAGGCAAATTGCAAACAATAGCACTGGGTTCAAGTTCAAACCTGCTTTTTCTGCTCTCGGTTGATTGAATGCGCTTTTTGTTCCGGATCCGAATGAAGTTTCAGCTTTAGATTCGACACTGAATCCCGTAGATGATGGGAACGCGATTGGAGAGGAACTTGAGTTGTTAGAGCCTTTGAAACCAAATGATCCCCCGGCAGGTGTTCCAGTGCCAAATGATCCTGTAGCAGCACCGAAACCGGACTGACTTTGCTGTTGCTTGCTTCCGAACGCTCCTCCCTTTGAAGAACCGAACGCGCCTCCTTTTGATTGCTGTGAGGGCTGCTTCGAAGCCAATGTAGAACCGCCATTGACAGAGAATCCAGTGCCAAACGATTTTTGAGAAGTCTGTTGTCCCATCTTGATTTGGAAACCAGTTCCAAAAGCTCCTCCAGCAGATTTCGGTTCACTTTCCTTTTTGGCATCTTCTTCTTCTTTCCTTCTAGCAGCCGCAGCACCACCTTTAAATTGACCAAACGACGGAGGCTGACCGAACGGTTTCGGAGAACTAGGCTTCGCTGTTCCCACATCATCATTGCTTTTGGAGGCATTTCCAGAAGAAATATTTGCTGAAGTCGAGGACGTTCCGAAATATCCGAAACCTCCACTAGAAGGCTTATCACCGGAAGACCCTCCATTAGCCGATTTCGTTGAAGTAGCAGCAGAACCGAAAGCACCTCCTGCTGATTTCATCCCGAATGCACCGCCAGCACGAATAACTGATAGCGAGCTAGCTTGTAGCTGATTTTGATTCGTTGACTTGACAGCGGAAGATCCAAACGCTCCTCCTGCAGATTTTCCACCAAATGATCCTCCGACAGAGTTAGTTCCGAATGAACCGCCAGCTCGTATCGTTGGAAGCGAATGACCGTTCAATTGTTCTGTTTTCGGCTGTGGCGTCGTGAAAGAACCGAACGTTTCCGACGTGTTTTTTTCAAGAGATGCTGACGCAGACGCGCTGGTGAGGCCAGATTGTTCCGTTTGTCCATCTTCTAAGGAACTCCCAATGAACGACGAGGAAGAAGTTGCCGTAGCTCCCAAAACGTTTTCTGATGATTTGCCAGAACAAGCATTTTCCGTAGCACGTCTCGAGCCGAATGCTCCCCCAGCGGACGAACCAAAAGCGCCTCCAGCGGATTTCTGATTTCCAACTCCAAAGCTTCCACCCTTAGTTGTTCCGACTGGAGCTACTGGAGTTGACAATACTGGTGCCGGTTTCTTCTGGAAGCGGTCGCGGTTGAAACCCCACTTTCCTTCGGAATGAGTCTGTGTCAAAAGTTCTGGAACATCATCACTGTAGTAGTTGTTCAGAGAGAATGCCTGCTTGACTGTCAATTCACGGTCGAGATTTGCATTCTTTCTCGAGATCAATTCTCTATCTGTAAAAAAGCGTGCAAGGTGAACGAAGCATTTGTGAATGTTCCACTAAAAAATGAAAAACACAAAAGACAAGATTAGAATTTGTAAGAATTCACGGGTTAGTGAATGGAACATCCACGACAATTCTGTATGAGTGCAGTGCTATACAATATGTGGAAAACATACCCATGCGATTTGCGGATGTATTTCCAAAAGATGTTTGTGGCGGTGAAGATAGATTTCCGGGTGCATTGAAGCCAAAATTACGATCATTTTCTAAATATGTTCACTGATATATAGAAACCACGCGCAAATTACATTCACTATGAACTCCCCGAACGCAATAAACTACATCTAATAAGAAAACAACTATTGATGATTTTTAAAAAAATTAATTATATTGATTACTCACTTGTATTATGATTTGCAACAGCTTCGCCTTCTGACTGAGCTTGTTTTTCGAACAAGTCACCCCAGTTCGACATTATTATCTGAAAACCTTGTAAATAGAGATGAATGTTTCAAAGTTGTAGTTTGAACAGTACAAAGCGTGTCAAAATGAGTCATGAAAAGAGAAAAACAGGATTAGACAATACACATATCTAGCAAAAAGTCTGACCGATTTCAAACTCGCGGCAGTCGCATTTTTGTAAAAATGAGTACGGTAGGGTCGGACTCTCACAACGAACAGTTAGATCTTTGTGGATTTAAATTGTTATTCCTACTTTCAGTCCATTGAAATTAAAGGCGCATTACTTAATCGTTCATGTTTTTCGAAGCGAAACTGCTACGGTAACTAAGAAACCGATTTACGGAGGTCAGACTTTTTTACAGGTAGAGGAAGATATGTGCAATATCTGGAATTCATCTATGATCACTTCACACCACCATTATGAAGAACAAACAAACTTTCATGACCCTCAACAAAACTGTTGAGACGTACCTAGCGTTAAAACGCAGTGCAACTCTGCTCTAACGGTTAAAATCCATTTTACGAAACCTTTTTCGAATCAACACGAAAAACAAGCAATTTCATACATGATTTACATAACTATTTTTGCTAATAATGGATTACCAGCGAAAAAAGGTTAAAAAACAGAAATTATGTGAAATTTACAACGAAAAAGTAGACTGAATCTCGAATCATCATCTCCTTACATCTAAGCTTACGAGGTGCAAAATTTTGTGATAGTCGAGTTTATACTTTGATAAAATTTTAGCTTTGTACCTAAATAGTGCTTTAAACCTTACCTAAATTTGAGGTGTTGATAACGATAAATGAAAGAAAATCAATGATTCGAGATTCAGTGTACTTTTTTCTTTAAAAATGAAATGAAAAAGGTTTATCATGTGACACGCGAAAAATCGATTAAAGAATGCAACGCGCAAAAAGTCGATTACAGTACCCCATTAGTAGATCAAAATGTGTGTAGATCAAAAACTTTATCATTTCATTTTCGTAATTCTCCCTTTCACTCTTCGAAAAGAAGATCTTCTATAGCTCACATATATCGCTAGAAGCATGGCCGTTTTCAAACGCGCTCTAATCTCACTTTTGCAGATGAGTACGGTAACTCTCACAACGAACAGTTAGATTTTTGTGGATTTACATATTATTCTTACTTTCAGTCCATTGAAATTGAAGGCGCATTACTCAAATCGTTCTTGTTTTTCGAGGCGAATTTAAGTACCCGATTTACGGAGGCCAGATTTTTTAACAGGTAGAGGAAGCTATGTGTAGCTTCTACTGTTCTTTTTTCAGAGAAAATGGACAAAGTTCTGCAGAAAGACTTGACTGACCTGCATCTACTCGCGAAAAGGTATATTTTAGTTCATATTGAAGTAAAACACTTTCAGAATATCTGAAGGTAAACAACAACAGGTCATGTATGACCGAGACCGTCAAAAGCTAAGAGAAGTTGATAGAATAATACGCACAAAGCCCGAGGTTCGTACGTTGTCTCAAATGATAAGTAATGATTTTCAGTTGATCGGGAAAGACTGTTGGATAAATACAGGCTTGGCAATATTCAAAATTCCAACACCCGTTGTACAAAAAATGATTTTGTCAGATATAAAATTGAAGGAACAGGCTCTAGAAGAATCGCGTGAGAGGATGAAGGTAAACTTGTTAGTGAGAAATAAAAGAAAAACTCGAGAGTATACCAAAGCGTTATGCGTTTCACACATTTTGTACAATTTATGCATTAGAGCGTACATCCAAAATCGAGAAAATTTCAAAATGTGTAAAGTTTAAAAAATGAATGTATGATCCTTCAGGATGATCTCGACAAACTACTGATAATGGAGAACAAGAAAACACTGAAAGATCAAGGTTTTACTCTCGATCCTGTTGCTTAAAAGATAAATTTATCACTCACTTGAATTGTTTTCACTCCTTGAAAACAGTTTTCGTGTACATCGTCACCTCAAATCTCATTGTCATATTCGCTTTAATAAAAACGACCGAAATCGACTATTTCATAGTGAATTTTGGTCATTTTCTCAGAAGGATGTGATCCTTGAACAGGTTGTGTTTGTTCTTGAATCTCATCCGAATCAATTATGTGACAATGAGTTTAGAAGTTACTGATGTATAGAACTGTGAAATATCTGTCATTATTCCTATTTTGTTTGTTTTCGGCAGTGCGCTGCCCAATAGCAGTTTAGGTAACTATGTCTATCAACGTAAAGGACGTCAAGCAGTTTCTTTACGCTTGGCTCGCCAAAAATGGCTTTGAAGCGCCGAATTATAGTCATGAAGCGGATACAAGGAACAATCGTACAAGGTAAGTTTTTCTTTTTGAAAAGTTGCACAAAACAATGAGCGGAAGTAAAAAAAAATTAGAAAACTCAGAAATTCGATGGAATAGACTGACTAGACGAGTATTTCACTTCCTTTTTTTTATCAAATTAAAAACTTTTTCTAACTTATCACAAAAATGCGTTTTTCGAGGATATGTCTGAAGTAAAATTTTAAACGCAAGTCGAAAGTGAAATTTTTAAACGGAAGTCGAAATGGAAACTTTTCTAATGGAAAGTCAACAGTGAAAAATATGAACTCTGAGCAGTTTGATTACAGGTTCAAATGCATGCTGACAGTGAAAGGCTGCTCCTACAGCGCTATCGGAAATTCAACCAGCAAGAAAGATGCAGCGACGAATGCAGCGTTGGATTTTTGCCAGTACCTCGTGAGACAAGGGAAGATTGCTGAATCGGACCTTCCAACACTAGCAGAGCAGTCGCTAGACTCGATGAACCAAAGCGGACCACCGGCACCAATGCCAGCACCCCCTGGATCAATGTTTGAGACGTTTGACGATCTTCCGAAGGGCAGTCCATTCGAGTCGAAGAAGACCCAGGTAATCACTTGGAAGGAACGATTCCCGGAAAAAACCAATATCAGATGTCGTGGGACAACGCGTACAGCCGTTCTGGTGGAACGCATGAGCAGTATCTTGCTCAGAAGGCGGAAGAGATTGCGCAGTCCGAGTCTGTCGACTTGACTTCCGATCTGCATGGAGGTTGGACCATGGACAACTCGAAAGCGACCCTAAACGAGTTCTGCCAGAAAACACGTCAACCACCTCTTCAGTACAAAACTACCCTGAAGGAGACTATGAATGGAAGGTAAGGTTTAAAGTTTTCAAGAAGAAAGTTGACCGAATCACGAATCATGAATCCGTTTCTATCTGTTATTATCAAAAAAAAAAAAGCAAAACCACAGGAAATGAAGGTTAAAAATGATGTTTTTCAGAATTGAAAAGATTAAACTAAACATTAAAAATTATTAGAAACTAAAAAAAAACTCAACTCTTCTGTATTACTTCAAAAGTAGAATATGAAAGTCTTCGCCTTCAACAAAAGTTGAAATTAAAAAAACCCCAATTAGTCACTACATTCTTAACAAAAAAGTAGGCTGAATGGAAGCAACCCTGGAAGTTTGACGCCCGCATCGCCGGCACAGAAAAAAATTGGTCTGAATAATTATTCTTTTTTGATCCATTTTTATCGAAACCTCAAATTTCAGGCTTCGGTAAGGTTCGAAGCACTATTTAGGTGTATGACTTGTTTGAAGTTCAAACCAGAATATCACAGAAAATCGCAACTTGTAAACTGAAATATAAGGAATTGACAACTTGTAAACTGAATTATAAGCAATTGACTCATGATAGAGTCTAAATTTTCGTTGCAAGTAAATTTGAGAAGTACCCGATCAATAATCCACATTATTACAGAACCTTTGTAGCAGAGTGTCAAATTTTCGTTCCACAGATCGGCAAGAGTGAGTGGTTTCAACGTTTCCATTTTCCATCATAAAAGTTCAGATGTTAGTGGCAGAGGATCCGGATCGTCGAAGAAAGTGGCTGAATCGTCATGCGCGACGACGATTGTTCGTCAACTGTTCCATTTGAACATAATTCAAGCGTATGGAGGTCCGAAGAGGAAGGCTGGTGTTCAGAAGGTTAGTTGATCACACTAAAATGTGGAATTTCTAAATTAATCGGTAATTGCGCTTTTGTTGAAGAGAACCTCTGTAATTACGCTGATTCTTATTGTTTAAGATTTTTTTGAACTATTCAACGTCATTTTGAAGAAATTCGGCACATAAAAATAGAAATATCAAAACAGAAGTCAAAATTGAAACTGTCCAGAACGGAAGTCGTACATCACTCAAATCTCGAAGTAGGTAGGAAAATAAAAAAATTTTCAAATATGAAAAGAAAAAGTACTGGCAGAATCTTCACGATTTCGATTTCAGATGCCAGAAATCGACTTGAAAATCCCATCCGACCTCACTGAACGTGTTCGCTCGTTCGTCGAACGTAGTGGAATCAAGACGGAACTAGTCAACGACACCCTGGCTACGGAAGACGCTCCGATAGGACTGCTCAGTGATCAGAAGTTGGCTTCGTTCCCTGATTCTGAGGTATCTTACACTTATGGTTTTATATTTATAACGTAAAAATTGACTGAATCGAGAATCATCACATATCTTCCTCTACCTGTAAAAAAGTCTGACCTCCGTAAATCGGTTACTTAGTTACCGTAGCAGTTTCGCTTTGAAATACATGAACGATTAAGTAATGCGCCTTCAATTTCAATGGACTGAAAGTAAGAATAATAATTCAAATCCACAAAGATCTAACTGTTCGTTGTGAGAGTCCCGACCCTACCGTACTCATTTTACAAAAATGCGACTGCCGCGAGTTTGAAATCGGTCAGACTTTTTGCTAAATATGTGATCATGAGACAAATCAAACCTTGCGTTGATGGGCAGAAACAGTGGAGTACGCGATTTCATCCAAATTAACATGTAAAACTGGTATCGACCGTAACTCGAAAATCAGGTCCGCAACTTTTGAGAGCAGTTCAATCATCTTCAGCATATTCGAAAACATAGGAGACCAGTCAAAATGTACAATTTTGTGGCCCCTTCGTGGCATTTTCTGGTTAGATAAGCTTGAAAAACTTGTTAGCTGTCTGTAAGAATGGCTTCTGAAGACTGAATTGAGAACCTGTGTAAAAAAAACAGTTTCGGTCAGGACATATTTGCTGGTTTTTCAGCAAAATTTGAAAGGTTAGGTATTAAATTATTCACCAAATCTTGAAGTTATCACGAAAATTTTAGCACTTTGTGAGCTTACATGTAAGAAAAATGAACCAGTCTACCTTTTCGTTGCAACTCCAGACAGCCCGGGTGTGAAATTTTACTTTTCGAGAAATTCAAACAGTATATAACCCGATGGTGTCATTGACAACTGGTCTCTGTTACGTCATCACTTGAAGTCACGATTAATTTTATAATCCGCAATGAAATTAAACTGTTACACATTCAATGGTTCAGTCTATCTTTTTGTTGTGAGTTTGAGAATTTCAGAAAGTTGACGCAACGACTGTTTCATGGGCGCCACCATTGACCAACTGGAATCCGTGGAGATCTTCCAACATTGATGAACCTCCATTAGCTTTCGTGAGTTTTTAGAAATTAAGTATTCATACCATGAAGTAGCAATAAGTTTAGAGTATATCTTTTTACCGCCACAAAAGTAATCCGAAATATATGAAAACGACTTTTGTTTTGTTTTTGAATTGAATTTTTTGTTATCAAAATTTGAAGAATGTTTGAGGAAAATCATATGATCATTGAAATTGAAATTGAGGGCGTCTCAATCTTTTAAAGAAAAATATTTAATTTTCTGTGAAAAAAATATTTAAAAATCTTTGTTTGTCGAATTTTGTAAAAGAAAAATGAGAATTTGTTTTCCTAAAAAACAACACGGACTTTTAAAAATATATAAATTGATGAGTTATAGCTACAAATTACCTCACAATTCTCATTTTTCAGATGACCATGCAACAAATCAGCGAGAAAATCACCGAGAAGGAGAAAGGAAAAGAGTGCGCTGAGTATGACAACATCCAGAAGGTCAGAAGTGAACTGCCAGTCGCCCAGTACCGTGATGAGCTGATCAAAACGATAACGGAGAATCGAGTGACCCTTGTGAAAGGAGAAACTGGATGTGGAAAGAGTACCCAGGTGGGGTTATTTCTGATGATAAGAGTAAAAGTTGAGACAATCATTTCAAAATTATTATTTCTAGGCTTTTACTGTGATAATTTCGAAAAAAAATCCAACAAAATTTTTGGAACGAAGAATTTTTTTTAATAAAAAGGTGAATTTCCTGCTGGAAAATCCGAGAGTATTGAAAGTTATCGTAGGAAAATGAGTTTGATTTTTAAAAAATTGTATTTTTGTTCTCTACAGTATCTTATGATTCACTTCATTTTCATATTTACAGGTCGCGCAGTTCATCCTCGAAGACTTCATTTACAGAGGACAAGGGGCTTATTTCAACGCAGTCGTATCTCAACCAAGAAAGATTTCGGCCATTTCTCTCGCTGAAAGAGTCGCGAATGAACGATTCGAGCCGGTCGGAGAGACTGTTGGGTACAGTGTCAGGTGAGAATTTCGAGTTTAGCACTGAAAATGGCAGTACTGTTAACCCACTCTCACACCATATGAGGCGGGGTTAGTTTTCTCAAGGATAAAAGTAACCAATCCTAAGCCTAAATGCACCAGTGCCAAGCAGCTTGTCTGCTCATAGTTAGAAGCGTTCAAGCTGTCATGTACTGTTTTTAGAATCGTTTTTTTGACTGTTCTAAGCAATTTTAGTAGTGCAACTCCCTTTTTTGATGGAAAATCGGAAATTTAAGTAGTGTGAATCATAACGTAAGGCAATTGACTACCGCATCGCCGGTACTGATTTTATTAAGAAAAATTCGGACTGAAGAGCTCGAACAAAGTTATCACAAGAAAATTCATGTGAAATATGATTCAGTCTAACTTTTTGTTACAAGTTCAGACAGACCATTCGCAAATCTCTCTATATTCACTTGTGTTTTTGCACAGAAGTTAGAAAATAAGGGAGTCCGAGAGTTGGCCCTTCACAAAAGTTGTTCTCCCAACCTAACCTAAGCTTAGTACAAAAGGAAATTACTTTTGGTTGCAGTTTGCAAAATGAATATAGAGAGATTTGCTGAACTTTTAGTTCAGACAGCCCGGGTGTCAAGTCTTAGTATTCGACCGGTTCAAACAGCATGAAACCCGATGAAAACCGGTCTCTGTCACGTTACTACTCGAAATGACGATCAATTTTGTATTCTAGAAAAAAAATTACACAAGAAATAGGAAAAATTGCCACTTCCAGATTCGACACGGTGTCACCACGTCCATATGGATCCATTCAATTCGTCACTGTTGGAGTTCTGCTAAGAATGATGGAGAACGGTCTCAGAGGAATCTCCCACGTCATCATCGATGAGATTCACGAGAGAGATATTGATGTGAGCTTTTTCATTATAATTTTTCTCGATTTTTTCTGAAAAGTGAATTCTCTGAACGGTTTCTGTACTTTTAGAAATTCTGACCAACAGACGCTGAGAAGTATGAGAAATTAGTAAAAATGATGTAACCCAGACGAGTTCCTGATAGATTTCGGTTCACAAGTTATACAGATATCACTCGAGAAGGTTTTGGGCAATTGTACCGGATCGAATGAAAATTATGAAAGATTCACTCCATACAATTATTATCGTCGTTTCATTCTCTAACACACACCAACAGTATAATACTGTCACGATCTGGCAACATTAACTACAGTGACTTGCAAATTTTACTTTTAATTTCTGTATGGAAATCCTGCACAGAATTCTCTTATTGTCTCTGTGCGCTCTCATTTTCGCCGGTGTTTTCACCTTGGTTTCAAATAGGGAGGTGTTCGACGTCTCGTTGAATGTAAAGGTGAAGTATTGAAAGGCGATACTGTTTGTATACTGTAGGTTTGCAGTTCATTTGAAATCCTACCAGTCATAAACTTGAATTACTTCCAGACTGACTTCGTTCTCATCGTCCTTCGTGATATGCTCTTCGAGTTCCCACAACTCCGTGTCGTGCTCATGTCAGCAACAGTTGAAACTGAGCTCTTCACCAAGTTCTTCAAGCAATGTCCAGTGATCACAATGCACGGGCGAACTTTCCCAGTACAACGTGAGTTTTGAACCGATACGACGTCGAGAGATTCTCGAAAATGATAGTGGTCATAAACTTATGCCCGATACCAGAGTTGAATGAAAGTTTAAAAAATTCTTTTTTTAACGGAAGTCGGAAGTCGGAAGTGGAAAAAAGGGCGGAAGTCGGAAGTAGAATTTTTTCAACGGTAGTCGGGAGTGCAAAAAAGTTGAAAAAACCAAGAGATATTGTATATTCGCGTATTCTCAACAGATGATAGGTCAATTTCATACTGAATAGAAACGATTTCACGGTTTTTTCGTCATTTTTCACGAAAAAAATTTTTGACGGAAGTTCGAAGTAGAATTTGTTGAACGGAAGTCGGAAGTGAAAAAAGGGCGGAAGTCGGAATTCCGTGCAACTCTGAATGACAGTAATTACACTTTCCATGTGTTTACCGCAGTGTGCTCCAGTCTTTCTAGTACTCACTACGTTTCTCTATAATAAATTGGTCGCCGGTTCATCGCCTTCCTGTTGCCATTCGGTATAGCTCTCAAAACAGCAGCAGGATGACGGCGTACCGGCGACAATACGGTGACGTTCCGGTGACAATACGGCGACGTACCGACGACAAGGCAAAAAACGGCAGAATCATTCAGTTGTTGCCGGCGCGTCTCTGTATTTTTGCCGGTACGTCGACGTATAGTCGCCAGAACATCGCCATATAGTCGCCGTTCGATAGGGTGTACCGAATGGCGACAAAAATATTATGGAGTTCGGGTCGCAAAAGACGATTTGTCAACTTTAATTAATGTGACCAATTACAGACTTCTTCCTGGAAGACATTATCAAAGCGTTGAAGTACATGCCAGAAGAGCCAGTGAAGGGAAAACGAACAAAACTGACTGCTGCAGTTCTCGAAGACGATGAAGGTGAGGGTGATGCTGATGAAGCGGATGAGAAGAGCAAAAACCTGAACATCATGGATGACTCATACCCACCACAAGTCAAACTCGCCATGTCTAGAATTCCAGAAGTCATCATTCCGTATGGAGTTATTGAGGTATTTTTGAACTTTGCATTTTTATGATTCTCAAAATTTTCTAATGAAAAGATGGATTCTGATGAAACTGAATAATGAAGAGTTTGTAAGTAGAAACTTCGTTTCAACCGATAGAATTTTCTGGTTCTGAAAATTTAAAGACCTTGTGTAACCTAGTCTTTTCAAAAATTGAAAAAAAAACGATTTTTGCTCTAAACGAAAAAAGGGACTTCAATCAATAGAGTTTTGTGATTCTCACAATTTTAGGAATTCTAGTTCAACAAAAAATGATTGAATCAAACAGAATCGTATAACGGTGAGATTCGTAATCTCATTTATAGGCGATCCTCAAAGACATTGCGGAACGAGGTCAGCCTGGAGCAGTACTCATCTTCCTACCAGGATGGTCCGAAATAATGCAACTGTGCAACTTTTTAAGTGATCATGCAATTTTCTGTGAGTTTATGAGAATTAAGGATATTTGGTTCATCAAGCACGTCTGCCATAACATGTAGAATGAAGATGGGCATCACAGTCTGTACGCGTGCCTGCCACAATCTAGACGCGTGCCTGTCACAATCTAGACGCGTGCCTGCCTCAATCTAGACGTGTGCCTGCCTCAATCTAGACGTGTGCCTGCCACAATCTATACGCGTGCCTGCCACAATCTATACGCGTGCCTGCCTCAATCTAGACGCGTGCCTGCCTCAATCTAGACGCGTGCCTGCCTCAATCTAGACGTGTGCCTGCCACAATCTATACGCGTGCCTGCCACAATCTATACGCGTGCCTGCCACTATCTATACGCGTGCCTGTCACAATCTAGACGCGTGCCTGCCACAATCTAGACGTGTGTCTGCCACAATCTATACGCGTGCCTGCCACAATCTAGACGCGTGCCTGCCACAATCTCGACGCGTGCCTGCCACAATCTCAACGCGTGCCTGCCTCAATCGAGACGCGTGCCTACCATACCGTCACAATAGAGAAATTTCAGCGAACCTGAACAAATATGAAATTCTTCCACTACACTCGCAGTTGACCAGTCAGGAACAGAGGAAAGTGTTCCATCACTATGAGGGAAAGAGAAAGGTTAGTTTTTTTGGACAGCCTCTTTCGACTTCCAACTTCCTTCTTCCGCTTTAAATTTTTTTCTTCCGTTCAACTCTGCTGTATGATCAGTGCTAGTGACTAAAATTCACCTGATCCAATTACAGATCATCATCTCGACGAACATTGCCGAGACCAGTATCACCATTGACGACGTTGTCTTCGTGATCGACTCATGCCGCTCCAAGGAACGCATGTATTCAACCAGCAACAACATGGTCCACTTTGCGACTGTCTGGGCTGCCAAGACCAATGTTATGCAGAGGCGTGGACGAGCAGGTCGAGTCAGAGAAGGATACGCCTTTCACTTATGTAGTAAGAAGAGATTCGAAGCGTGAGTCGTTTCTTTCCTTATGAAATATTCTATTTTCTCAATATTTAAAACATTTATGATGGATTTTCCTTATTTTAAAGGATTTTAAATTTCAATAATGTTCGAATTTTCTTTTTTTTTTCTTTCACATCAACATTTTTCTGATTTTCAATGTTATTTTCAAGAGTATTAAAAAACAAGTTATTGAAGTGAGTTTTATATTTTCCCGAAGCGAAAAATCGAAAATTGTTATAATTCCGAAGTTCTCAAATCAGAATCGAAATTTAGTTTTTCAAAAATTTCCCATCAAAATTGACAATAATTGCTTTCAGAATGGACGAGCACTCGACCCCAGAAATGCTTCGAACCCCGTTGCACACGATCGCCTTGACCATCAAGCTGCTCCGTCTCGGTTCAGTCGGAGAATTCCTGGGAAAGGCGCTGGAAGCACCGCCATATGATATGGTCATCGAGAGTGAAGCAGTCCTTCAGAGTGAGATTTTTACCTATGAGAACTTGGATTCGAAAGTACACTGGTGAACTGTTACTGTTGTAGTTCACATTATTAAGCAGTGTTCGAAAAACGGAAAAATATGTAATGTGTCATACCCACCCACGGTGTAACACATTCGGCCATTCCAAAAGTGGGCGTAACGGGGGTGGGACAACCAAGGATGGTCGGTCAAAAATCGCTTAATTGCAAAATTTTCAAATCGAGACCTTAACAACATTTTCGATATCAATACTGGTTAGTCTCCTCAAAATGTCTTACAACAACTTTAACAACAATTTTCTTTTTCATTAAGGACTAAAATTAGGCAGAGTACATGGAATAAATGGGCAAAAATACCAAAAAAAAAGGCTGCAAAGCGGTCATCCGGGGCGAAAATTTAGATCTATTGATTGGGGTCGAGTGATTCGCGCCTTTTTTGAAACTCTACCCCCACTCTATTTTTTGATCTTGTTACACCGTGAAAGGTAATGCCGGTTTTCAAAAAATTAGAGGTCAGTCAAATCGTGGTGTAGTTATTTGAAAAGGATAAAAAACGGTACAAAACTTTTTGCTTCAGAAAGAATTAAAAACATGTGTATAAATCTTGTGGTCTATCTGCTTCCCTCAAGGTACCTTATAGTACATTTGTTACTACGAGTTGTGCAGTATCCCCTAACCTTTCATTTTTCACCTAATAAATGAATCTTCGCTTGCAGAAATGGGAGCACTCGACAAGAACTTTGAGCTGACGAACCTAGGTAGAATGCTGGCCAGAATGCCGGTAGAACCACAGCTCGCAAAGATTATTATTTTGGCCACGATTCTGGGGTAAGATTTGTTTTTTTTGTTATAGAAAATAGAAGTAGGAATTCAATTTGTTTTTCAAAAATCTTACCACTTTACAGCTTAGCGATACGTTGACCCTGTAGGGAGTTAGACTTGGGGTTTCGAAAACCTTAAGACTTCCGGTGGCCCAGTGTTCATTTTGGTCCCCTAATCTTTCAATACTTGAGTGAAATCAAAATGCCTTCTGTGGCTGTGGTACTAATTGTATTCATGACTTCTTCAGCAGAAATTTGGATTCTCACGACTACAATATATATTTTACCACAATTTCACCCATTTATTGCTGAACAAGCAGAAAATCCTCGCTACGCTCAGAGCCTCTTTTTTCCTTTTTCATTACAAAATCACATATTCAGACGTTTCAATCTCTCTCCCTCCCTTTCTCTCTTTCTCTCTCTCTCTCTCTCTCTCTCTCTCTCTCTCTCTCTCTCTCTCTCTCTCTCTCTCTCTCTCTCCTTCTCTCTCTCTCCTTTTCTCTCTTCTTCTCCTCGCTTCCTGCTTCCACACTTCCTATAAAAAATCCTAACACAGCGAACACTAATGCAAGTGTGGCTGGAACTAATGCAACAACCTGCGAGGGGTCCCAGTGGTCACGCGTGAAGCGCTGCAGCGATGACCGAGTAGTTAGGCCGTCCGCTTTCAACCCCTAAACGCGCGTTCGAATCCCATCCCAGCCACTTTTGCACAACCCCTTCCTCTCCCACCTCCCCCATTCAAAACCAAAAAGGACCACCCAAAAATCGGCTTCAACCATTTTGGGGAGGGGGGGGGGTGGAGCAAAGGGGGCGGTCCCCTTGTTCTATTATTAATATGATTTCAGCCAGGGACCTCTGATGTGTGACGTGACGGCTTCGATCTCGTTCCAGACACCATTCGTACCACGAGAAAAGTTCCATCAGAGACTGAGCGGCGCCCAACGTGCCATGTCAGGCAACAAGTATTCGGACCACGTGGCATTGGTGAATTTACAAGGTTGCAACGGTAATTATGCAAAAAACTGTTACAGGCAGAAATCATGCAAAAGTTCCGTGAGATCAACGAACAAATGGACTACAGAGAGGAGCAGGAGTTCTGTAAGAGAATCAGCCTTAGCAATCCGATTCTGAAGATGACTGCGTGAGTGTTTCATGTGAGAATCTATGGGTTCTGGAGTATTCAAATTTGGTGAATTTGAAAAATTTCAACTGGAAAAGTCGATTTTGAGTGCATGAAAATGTTTTCTTCGACATCTCTGAGGATTACGGACAAATCTCATCCTCCTATGTTGAGATATGCTTAAAAATGGTAGCGGTCATATCTTTCTGGTCGGTACTGAGATGCATTGAACTAATATTGATTGATATCGTTCGATTGAGCTCACAGAAAGTGTCATAGAAGTCTTTGAATTCAATACTGATGAATGAAAGATGAATCTTCCTCGGTTTTCATTGTTGTACACTGGTCATATCTTAATTTTTAATAATTTTTTGACTTTATCGGTGACTATTTTTTTAAATTTTTTAATAATTTTTTGACTTTATCGGTTGGCAGCTGAAACACAATAGAAATCTAATTTATGACTAATCCGAATGGAAAAAAAATATTCTGCCCTCGTTTAGCAGGGGAAACTGTCAAAAAACCTATTTCGTGACAAATCCAAGTAGCAAAAACGGAAAATCTGCTCCTGTTTAGCAGGAAAAACCATCAAAACGCCTAATTTTTGACTGATCCAAGTGGAAAAATAGTTAATATGTTGATGAGAGTGTTCCTTCCTGTTTTATCTGTCTCAATTTTCCAAAAATGACTCTCAGTGGAGCACGAAGGCAGCTGATGGATGTGCTAGTCAACCACTGCAAATTCCCACAAGCATGTCTCTTCGAACATCACATCGACATTCATGGAAAGGTATCCTTCAACTTGTTTTTCACCTATTTTAAAGGACCATTGCAGGACCGAGAGTTGGATCTGTTGAGATCACTGTTGATTATGGCTCTATACCCCAACGTGTGCTTCTTCAGAGGAAAGAGAAAGGTTATTTTCCCATAAAATGCAATGAATAACTTCATGTGGCACTATTGTCGACGTTTTGATTTTTACGTACTCTCTTTGAGTACTGCTTAAGAAACTGTCTTATTCAACTTTTTATTGAAAAAAAATAAGAACAAAATTAGCTAATCCACATTTTTTTCCATTTACAAAAATCTAATTCAGAGCAAATGTGTTCGACCTATGTTAACAAGGCTGGCCTTTTCTCAAATCTTTAATGAGAAAAGTGAAAACACTGAAAAATTTTGAGAATCCCATTTCGAGTTTTCCAAAATATTCTCAAAACTTGACCTTATAGGATCATGAAGAAAGTTGAAAAGAGTAGTGAAAGATCCGAAAAAAAACTTGGATTTCACTGACTCGGGGAGAGTGAGGAATTTGACACATCATAAAACATGCGTGTCCGAGACTTTGATCTTCACAAAGTTGGTCTCCCAACCTTACCTAAGCTTATTATAAAAATACTTTTGGCTGCAGATTACAGATTAAAAGCATGAAAGCGTGATGCAATGATTTGATAACTTTCTCACTCCTGTCTTTCTAAGTACTCACCACTCAAGTACTGACAGTAGTCATGATTCTTGGAATGAAAATAACCTTCCAGGTGTTCACAATTGACCAGTCGACAGCACTTCTGTCCAAGTTCTCATGTGTCTCTCCACACATCAACGGCGAAGACGCAGATGTCCCATCGCAGTTGATGGTCTTCACGGAGAAGGTAATAGTTTTGACTCTCCAACACACACTGCATACCAGGAATAAGTGAAAAAGCCGCTCTCCAACCGCGTATCAAGATCCTCCGCGGAGCGCACTTACCTCACTTTTAAGCCAAAACACGCATCTGCTCGACCACTTCGTCTTCGAATTCAGGGTTAGAGTAGAGCGCCGACCATTCACCATCTCCACGCTGGTAGTAAAATGGTTCATCGGGGTCTTTGAGACGACGCTGCTCTTGAATGTCGACCTTCTGAAGGTGACAGAAATAAGTCAAAATTTTCACTGCATACCAGGACTAACATGTAATTGCCACCAGGACACACTAAAATTGTGAATTCTGTGGGATTCGAATCCTCGAAACCAAAAGCGAAAGTCGTAAGTCTTAACCACTAGGCGACCGAAACACATTTTTCGTAGATCGAGGCAAAGTTGATATATGGATACCATCATAAAACGATAGATGTCCACTTTTCTTTGTAATTTACACGTTAAACTGGTGTCGGTCATAACTCGAGAACCCGGCTTGTTCCGCAACTTTTGAGAGCAGTTCTATCATCTTCAGCACATTCGAAAACCTTAGAGACCAGTCAGAATTCACAATTTTAGTGTGTCCTGGTGGCAATCCCATGTAAGTGCAAAAAAGCCGCTCTCCAACCGCGTATCAAGATCCTCCGCGGAGCGCACTTACCTCACTTTTAAGCCAAAACGGGCGTCCCAGCCAAATCTATAGTTTCTGATTTACCGAATGCAAGAAAAATAGCGTTCGACTAGCCCGGAGATACTTTTTTTATTGGTTTTCGATTTCAGATCAGAAGCAAGGTCGTGTCATGCAAGCAGCTCTCCTGCATCTCACCACTGCAGCTGTTGCTCTTTGGTAGCAGAAAGGTGGAATGTGTAGGACCAAACTCTGTTAGACTTGATGAGATGTGAGTGTTTATGATTTACTAGTCCCGAAAAGGACCTCGGCCGGAATTTTGGAAAGAATAATCACTTTCTATTTGAATATAGATATGTCGAACTTATCTTCCTTTAGTATTTTTTTAAACGTTTGATAGTAAAAACATATGATGATCGATGCACCGTAGCCCTTTGAAAAAACTTCATTACTTTTTTTTAACGAATCGGTTAAACGTTGAATTAACGGGTTTTCAACTTTTAACGAAACCGTAATTGAATTTAACGAAACGTTTTGTTAAATCCGGTAAATCGTGGATTTCGTTAAATTTCATAAACTGCCTGGGTCCTAACTTGTCGCAAACTAACCAACTCATCTTGCTCAGAGTTGCACCGAAGTAAAATTTTTCAAAACGGAAGTCGGAAGACGGAAGTGAAATTTTTAAACGGAAGTCGGAAGACGGAAGTGAAATTTTTTTCACGGAAGTCGGAAGTCGGAAGTGAAATTTTTTCACGGAAGTCGGAAGTCGGAAGTGAAAAAAAGGCGGAAGTCGGAAGGCGGAAGTCGGAAGTAGAATTTTTTCAACGGTAGTCGGGAGTGCAAAAAAGTTGAAAAAACCTAGAGATATTGTATATTCGTGCATTCTCAACAGGTAATAGGTCAATTCCATACTGAATACAAACGATTTCACGGTTTTTTCGTCATTTTTCACGAAAAAATTTTTTGACGGAAGTCGGAACTAGAATTTGTTAAACGGAAGTCGGAACTAGAATTTGTTAAACGGAAGTCGGAAGTCGGAAGTGAAATTTTTTTCACGGAAGTCGGAAGTGAAAAAAGGGCGGAAGTCGGAATTCCGTGCAACTCTGATCTTGCTTCATTTGAAAAAAGAAACGTTCCAGGATCAATCTGAAGACAGACGTCAACGCAGTCAAAACTATCCTGGAACTTCGTCCAATCATCGATGCAGTTCTCATCAAAAGCTGCCTGAACCCCGAAATTCTCCAAGTAACGACGGAAGAGGATCTCGAGCTGAGAGAGCTGCTGAGGGATCTATCGTCCGAGAGTTTCATGTCACTTGCAGGACCCGAGAAGGATGGTATCCTGACTGATGCCGCAGTGGTGAGTTTTGAAAAACTGTTTTTTTTATGAGAAAATTGAACCTGATTTTGCCGCATGCGACCGCGCGGTAAATACCTGCCCCATATCTCTCTGCTCACTGCTAAGGAGTGTACGGACACTGCTAGACTAGCACACTCGAATAGTATCACACTGTCTCGCCGCATCTGCGTCTCTTCCCATTCACGTACTCTTGCCCCCCTGGCGCTAGCACGATCTGGCCGCAGGAAGTACAGTAACCCGCAAATTTTACTTTTAATTTTTGTGTGGATTGTTCGAACTTTTTGATTTCGAGCATAAATGTGTTTAGGACATTTTGAAAAGCCATAAAAAATGTTGGTTTATACTAAATCGTGCACAAAACCCGGTGTAAATCTTAAATTGACTCAGCCGACCAGTGTCGTAGAAGTCACTGTTCTTCATTTATCGATTGAACGCGTAAAAATTTCAGGCGTTGAAATCGACACCGAGAGGTCGCGGAAGAGGCCGCGGAGGATATCAGGACAGATCACAAGGATGGTTCGGAGGATGTAAGTTCCAATATGAATTTGGTACCGTATCTTAGAAGTGGAGGTCTATTCCTTCTGACAATTTTTTTGAGTGTACGGATGATTATCAATTCCTTAGCAACTATCGGTCTTATGCCATAGGTTTCTTTCTATATACCGTATCTTTAGATTGGAAGGGTACTGTAGGTCTCTTCTTTCTGATAATTTACTTAGAGTTTTACGGATGATTATCAATTAATGGTTCTTGCAATACAGATATTTTTAGCGATTTTCGGTTTTCTGCCATGGGTTTCTGAGTGCTGTAGGTTTACTTTTCTCTCCAAATGAGAGCTCGCAGAACACTATTAATGCTCGATTAAAAATCGCAATTTCCTTTGTTTCAGGCAACTCGGGACCACCAAACATGAGTTTCGGAGGTGGCGGACCAGCAAAGACCGGAAGCCCCAACACTTCCTACCGCAGTCACCCATACGGTGCACCCTACGGTGGTGGTGGTGGTGGAAGTTCCTTTGGTGGACCACCAAGAGAGGAAGCCGGAGATGGCTTTGGATATAGCAGCTTCTACGAGAATAATAGAGGTGAGAGAGAGAGAGAGGTTGTGAATCTTATCGATTCAGGAAACGACGGACCTCCAGGCGGCTACAGAGACGACTACCGTGGTGGCTCACGTGGCGGATATGGTGGTCGTGGTGGCGGTTACGGTGGACGTGGCGGAGGCTATGGTGGACGTGGTGGATTCAGTGGAGATGGTGGCTACGGTGGTGGACGTGGTGGTCGCGGCAGAGGCAGAGGATGGTTCTGATGTTCTCAAGGACCCCAATCAATGATCTCAAAACCAATGTTGAAGTATTGTTACGTTTTCATGTATTTGTTTCAATTTTAATAAATGGTTGACAATTTTGATCGAACGAGAGTACGGTATCAGTTTCTTACTGTAGAACTCTGTAATTTCAATGTGGCATGCACGCGACATCTTATGGGCATTTTTGTGCCAAAACGTGATTTGTGGCAGGATAAAGGAACAATTTGGGCGTAATTGTGCCGTTTTGGATGTGGCTGGCAGGTGCATGCCATATTCCACTTTTGGTCATGCACAGAACCTTCAATGTGGCATGCAAACGACATCTTTTGGGCGACTTTGTGCTGGAATGAGTCATGTGTCAGAACAAGGACTAATTTGGACGTAATTGTGCCGTTTTGGATGTGGCTGGCAGGTGCACGCCACATTCCACTTTTGGTCATGCACGCGCCCAACTTCCTTCCAACTGGCACTGTGCCAATAATACGAACGTGCGCTCTTTAGACAATACTTTCGAAAAGCGTCCATCTTTTTTTTCGGCATTTAGTAAAACGCACCGAGTGCACTGCACCGCACCGGGTAAATTTTCCATTCGTATTCAGGCTTAGGCTGAACCTAAGCTGGCCCAAACCTAACCTAAGCCTAAAATAGAGATGAACTTTTAATAATGGTAACTTTTAATAGCTTAGGCTCAGCCTAAGCCTGATCAGGAAAATTTTTTTTAAATTTGAATTAATCTGGAAGTGTCAAAAATAAATTAATTCCACATTATTTCCACATTATTCCCACATTATTTCCACATTATTTCCACATTATTCCCACATTATTTCCACATTATTCCCACATTATTTCCACATTATTTCCACATTATTTCCACATTATTCCCACATTATTTCCACATTATTCCCACATTATTTCCACATTATTTCCACATTTTTCCCACATTATTCCCACATTATTTCTAATTTTATAAGACATCATTTCCAGAATCACTCTAGAACATTGCTTTAACCGACTTCTCATAACAATAGGAAGAAACAATATCATAAGATGTATTTATTGTAAGAAAAAAATCAATGATACAAATGTTACAACAGAAACGAAAAAATAATATCAAAACAGATTAAAGTTATAAACTTGAGGATCATGGTGAAGAGCACATCAATAGTCTATATGTACTGCCCGAATGATGATCAGAACTGCTCGTACAGCCACTTGCGTACTTCTTGATTGTAAAAAAGAGACGAAGGTGCCATTACGAGAAGGTACTTGGAGTTTCAGATCTGAAAGTTGTTTTATTGTACAATTATTCATTTCCTTCCCTTAATTACTTTCATCAATTACTGAACAGAAGAGGACGTTGAACTTTTGAGATCCAGAGTCAGGACCTAGCCAGGTGTGTTAAGCAGGTCGTTGTACCGAGCGAGATGTTTTAAAAACCAGCTTCATGGAGAGAGTGACAGATAAGATAAACCAATGAATTATTGGGTACTTTGAGCAGGATTTACATGAACACGGTGAAAAATGATCTTTTTAAAAAACAGGCAAAAATAGCACGCAACGGTGATATTTTTTTAAAAAAAGACACGCAAAAATTTTAGCATGAAAACTTCATTATTCGACTAGATTTTTAACACATCTGGCTAGGTCCCAACTCTGGATCTCAATAACGTTCAAAGTCAACTCTTGTCAAGAGACTTCAACTAGAGATCATTGCAATTTTCTAGAACATTGAGAAGCATAGCTTACAGACCAAACACTGAAAAAAATCCCCTTTTCCACAAATATCAAATTAATTTCACTCACTGGAAAGTTATCTTCATCCGCGAACTTCTTATTCTAGCTTTCGGAGTCGCACAGAACTACATCTTTGTTGGGTTCATATGGTTCAGTTGCCCGTCGCCAGCCTCTGAATTATATGTTCAATATTTGAAGGAAAATTCATCAATTTCTACCTATGAAATAATCTTTAAACTAGAGGAATAGTGGAAAATTTTCTGACATACCTTTGAACATTGAGGTAACTCATCATATTAATAATCGACAAATCCTCAAACAAATCCTCTAACAACAAAACAAAAGTCTATTCGTTTTACTATCATAACTTAAAATCTTTTGAAAGAACCTACTGAGCGATTTTTCATCAGAAAAAATTACTATCAAAAGATCAACTAATGACTTATTGGGTACTCTGAGCAGGGTTTACATGAACACGGTGAGAAATCTAGATCGCTTTTTTTAATAAACACGCAAAAATTTTCTTTATGAAAACTTCATTATTCGACTAGATTTTTAACACATCTGGCTAGGTCCCAACTCTGGATCTCAATAACGTTCGAAGTCAACTCTTGTTAAGAGAAATCAACTAGAGATCATTGCAATTTTCAAGAACATTGAAAAAACGTAGCTTACAGACCAAACACTCAGAACACTCCCATTTTCCACAAATATCAATTTAATTTCACTCACTCGAAAGTCATCTTCATCCGCGATCTTCATCCTCATCTTCATCTTATCCTACTTTCCGGAGTCGCACAGAACAATGCATCTATTTCATGTCGATATGGTTCATTTGCCCGTCGCAGCTTCTGAATTATATTTTCAATAATTGAATGAAAATTCACCATTTTTTAACTATGAAATATTCTTAAGGAATAGTGGAAAATTTTCTGACATATCTATGAACATTGAGGTAACTTTTTTTTAGAATAACAGACCAACTTCGAATTTCGATTTTCTGACTCCGCTCATTTCTCTAATTATTGTAACAAGATACAGTAGCGAACGTAAAAACTTCCACGTAGTATTTTCGGTGACATATCTGTTACCTTTTATCTGTTTGAACGTTGAAAAAATGGTATAAATTTTGTCGAAACAACGTATTTTTTTATCATGAAAGACATTTTCAACGTAAAAAAAATACAAAAGTCTACCCCAAAACCCGATTTTCCAAAAAAAAGCACGCTACTTTATTGAAATAGCGGCTTCTGACAATACTAAATTTCAAAATTTCGGTGATAAGCTGAAAACGATATTGAGTGGCCTTCCATGAGAATATGCATTCGAGAGTTCATCTTGTTCTCTATGACAACAAGATAAAAGACATGAAAAAATCGTTTTTTAAAATTTTCGGCGTCTGCGCCATTTGTAGACTAAAACCAATGGAAATTTTTCGTTCGCTACGGTACACATTACTTTGATGAAAGATTTAGAAAACGAACCCTTCAAAAAACAATAACATCAGGCCATCGAAGGAATTGATCTGTAAAGAACTTGAATACATTGCAAGGTTTCAAAATTAGTCTTTGGATTAATCACTCGGCGAGTTTCAAACAACAAAACAGAAGTCTATCCGTTCTACTGTCATAACTTAAAATCTTTTGAAAGAACCTACGAAGCGATTTTTCATCAGAAGAAAATCATAACAAACCTTTTTTCTGGGCGTTGACATTACACGTGGTCGGAACAGCAATGAATATGACCCTGAAACGCTGTACTTTACTTTAGTTATGAGATTTCAAACTATTAGATTCTGAAAAAGATTACTTATCATTAGTTCCGAATGACTTTCAAAATGTTACGACTCAGATAATAAAAAAAGCTTTTTTGGCTGTTTTAAAATCTTTTACGAACACGACCGGGTTTCAATACCTGAATAAGTAAGTTACTGTTTTTCTCTTTTTTCAAAAAGTGGCAAATTTTGCTTTCTAATAAAAATATTTCTTCGAGTTTCCAAATAAGCTGATAGTTGACTACATAATCTAGCACTTATCATCAATACTTCAAAAACACGTTTAAAAATTTTCAAACACAGAACTATTAACAAAAAACAAGTAAGAAAGAAGAGAAAAGAAGAAAAAGTGAGGAAAATGCATTTCGAAATGTTTCAAAACACGCTAAATAAAAGGTCAAACAGGATATTCATTGCGTATTTCGACGTGCGCCTTCAATATTTTGCTCCACATTATTCCAACTTTAATTCAAATTATATGCTTTATTTCAAATTTATTAGAATTAAAGAATCCACTCCACATTTTTCCCACATTAATTCAAATTAAAAAAAAAATTTCTTGAGTGAATACGAATTACCCGGTGCACCCGGTGCAACCCGGTGCAACCGGTGCATTTTACTAAATGCCTTTTTTTTCGCCCTGTTCTTCTAATTTGGTGTATATATCATTTTTCCTTTTGAATTTTGTACTGTTTTGCGACTCAAAAACATCAAAAGTACGAAAGTATTATTTTTCTGCGTTATAACACTAGACTTTGATTTTTGTAATACTTTAACCGAGAAATAACTAGTTATAACTCAATTTCTAAAGATAAGCGTTACTGAAAATGGTTTTTTTTGAAATCGACATTTCAGTTTATCCGTTTATATCGTTTTGTCACGTTTTAATTTCCTATGTTTCAGTAAAATACTCAGGTAAAACGTTCGGTGTCCGGATAGAGTAAAAACGGTGTCCGGACTGAGTCCAGCAGGTTTAGCGAATTTTACCCATATAGGCACGGTTTCTATTCTATCCAGACACGGTTTTTACTCTATCCAGACATGGTTTTGACTCTATCCAGACACCGTTTCCTATCCAGACACGGTTTTTGCTCCGCCCAGACACGGTTTCTACTCTATCCAGACACGGTTTTTACTCTATCCGGACACCGTTTCCTATCCAGACACGGTTTTTACTCTATCCAGACACGGTTTTCACTCTATCCAGACACGGTTCATATTTTATCCAGACACCGTTTTCAAGCAAAAATAATACAATATGCATCTAAATATTTATTGACATACTAAAAAATTTTAAAATCTGCTTCTTCTTCCATTCTCAGGCAATCAGAAATACGCACTATGATACATCAAGATACGTACGAGTTACGGGACTTCACTAAAAACTGTGTCTAGATATGCCAAATTAGAAGCGAGATGTGGAGAAATTTCGTTATCGAGTGGCAAGAATTTTTGTTTGATCTATGAATTGTTTTGATCTGTTGAATGTGATTCCAGTACCTCGGAATTTATACAAAAATTGTGCGACATGACGTCACAAGTTCGGTTCCTGCCCTCTTCCATATTTTTTTTTTGCAAAAATAGTCTTTCCAGTCACAGTGGAAGTTAATACGATAAGAACAGATACTATCGTTTCTCCTAGTTCATTCCCGAATTGACCGAGTCCAACCTCAATCATTCGCGGACCCGTCGCTGGTTGGAAATGGCTAGATGTCTCAAGATATAGCATGATACGTACTAAATTTCATAGCGATACAAAACTTTCATATCTTTGCTTTAACTCTAGCATTTGCCTCTTTTCCAAGAGTTAAGGAGAAGATACGTAAAAAATGGCCAATTTACGGAATTTTTGCGTACTTCTGATTGCCTGAGTTGGTTAAAGGTCTTCTATTCTTTCCAACGCGTAGCGTGCCCAAAATCTTATTGTCCTATCAGTGTTGTCCACATGTTACGATGTTCACCGAGGTCTTCTTATTCTGAAATATTCAAATGTAAGATATGTAGATTTTCATGCTTGTATTATAACCAAACATAGGAACAAGACAGTCGTGTTTAACTCGACGCAATGAATTTAATACAATATCAGTCAGATATCACACAATCAGTATTCATCACATGAAAATTTGAAGGTTTTGAATTACGAAAATAACGACACTGGCCCTGAATCTCAGTGTTCTTGAAGCTACAGGAAAAAGAACTAGTACTTACCATTTCGAAAATAGAAGAACTTCGTGCGTCCAAAGCATATGCTCTCCTGACAGACAGAGATTGCAGTCTTCTCTAGTATTGAAGTTGAAGGAAGCCTGTAAACTTTATACTTATTATTTGTGCAAGGTTATTTCGCAGAGAGAATATGAAAACAGGGCACAATCAATCTTTTTTATAGACAATGAGCATATTTTCGTTCGAAATGTAGTCTTTTTGAAAAATTGAGTCGCGTCAATTTGTTGAAACGGGATGAGAAGAAATTCTTTTTATTTTCAATAATCTCAGTCTGTGAAAAAATCGGGAAAAATCGTGAAAAATTAGAAAACAGAACGAAAATTTAGGATAAAAAACAAAATTCAAACACGTTCCGTAGAATTGTAAGTGGAGCGCGTTCCCACAAAAAAAAATCGGTGTCTGGATAGAATCATAACAGACACGGTTTCTACTCGTCTAGGCATTGTAAACCATATGGACACCGAATTTGAAATCGGTATCTGGATAGTCTCATAATAGACACGGTTTCTACTCGTCTAGGCATTGTAAACCATATGGACACCGAATTTGTAATCCGTGTCTGGATAGACTGATATGGACATGGTTTTCACTTGTTTCAGACACCGTAAACTGTACAGACACGAAACGTTTTACCTGAGATATCAAGTGAGTTTCCAACGTCACAAGCGGCACACATGATCGACAGACAACGTTAGGATGGAAAAGTTCTCAAAGCTCTGTCCTTACAGACAACGTCATGATGGAAAAGTTCTCAAAGCTCTGTCCTTGTCGAATAGTGTACCGCAATCGGCGTCCATGTTCAATTCCAAGGTATTTTTTGAGAATTTGAATTAAATGCTTCAGAATATTCATATTGAATTTTAAAAAGTGTAGGTGATAACGTATTTCAGCGTAGTTAAAACGGTGAAAATTACTTAAAGTCAGAATTGTTATGACTCTAAAACGGTCTTTAGCCGTACTTTGTACACTCTACGAGAAACGATAATCAATTGATCCACTTTTCTCGTTCTTGTTTCGAGATTGTGTTAACTTTAAGTCGAAAGGTTGTTCGTATCATTAGGAACACTTAGGAAGTAGTTGTTAATGAGTTTTATCATAGATATCGTGATGTGGACCATGAACAAGAAACCACGAAAGAATATCCGTTGATTTTCAAAAGGGTTTATTACCGATTTCAGGGGTCAACAACTTCTGGTGCGTCTGGAACTCCATCCTGTGACTAATCTCAAGGATTGAACGAGCAACTCCGTACCGTGTTGGTTCGTCGGCCGTTGAAGAATAGAATCTTTCATCTGGATATCCTTCGACAGTTTGCGACGTGGCAAGACGTGAGTTTCTTTCAATTTTCTCTTGAGGGGTTTCTCTCGAGCATAAAAATTTACTTTTCCATAAAAAGTGAAGCAACTTTTTCAGATTTACAAGAGGCAAGAGGCTCCGGCATTCCAACCCCACCAACGTTATCTCGACCATCGGCAGGTGCTGGAATCAATAGAACGAACATCGCCCAAAGAATCCAACACCAACACCCATCAAGCAGCTGAAGAGACTTGCTTGCTGATAAGAGCGATGTTAGTTTTTGGAATTTTTACCGAACTCAAGTAAAATGTTAGTAAACACTTTTTCTGAACAACTCCCGTGAGAATTCGAAAAATCTTGTTCCAAGAATTTTGATAAAATGTTATTGCGAGTATGAAAATCTTAAAATTGAATGAATAGGCCTGTAAATAATCATATCACATCATAAGTGCGAAATGGAACTTTGACAACGCATCGTGATGACGCTTAACTGATACTTCGCAAGTTTCGAAAAACTTTGACATAGTTGATTGATATCTTATTTTCAGGATAACGGAACAAATGGAAGAAGCGGCGGAAGAGTGAGAGAAAAGACCAGCAATTGCCAAGAACTAACGCGAGTATCAAACACTGTTAATGGTTTTTTTTTGCCTATTCGTTTGTATCAATATATGTGAATAAATTTAAAGGAGAGAATTCTTTGCTTTTTTGAGCAGGCAAACGTCATGATTTGGGCAGGTACACGTTTTGTAGGTCGCTGGCACGCGGTTAGATAGGGGCAGGCACACGTTTAGATTGGTGCAGGAACACATCTTGTTAGTCGCTGGCACGCGGTCAGATTGAGGCAGGAACACGTCTTTATTTCTCTCCGAATGTGCGACCATTTTCCGATCGCAATCATGCCGTGTGCATGCCACATTGAAATTACAGAGGAAGGAACAAGGTTGGCTATTTTGATGGCAGAAGAGTACGGTATCAGTTTCTTACTGTAGGAGGAACAAGGTTGACTACTTTGATGGCAGAAGAGTACGGTATCAGTTTCTTACTGCAGGAGGAACGAGGTTGGCTACTTCGATGGCAGAAGGGTACGGTATCAGTTTCTTACTGTAGAAGGAACAAGGTTGGCTACTTTGATGGCAGAAGAGTACGGTATCAGTTTCTTACTGTAGGAGGAACAAGGTTGACTACTTTGATGGCAGAAGAGTACGGTATCAGTTTCTTACTGTAGAAGGAACAAGGTTGGCTACTTTGATGGCAGAAGAGTACGGTATCAGTTTCTTACTGTAGAAGGAACAAGGTTGGCTATTTTGATGGCAGAAGAGTACGGTATCAGTTTCTTACTGTTGAAGGAACAAAGTTGGCTACTTTGATGGCAGAAGAGTACGGTATCAGTTTCTTACTGTAGAAGGAACAAGGTTGGCTATTTTGATGACAGAAAAGTACGGTATAAGTTTCTTACTGTAGAAGGAACAAGGTTGGCTACTTTGATGGCAGAAGAGTACGGTATCAGTTTCTTACTGTAGAAGGAACAAGGTTGGCTACTTTGATGGCAGAAGAGTACGGTATCAGTTTCTTACTGTAGAAGGAACCAGGTTGGCTACTTTGATGGCAGAAGAGTACGGTATCAGTTTCTTACTGTAGAAGGAACAAGGTTGGCTACTTTGATGGCAGAAGAGTACGGTATCAGTTTCCCTACAACACTGGTGGTGTCATGATGCATTACACTAATCAAAATAACATCTGAGAGTTGTTTTGACCACGTAGGTCAAAAGGCAAAGTCTTCCTATGCTAGAGGGGGAGAGCAAGTCATTGTTGTCTTTTCCATTCATCTCTCTTCCACTTTCAACGCGCCATGTTGGACAAGCTGAGAAAAGCGTTTACTGTGAGTTTGCTTCATAAATAAACAATGAAATCAACCCACTCGTAGTTCCAAAATCGATCGACCAGGACACAAGAAGGTTCTCCGCAGAAAAATGCCGACGAGAGCTGGCGATCGATGCGCGCGAGGTTCAGCATGAACAGTAAGTTTTTCGGTATACTGTAGAGCCTTTCAGTAGTTGAAACAACATTGACTTTCAACAAGTCACATAATCTCGTAATGTAGTAGACGTAATGAGCCTTTATTTTCAGAATGGACTGAAAGTAAGAATAATAATTGAGATCCACAAAGATCTAACTGTTCGTTGTGAGAGTTCCGTCCATACCGTACTCATTCTGCAAAATTGAGATTAGAGCGCGTTTGAAAACTAGCGATATATGTGCGTCACAGTTGTTGAACATTTCCGGTACGTTTCATATGATTAATGAAACTGAATCTTACCAAAGTTCGTTGATTGAAAATAGTCAGGTGAAAAGTATTGAAATTGCAAAAGTTGTTTGAAGGTTACAATCAAAGGTTTTAAAAACTTTCTGAGTAATCGCGCAGCAGCGCGCGGACCAAGAATCTTGCAACGCTGTGGGAACAACTTGAAAAAAACAAAAAAAGTACTCTTTCAGAAGGCAAAAAAAGTCGCACATTCTTCCAACGAAAGAAGCCATCGCAGAGTTCAACAAAAGACACTGATATCACTGTTTTTTCGACGGTGTCACAGCCGAAATCAGCAACTGGGTTCAAGAGACCTTATTCTCCTGACCATTCACCATCGAGGCGAAGTCCGAACAAGAAGAGGCCAATGGACAATGGTGATGGCGAAGGTTGTTCTCAGACTTCTGCTACACTTGATTCATCTTACTTGAAAGGTTTGAACTTCTGTTGGTGGTCATGTTTCATTGAAACGTTTCAGGACAGAAAGTTCCAGCTGAGAGCTATGATTCAATCTTCTCTACGGATACGGTCTTCGATAGCCCGCTCAAGTTTGAAGCGAGAAAGGAGGCTCGGAAGGCTGAGGAAGAAAAGGTAGGAGAGAGAGAGAGAGAGAGAGAGAGAGAGAGAGAGAGAGAGAGAGAGAGAGAGAGAGAGAGAGAGAGAGAAAGAGAAAGAAAGAAAGAAAGAAAGAGAGAGAGGAAGAGAAAGGAAGATAAGAAGAGAGAGAGAGAGAGAGAGAGAGAGAGAGAGAGAGAGAGAGAGAGAGAGAGAGAGAGAGAGAGAGAGAGAGAGGAGGAAGAGAAAGAGAGAGAGAGAGAGGAAGAGAAAGAGAGAGAGAAAGAGAGAGAGAAAGAGGAAGAGAGAGCGAGAGAGAGAGAGAGAGAGAGAGAGAGAGAGAGAGAGAGAGAGAGAGAGAGAGAAAGAGAGAGAGAGAGAGAAAAAGTGAGAGAGAGGAAGAGGGAACTTTTTCAGATGAAAGCTCTGCGTGCACAACAAAAACAAGACGAAGACCTCGGCTTCACAGGACAAGATCCTCACTCAATGCAATTCGAAATTCCGAATACAGCTTCACATCGAAGATTCCACTCCTACTTCAATCTGAGCAAGACCACAGGACACAAGGTGACTACATTTGCTACCGTATCCCATTGGCCTAGCTAGATTACAGTATTACTAACTTTTCCAACAGTATCACCAATCAACTGAAAGTGCAACAATAACATAACAAGCGGCAGATGTTCCCAGCGAGATTTACGTTTCATGTGAAAAACATGACCGCAGATTATCATATCGGTATTAGTTACTGCTTTGTATCTTTTCAGTATCCGTAAAAACTTTTGTTATGGAAGTTCTCATGTCTCCCTTACGGCGCACACCGCGGCACATAGCTTCCTCTACCTGTAAAAAAGTCTGACCTCCGTAAATCGGGTACTTAGTACGGTAGCAGTTTCGCCTTGAAATACAAGAACGTAAAAGTAATGTGCCTTTAATTTCAATGGACTGAAAGTAAGAATAATAATTTAAATCCACAGAGATCTAACTGTTCGTTGTGAGAGTCCCGACTCCTACCGTACTCATTCTGCAAAATTGAGATTAGAGCGCGTTTGAAGAGTCGCTAATCGTGAACTATTCAAAAATAAAATAATAAGGTAAGTGCGCTCCGCTGAGGGTCTTGAAAAGCGGCTGCAGCGCGGCTACATCCACTTATCCCTGATACGCAGTGAAAATTTTGACTGATTTCTATCACTTTCAGAAGGCCGACATTCAAGAACAGCGTCGTCTCAAAGACCCCGACGAGCCAATTTACTACCAGCGTGGAGATGGTGAATGGTCGGCGCTCTACTCTAACCCAGAATTCGAAGACGAAGTGGTCGAACAGATGGCTGCGAAGGACACCTGCACATGTGTCCGGAACCCTGTCGATCCTTGCGAATGCGACAGAGGGAAGATGAAGCAGCACGAGTGTCTTCTGAAGTCGCGACAGCTCGTCGATACAGAAATCATCAAGAGAATGGCCAGGGAAAGGCTGATGAACCAGTTGGGGCAAAAGGGAGGGAACAATATGCTGGTGGCAAGGTCTATGTACGACATGACGTCGAAGGAGAACGATGAGGAAGAAATGATGGTGGCTAATGCAAAGAAGTTGAGAACCTCTATGGTCACTAGTCAGGTAAGATAGATAGATAGATAGAGATAGAGAGAGAGAGAGAAAGAGAGAGAGAGAGAGAGAGAGAGAGAGAGAGAGAGAGAGAGAGAGAGACTGAGAGAGGGAGAGACTGAGAGAGAGAGAGAGAGAGAGAGAGAGAGAGAGAGAGAGAGAAAGAGAAAGAAAGAGAGAGAGAGAGAGAGAGAGAGAGAGAGAGAGAGAGAGAGAGAGAGAGAGAGAGAGAGAGATAGAGAGAGGGAGAGAGAGAGAGAGAGAGGGAGAGAGAGAGAGAGAGAGAGAGGGAGAGAGAGAGAGAGAGAATTTTGACCTGCGAGCGGTACGCTTCAGATGATTCATAAAAGTTGTAACAAACAACATGATTGTTCTAGACCAACTCTTCACCTACAAATGTTCAGCATAACTACGGCGATCGTGACTATGAAGACGATGGCGCTGTGCCAAGGCTCTTCGCCGCAAATAAAACTCTTTCTGGTACTGGAAGCCTGCTGAACTCTTCTGAAATCGCCCCCAGAACTTCGGGATCATCGATTGAAGACGGTGAAGTGCCACGGCTGATGGCGACGTCGTCGGCAAATGGAAGAAGGAGAAACAGTAAGATACCGGTGAGTAGGAAGAAGTTAAACTTCATTGCAGCCTTCACAGAAGCTGAGATAATCACATAATCACTGATCAGGCGAAACCCGCGGAAGGTCGGCAACGCTATGTAGATACAAAATTTGACTATGAAAATTGACGTTGAAAGTTTTCTCCAGATCCGAATAACTCTTGATAAATGTATAGTAGAGCTTATGAAAATCTTATTGATCAATCAGTTTCTCGTTATTTTCAATCCTCTTGTTTTTTTAAAACAAACCTTCTCAAATCAAACAAAACTTGTTGCTGGTCTGTCAAAAAACTATTTGCAATCATTTTTGATGTTTTTACCATTATTTTAGGTTTGTCGAAGAAAATGAGTTCAAACATTAGCAAAAACATTTGAAAATGAAGTAATAAGTGCTCTCCGCGATGGGCAAAGCTGCTATATCCAATTTTTCTTGGTATGCAGTGTGGGCGGAAAATGCGCCGACCCTTCGCGGGTTTCGCCGATTCTTCAGATCCAGAAAAAAGTTCTTTTTTCAGGTAGCCGTCAACAGAAAGTACTTCCCAAGAAAGAATACAGGAAGATTCGACATTCTTCCAGAAGATCTCCCTGATGAATGATGAAGATTGTGCAACTTTTATTTCTCTAACTCTCTGTCTCTCTCACTCTGTACCATTGTTCTTTGTATCTCTCTTGCACACCTGTTCTAATACTCGAAAAGTTGAAAAAAAACACATTGGAAAATAGAATACGAAAATACAAAAATAATATCCCGTGCATTGTTTTTATGTGGAGCCCCTGGCAGTGTATTGGGCGATTATTGGATGTTTTGATCGCCCCTTAACTGATTGCAAATGAATTTTTTGGTTTTTATTGTTCTCGCTCTCTCTCTCTTTTTTTCTCTCTCTCTCTCTCTCTTTCTCCAAAACTTTTCGTGGACCGGCATTGGACCGTAGATGGGCGACAGTCGTCCCGGACATATGTCGCCCAATTACAGTCCAATGCCGGCCCATTTACGGTCCGATGCCGGTCCGGTCCGTGTGTCGCCCGGTCCATGTGTCGCCCATCCGCAGTCCATTTGTCGCCCATTTACGGTCCGATGCCGGTCCAGTCCATGTGTCGCCCGGTCCATGTGTCGCCCATCCGCAGTCCATGTGTCGCCCGGTCCATGTGTCGCCCGGTCCATGTGTCGCCCGGTCCATGTGTCGCCCGGTCCATGTGTCGCCCATTTACGATCCAATGCCGGTCCGAATTTGACACGCAGCGCACTCTCCCCGCCACCGGTCCATGTGTCGCCCATCTACAGTCCATGTGTCGCCCGATCCGTGTGTCGCCCATCTACGGTTCAATGCCGGTCCACGAAAAGTTTTGGAGTTTCTCTCTCTCTCTCTCTCTCTCTCTCTCTCTCTCTCTCTCTCTTTTTCTCCTAGTCGTCTGAGCTTGCGGCTAGGAAAATAAATCAGGTGAGACCATGGCTCTCTTTCTCTCTCTCTCCATCTCTCCTTGCTGTAAGACAAAGATTTTTGATGTTTCCCAGGCCACTCGTCGCCAATTTATATCAATCAGCTTCAAATCGCGTGTTTTATCAGCTTTTTTCTCGGGTGCACCTCGACCTCTATTACTACCGCTGAGTGCTGCTCTCTGATGTTGAGTTCTGTGATTTTTGCTATTTTTCCGCATAGAACGTTTTGATAATAATAATAACTTTATTCATTTATTAACAAGTTCATAAGCTTCATGACGACCAGCAGCAGCCGCCACGAGCACAGAATAATGGGATTGGGAACCGTAGGAGAACCTTTTAAAAAGCTGCTCCGGTCAGGACAGTTGTGCGATTTTTTGCAAAAAAAAACGTTGGATAACATTGTCAAATTACCAGAAGGAGGAGATTTGAATATGAGTGTTGATATGAGTAATGAGTTATTTCATTTCTCATGACTTTTTTCACCCCAGAGTAACTACTCGTGATAGGCGAATCTAACATTGAGAACGATCCGCAACGTTTATAGAGGTAAGAAATGGATTTGAATTATTATTCTTACTTTCAGTCCATTGAAATTAAAGGCGCATCACTTAGTCGTTCTTGTGTTTCAAGGCGAAACTGCTACAGTACTAAGTACCCGATTCACGGAGGCCAGACTTTTTTACAGGAAGAGGAAGCTCTGGAGTATATTTCGATTTATTTTCTCGAGTTTTGACAAAAAATGAACCCATGATTTTCGATGTCTTGAATTCGCGACACAACAAAATGAAATCTTCGACCGAGGAGTAAGAGAGGTTCTACCAGAAAACATTAACTATAGGTTCCCCGTCAGTTGTTCGAGCTTCACCCAGGCTGTCAAAACATTTTTGGTAGTTGTCACTTTGGTTGATATGAGTTGAGTCTAGCAGACTTATTTTTACAGTAATCGTACAGTATCCTGATGTTTATACTTATTGTTAGTGTGTCCTGAAGTCTCCTCAAAAGTTCTGTCTGTCTGTCTCTCTCTCTCTCTCTCTCTCTCTCTCTCTCTCTCTGTCTCTCTCTCTGTCTCTCTCTGTCTCTCTCTGTCTCTCTGTCTCTCTCTGTCTCTCTCTCTCTCTCTCTCTCTCTCTCTCTCTCGCCTCTGTCTATCAGCGCTTCAAAGCTCACTGATGAAAGGAACTAGCTGTTGAACCTTCGCTGCGCTCAGGCGTTTTGCGTGTTTTTTTTTTGGATGGTCGTATTCTTTGCTATCGATAAACTCAAGCACAGGAAATAATTTTTCTCATATGAGCTATCTTCTTTCAAGTTTTTCTGTTTCAGGGGCTCGGCCCCTGGGTTCCCTGGCGAACGATATTTTTTTCTACTCCCGGGGGCTTCTCCCCCTGGGAGACCAAATGCACAAAAGTTTTTTCTACTCCCGGGGGCTTCGCCCCCTGGGAGACCAAGTGCACAAAAGTTTTTTTCTACTCCCGGGGGCTTCGCCCCCTGGGAGACTAAATGCACAAAAACACACACACTTGTAGGGTTACACAAAAAGCAAAAGAAAAATGTCCTGACAGGAAATGATCGGGTTTCGATAAGTTTTGTAAACGACTTATCTGCCACTGCGCTTTAGAAACACGTGTTCGCTGGTTGTTGAACATTGCATATGTAACACGTGAAATTTGACCCCAATTTGCACTTATTCGGTCATAACTACAGTATACCGATAGGTGGAGATTTGGAATAAGTCCAGTCCGTTTATAAAAAATTACGACTATCGTCTCTCAAAATTTCAAGCAAATAACTATATTCCGAAGAGAGTTATTAAAACAAATCGAGCCAGACAAATATCGCGACATCCATATATACATATATATAAGAAAACATACAAACATTTTTTGTTACACGTGCGTTTTATAATAGTAATGTCCCGACAGCAAAAATTTGATCGATTTGCTTGGTTTCGCAACCTTTTTATACCTGGTCAACATGATGGGTTTAGAACAACTAACATAGCCACTTTCTCAAGTTACAGTATACAATGATTACTGTAAATTTAGAGCCTCTTCTTTCTGTAGAATTATCATTGATTATTTCTGCGTCCGTCTCTCAACGTACATTATTGATTTTTTAACTTCCCTTTCTTCAGTTACAGTAATTTTCTCCTTCAAAGTTACAGTATCGATTGATTACGGTAACTTCCGTGTCCCTTCACCCCACAGGGTGATTAATTATTGTCAAATAATCAGCTGTTCGAGACATGTAACAACATTTTTGTTCCGACTTTGTTTATCAATGGGAAGATTTTGACTTGCACCTCTGGTCTTTTGGTTAAGGCTTTTGGCTTCAAATTTTGAGAGCCTAGTTCGACCCTCGCTGTAAACTGTCTCCTTTTCTATTCTATTTTTCCGTCTATTTACTTCGCTTTGTTATTAATCATATTGAAGTGCTGTAGGGTTACGGTAAGAGTACCGTAGTATATGATACTGTGGGTCCCGGAACAAGACCCAACGCTTCACTTTTAATCATGATTCCAGCCTTTGAATGTTGCCATTTCTTTGACTTTAGTCTAACTTTACCTGATTATAATTTGGAAACTGTAGGATTACTGTAGTGGTATCGTATGTAATTCAAATGATATATACCTCTATCAAGGGTACCGTATACCTTCTTGTATCAGAGGTACCCTATGAACATGAGAAGTACCGTGTACATCCCTGTACCGTATACCTTCTTGTCTCACATGTCAGAGGTACAGTATACACTCCCGTTTGAAAGGTACCGTATACTTTGATCTCTCCTGCAAAATTCGACTCTTCGCCATTAAAAAAACCCATTAACCTTGATGTCCTGACAGCATTTATGTGAAAAGTCATCAGCTCTTTCAGACTTTTGACACGAAAAATGCTCAGCCCTGCTCTGCTCAAAGTATCAGTGAATAGAAGGTTCGTTTTGGAGTTTTGCTAGTGTATGCACAGAAGGAATTACCTATACGACAATATGCAGAAAATACATTTTTCCCGTTCACATATCTAGCAAAAAGTATTTCAAGGCGAAACTGCTACGGTACTAAGTACCCGATTTACGGAGGCCAGACTTTTTTACAGGTAGATGAAGCTATGTGCCGTTGAAATTGTAGAAAAAATTGCTGATAATCAGTTTTCTATGAAAAATGACTATGAGTTCTGGACGTGCTGGTGTATGCACAGAAGGACTTACCTATACGACAATATGCAGAAAGTACGACGGGGAGATTGTGTCTGTGCGAATAGAATTACGAAGACCCTAGAAACTTAATAAAAATCAATATTTTTCCAGATCCTCGCAGTCCCTTGGACCCCCAATGGATGAGGTGAGTATGGGTAAAATCTGATTTTTCATTCAAAAAGAACTCAGAAAGTACGGAGTCGTTCCATCGTTCAAATGCCTGCCATGACAGAGGAGGAAGAGATGACTTTCAGCCCAGAGCGAAGTAAGTTTTATAAGACATAATCTTATTCGCACTTGGCAGCTTGGCAGCGAATAAGATTATGTCCGATACAAGCTTATTCTCTCTTGGCAGCGAATAAGAATATGTCCGATACAAAGTGAAGGAATATTGATTTTTATTGGACATAATCTTATTCGCACTCGGTTCTCTGCGATGAAGATCAATAACAATAGGCGAATGAGATTAGGTCGGATGAATGGTTTTTGGTCATTGAGTGGTTGTAGAAAGGGCATGGCAAGCCCAGAGCGAAGTATGTTTTATAAAACATAATCTTATTCGCACTTGGCAGCGAATAAGAATATGTCCGGTACAGTGTTCAGGGATATTGATTTTTATTGGAAACAATCTTATTCGCGCGTCGCATTAGATGATTAGAGAAAAACAGGCGAATAAGATTATGTCCAATATATTGATTGATTTCAGGAAAGAGCTCCACTGGGTCTGTCTTCATCGACAGCAAAGAGCTGGCGAACGCATTAAAGAAAACAGAACGAAGGTCGAGTCGATGTGGAAATGAGTTGAAACAGGTATGGTGTGGAAGGTGTATGACGATTAGAGATGGTGTAAAAAAAGAGACGCAGAACATCTGCCTGTGGTGAGAACAGCGGCGAAATTGAGAGAGCACAGAGACGATTCGCGGTTAGAGAGTGTTTCCTGTAGGTTTACGAGGCTAATCGATATTCTCCTTCTATTACCAAAGAACTTACCATTTCCAATGATTCACACTACGGCAAACGCAGTTGAAAAGCACTTCCTCTACCTGTAGGAAAGTCTGGCCTCCGTAAATCGGGTACTTAGTACCGTAGCAGTTTCGCCTTGAAATACAAGTGATGAGCCTTTAATTTCAATGGACGCAAAATAAGAATAATAATTTGAATCGACAAAGGTCTAACTGTTCGTTGTGAGAGTCCCGACCCTAGGGTATTCATGAACGTCCATGCTTCTAGCGATATATGTGGATCAGAGTTGCACGGAATTCCGACTTCCGACTTCCGACTTCCGCCTTCCGACTTCCGCCATTTTTTCACTTCCGACTTCCGACTTCCGTGAAAAAATTTCAATTCCGACTTCCGACTTCCGTTTAACAAATTCTACTTCCGACTTCCGACTTCCGTTCAACAACTTCTACTTCCGACTTCCGACTTCCGTTTAACAAATTCTACTTCCGACTTCGGTCAAAAAATTTTTTTTCGTGAAAAATGACGAAAAAACCGTGAAATCGTTTCTATTCAGTATGGAATTGACCTATCACCTGTTGAGAATGCGTGAATATACAATATCTTTGGGTTTTTTCAACTTTTTTGCACTCCCGACTACCGTTGAAAAAATTCTACTTCCGACTTCCGACTTCCGCCTTCCGCCTTCCGACTTCCGCCTTTTTTTCACTTCCGACTTCCGACTTCCGACTTCCGTGAAAAAAACTTCACTTCCGACTTCCGACTTCCGTGAAAAAAAACGTCACTTCCGTCTTCCGACTTCCGACTCCCGTTTAAAAAATTCACTTCCGACTTCCGTTTTGAAAAATTTTACTTCCGTGCAACTCTGATGTGGATCACCTTTAGTGTGGTTCAAAACACATGAGCGGAAACACATCTAAACAAATATAAGTGCTACTTCGGTCCCATTGGTCCCAACTCTGGATGTGAATTACGCTGAAGGTCAATTCCTGTTAAGATAGGTGTAAAAAAGTGATTAATTTTCTGGTGGCTGTCCCGTGTTGTTAAGACATCCTCAATGCACCTCTTAGAGTTCACAAATCGATTCGATCGGCTACGACTTTCTCGCCTCCAGAACATTTATCACATCCAACTTTCAGTGTTTTTGAAAATCAGCCTCAATTCATTTTTAGGAATGAAATTACAGTAGCGGTCAAAATTTAAGAAGATTTTCGGTACAATTATAAAATGATGAGAACTACAAAAGAT
>OZ022251.1:15890544-15903213 GCA_963978915.1 Caenorhabditis parvicauda | reverse complement strand
TTTCTTTTACCAACTTTTGTTCCTAAATTTATCATGATTTCAAAAAAATTCTTTGAAAAAAACTTTTCCTGACAATTCCTAGTTCATATACCTAATGTACAATCTTTCTGGGGTTTTCCGACTTTTCTCGGTTCCCTCCAGTCGACTTCCGTTTAGGAAAAAATTCCCTTTTGTGCAGTTCTGGTAGACACTATTTATTTTTTAAAAAAAACCCTGCAAATCCACTACAAAATTCAACTCTGCATCGGTTTATATGGTTGAGTTGTGTTTATGTAGAAGCACCTCACTTATTCAGTTGTTTTCCCTTTAGTCGAGTGTTATGGATAAAAATTTTGCGCCCGAGAGTTATTTTAGGGTCTCTATAATAATTAACTATTAACTCGAGTGTGGGAAGTTTTTTGTTCTGCTTTTCATTATCGTTCTTGATTTTTGACCAGTGCACATAGCTTCCTCTACCTGTAAAAAAAATCTGGCCTCCGTAAATCGGGTACTTAGTACCGTAGCAGTTTCGCCTTGGAATACAAGAACGATTTACGTAATGAGAAAAGATCGAAGATCTAACTGTTCGTTGTGAGAGTCCCGACTCCTACCGTACTCATTCCTGCAAAAATGAGATTAGAGCGCGTTTGAACACGGCCATGCTTCTAGCGATATATATAATTCTATCGGTCTACAACAGTTCTGGATGCCTGTACAGATGAGTCCTCCCTCTACAGTTCTCATAATTATCATTGTTGTTTTTCACTTGATGGGAAACTTTCTAAATCACAGTCAAACACATTTTGTCAGACTACTGGTTGGTATCGATCTGAATATCCTGGTCGAACTACTAACGCCAATGTTTTATCATTACTAAAAAATATAATTAAGTACTTTTCCTTCTGCTGATTTGATAAAATTATCGAGAGTTGTTTTGCGAAAAATCGCATAACTGACCGTAGCAGCTTTTCAGAAATGTTCGGCTCAACTTTTTTTCTCCTTTTCTCGAAAAATGTTCGAAATAGGTAAAACTAATCTAGGGGAACAATCCGCAAAGTTTATAGAGATGAAAAATCGAGGAAAACAGGTTAACACCTTAGAAAAAATAATTGAATTAAAATAATGAGGTAAGTGCGCTCCGCGGAGAGTCCTGCAAAGCTATTGCGAAGTGGCTATTCCCACTTGGCCCCGCAGTGTGCGAAACATCGTTAAAGTACTGAAAAGTTCCATCAAGATAGTAAAGTCAGGCGCGTTTAATCTTCTTTTTGCATTTGTGATACTCAAGGCTTTCTCTCCCTAGTGTAGTGGGGAACGTGCTCACCTCTGGAGCACAAAGTCAAAGATCGATCTCGGCAGGGAGCACTAGTTTTTGCTTTTTCCAAAAAGTTGTCAAATTTTCAATTGAACTACGAAAATCGCTTCCAAGGTTGAAAACTGCAACTCTAAATTGTTCGCAGAGAACAAGAGCTCACCAGTTTTTGCTTTTCCTGAATAGTCACCAAATTTCAAAAAAACTGTAACTCACAATTTTCCAAAATTATAGACTTCAAAGACTCCAAAGAAGCAGAAAACATCATTTTCGTGAAGTTTTTGAAGTCAAAACAATCTTTACCCTTCTTACAATCTTATCACAATGGTTTAAACCACAGCTCCTCTGATGACACTAAATAAGATTCACGACAAATATGAGAAATATGTATCGGTTTTTCTCCAGTTTCCAATATAGTATTTTGTATTTTTCTCCTTCTTCTCTCACTTCTTTGAAAGTCTGGAGGCTTTTTTCGCCAGTTAGATTTTTAATTTTTTAAAAAAATACGATCTTCGATTAATCCAGTTTTGAGTGTATGCACAATGAGATTTTCCCCTACGACACTGTTCAGAAAGAAAGACAGAGCGAACACTGCGGATCGGGGGTAAGTGGAAATAGCCGCTTCGCAAACGCATTGCGGGATTCTCCGCGGAGCGCACTTACCTCATTATTTTGATTTCAAATATTTTTGCTAATGTTTTAACCCATTCTCCTCCTTTTCTAATCCTTATAAACGTTACGGATTGTTCCGAAAACTAATTTTACTTACTTCAAACATTCTTCCGTTACGATTGGTGAAAAAGGTGGGGAAAACAACATTTTTGAACTACAAGAACTGCAAATTTGATCTACTCTATCGTTAGCCCCGCCCAACTCAATTGGGTCTCTTTTTTCCGATTTTCAATTTCCAGAAAGAAACATACAAGGTTAAAACTGCTGACTACAATTTCCTTCTTGTTGATCGTAGAAGACATACGTGTTTTGGAGTGAGCTCATGTTGCAACCGCCTGTCTCTCACGGAAAGAATTTCCCTTATGAGAATGTAGACCGGAAATCAAGATTTCTCTTGGTTGGCTCATTTTCGAAAGTGTTTGTAGTTCAATAAACTAGCTGTTGAACCTTCGCTGCGCTCAGGCGTTTCGCGTGTTTTTTTGAATGCTCGTTTTCGTTGCTATCGATTAACTCAAGTACAGGAAATAATTTTTCTCATGTAAGCTACTTTCTCTCAAGTTTGTTTGTTCCAGGGGCTGTGCCCCCGTGTTCCCCTGCGAACGATAGATTTTTCTACTCCCGGGGGCTTCGCCCCCTGGGAGATCAAGTGCACAAAAGTATTTTTTACTCCCGGGGCTTCGCCCCCTGGGAGATCAAGCGCACAACAGGGTTTTTCTACTCCAGGGGGCTTCGCCCCCCGGGAGACCAAGCGCACGAAAATATTTTTCAACAGTATTTTCATCTCTAAACTTTTAATAGAGAAAAAGGTTTCACTTGTAGGGTCAAAGCAAAAAGCGAAAGAAAAACACCGGACAGGAAATGATCGGGCTTCGAGTAGATTAGTAATCGACTTCTCTGCCACTGCGTACATTTTTCAAATATTGAAATGGTGTTGGACAAATCATAGAGTTCACACGACATCGTTGAATCCAGGAACCCAGATTGCGCACCCTGTGTTCGGCGGCGTTTTCCTCTGAAATCTCGTATCCGAAGGCAACATTCATGAGTTTTTGTTTTATAATATTGGTCTCACATAATTTTTAATTCTATTGACTCGCCATAAACATACCCAAAAGTCTTAATAGCAAAATATAACCGTCCAAATATAACTCATAGACCATACCGTTACCCTCTCCATACTTCAGGGTTGGATACAGATGCTTTTCGTCGTATTCAGTTTATTATTTGAATATTCCAGATGAAAAAACATTATTCCACTGTGTTCACGTGATTCCAGAACTCCAGTCGTTATGTGACACGTTCCGACATGTTCAGATGACTGGAGCACTACAACATGCAAGACAGTACTTCCTGTTTCTGGAGATTCGGGTCTTGCAGTGTGCTCGTGATTATGGATTATTACGAAAATTTATGTGTCACAAATATACGCTCATAAAAATTCTAGAATATTGTCATTGAGTATGACATTTCAGAGAAAAATGCCGCCGAACACAGGGTGCGCAATCTGGGTTCCTGGATTCAACTATGTCGTGTGAACTCTATGATTTGTCTAACACTATTTCAATATTTGAAAAATGTACCTCAATACTGTAAAAAGCTGTGGAGTGATTTGTGGCAAATTTGAACCACGATATTCATTGCAGATCACTCGTTTTCTAAAAACATGGCAGATCTTCAAGGTGCTGGTCTTTGTAAACCTCCTGTGCTCTAGGCCAAAAAGATGTTAGGCTAAGACTGACACGAAAAGAGTTGAGACAACATATTCAAGCATTTCATAACTGGTCTGGAACATTTAGCACTGACTTTAGTAAGTTATGTGACTTTGAAGCATGAACTAAATTTTTTCAATTATTCATGTTTTTCGTTTCAATTCCAAAAATATGTTCATTCTTTGTGAATCATGACGAAACTTGTACCATAAACGTGTAATGTACTCCAAAACTGTCTCTGAGCAGTTCAGATCGATTCACTGAGTTTGAAAAGAATTATGACGAAAAAGTCAAATGCGACTAAGATTTTTTTATTACGACTAGGGTTCGAAGTTGATCGTCACATCATGGAAGATTCTGTTCTCTGTTGTCGTGAGTTGCATCCCTCGTTATTTTGACTACCCATGACTTGTTCTTATGAAAAAAGGCTATTTGGTCACACTGTCTTTCCGCGGCCTTTTCTCAGCTCATAGGAGTCGGATCAGAACGGTGAAAACACCATCGGATAGGTTCCGTTGAAGCGGAGATGCGCATCAACTTTTTAATTCGATCAGACCGCGCGCTGCTGCGCGGCACGGATTTCCTTAGTTTTGAAATTCAAACGTGTCCTCAACGTGATCCAATCATCGCCTAGCATTTTAATTTTTAAAAATGGAGCTTTTAAGAAGTTCCAAGTTGTCTGAAAGAATTCACGTTTTTATTTTAAGACGTTCGTTTACTTCTTCATTCTTTGTTTCGAGTATCAAAACTGGCGTGAAAACAGAAAATGTGGGGCGCGAAGCGCCCCTGAAGAGTGCTTGTATATAAGAAAACATATAAACATTTTTTGTTACACGTGCGTTTTATAATAGTAATGTTTCAGTTGACATAATGAACGTTGCGAACTGTTCTCAACGATAGATAACATTAGGGAGGTGACCAATAAGCAGAGAGCACAAACTCCGCCCCCTTCGTAAATTCTACATCGCCACAGATCAAATCACAGTTACTGTAGTTGAAAAACTTTTTTCTCTTTTTTCAAAATTCATGATAAAAAGCTAGTTACGAAGGAAAGATACATGATTTGCAATTTTTCAACAGCAATTGGCGAAACAAGATTGCATGTTAACATGAGAAAAATAGGAGAAAAGGATGAAAAATTGATGTGCGAACGCGCCCTCCAGCGAATTTTCGTTCAATATAATTTACATGCAACGCGTCTAATCGATAACCATCTCGGTGTGATTCATGTTTTTTGAGACTCCGCCTCCATCCAACTTTTCCCATCTTGATGCACTATGCGTAGCATAGCTTTTTTATCCTTCTGATCAAAATCTTGGGAAACCCGTCACGAGGTTGTAGACCGCGATAAGGTATCTGCTAAATTGATAGTTTATCAGCCGACTCGTGTTCTTTCTCATTGAAATTTACGACTTATGATCTACAGAACATCGTTCGATTTCGTGACCTTGTGTTACTCGCGAATATCTTTATGTCCGTTTCTGCCGCTGGGATCAATCCTTCTCGGAATCACCCTTTTTTGCATTTTCTGACCGATTGAAGGACAAGTATAGGACACTATGTTACTTGCGAATACCTTTATGTCTGTTTCCGCCGCTGGGATCAAGCATCCTCGGAATCACCTTTTTTGCATTTTCTGACCGATTGAAGGACAAGTATAGGACACTATGTTACTTGCGAATATCTTTATGTCCGTTCCTGCCGTTTGGATCAATCCTCCTCAGAACCATTTTTTTTTGCTTTTTCCACAGATTTTGTGAGTGGTTTTTCATTAACTAGTTTACGAATAATAGCAGTTACAGCTTGGTACATCCAAGTTCGATCCTCCCCGTAACCATTAATTTTTGCGTTTTCTCGTGTACTCCCATCTAGCACTTTTTGAACTCAAGTTTGGTAGTTCATAGACAGGTCACTCAGGCTTGGTATATCTAGGTTCGATCCTCCCCGTAACCATTCATTTTTGCTTTTTCTCGGGAGCTCCCTGATACCTCTATCGAGCACTTTTTGACTTCAAATTTGGTACTTTTTCATAGACAGGTCACTCAGGCTTGGTATATCCAAGTTCGATCTTCCCCGTAACCATTAATTTTTGCGTTTTCTCGTGTACTCCCATCTAGCACTTTTTGAACTCAAGTTTGGTAGTTAATAGACAGGTCACTCAGGCTTGGTATATCTAGGTTCGATCCTCCCCGTAACCATTCATTTTTGCTTTTTCTCGGGAGCTCCCTGATACCTCTATCGAGCACTTTTTGACTTCAAATTTGGTACTTTTTCATAGACAGGTCACTCAGGCTTGGTATATCCAAGTTCGATCTTCCCCGTAACCATTAATTTTTGCTTTTTCTCGAGAGCTCCCTGATACCCCTATCGAGCACTTTTTGACCTCAAATTGTTGAAAAGGATAACGTCTGAGAAGGAAATTCGATCCACCTTTTCCATTTGCTGTAATTAATCGTTGCCAAAAGAGAACTAGTCGACATATGAAAGGTCGAATTTCAAAAAATTGCTCTGCTCTGTTTGACTCCGTGACTTATCCGATTACAAGCGCGAGACTCGGACATAGAGTTATTCCAAATCGCCAATAAAAAAGGTGTCGGGTTCGATCCCTCCAGCAATTTTTGCCTTTTCCGAGAGGTACAATCTCAGCCAAAGCGACAACTTTTGCATTTTTTTTTTAACTCTTTGAAAAAAGGTCTCCCAAACAATTTGCATGTACGATGCTTCTATCCCACATTCATTTTTGTTATTTCCGGATTTCAACTGGTTTTTGAAGAAATTCTTGTTTCGAATGAAAAAAACTCAAATTTGGTGAAATCAGACTAATGTCAAAAAATGGGAAGCTAACTCAATTTCTGAAGTCGTAACATAATTTGCTATAGGTTGTTTTTATTTTCATTTGTCTGGAGAGAGAGGAAGAGAGGAAGAGATAGAGAGATAGAGAGAGAGAGAGAAAGAGAGAGAGAGAGAGAGAGAGAGAGAGAGAGAGAGAGAGAGAGGAGGCAAAGAGCGAGAGAGAGAGAGAGAGAGAGAGAGAGAGAGAGAGAGAGAGTATTTGATCCATTCTGTAGGCTATATCCGTTCGTACTCTCTGTCAACATCTATTGTCATTGTCAAGCTCTCGAGTGCTTCTGTATCCACTTCGACTCCAGCTTTGCTTTCCGGGTTTGAAAATCATCATTCTACTCTGCTGAAACTCGGAAGTTTTCCGTTTTTTGACTCGGAGGAGTCTTGTCGCACTTTTCCTAATCCATCTCTAGATTAATCATTCTCGGATTGACCTTGTGAATGTTCTTCACAAATCTCTTGCTTCCAATTGTACTACATATTTTGTAGAAGGCCTTCTTTTTTGAGCACTTTCAAAGGAAAAAAACGTGTTTTTTTCTTTTTTCAAGATCAACTCTAACGGTCTACAACAGTTCTGGATGCCTACAGACATCAATTCCTCTCTATCCCCTACAGCTCTCATGACATTTTTCTGTTTACAATTTCCAACCCTTGTTACATTCCTTAATGGGAACCTTCCTAAATGACGGTCAAACACAATTCGTAAGATTGCTAGTTGGTATTGATCTAAAAAAAAATAACTGTCTTCACCGGACGTTCTCTCTACGATTTCGCCACGAAGCCTATGAACTTTATTCTTAACCAATAAAGTTATCATTCTTCACTGAATAATCACAATACAGTTTTTTTTTTGGAAATAGCACATTCATTCTTCTACAATTCAATAAAGGTTCACAATTTCAGATGAATGTAACCGAAGCACTGGAGCGGTGGGAAGATGAATGTTCGACGTCGCTTCTTGATCAAAACTACGTCAGATATCCGCTGATAGCCGTTTATTCTTCAGTTTTTGCGATTTGCTTGATAGGCGAGTGGTAGCTGAAGTGTTTATGGAAGCGTTCAAAATATTTGGGAACAAAAGATGTTTTTAGCAGTAGGAATAATTGTCGTAAGATATGGTGCTAATTGTGCAAAGTATGTGGGGTGAGCTGATCAGCAGAGTACTGATTGTCGTAAAATATGGTGCTAATTGTGCAAAGTATGTGGGGTGAGCTGATCAGCAGAGTACTGATTGTCGTAAAATATGATGTTAATTGTGCAGAGTTTGTGAGATGAGCTGTGCAGTAGAGTACTGATTGTCGTAAAATATGATGTTAATTGTGCAAAGTTTGTGAGATGAGCTGATCAGTAGAGTACTGATTGTCGTAAGATATGGTGCTAATTGTGCAAAGTATGTGGGGTGAGCTGATCAGTAGAGTACTGATTGTCGTAAGATATGGTGCTAATTGTGCAAAGTATGTGGGGTGAGCTGATCAGTAGAGTACTGACTGTCGTAAAATATGATGTTAATTGTGCAAAGTTTGTGAGATGAGCTGATCAGTAGAGTACTGACTGTCGTAAAATATGATGTTAATTGTGCAAAGTATGTGAGATGAGCTGTGCAGCAGAGTACTGATTGTCGTAAGACATGGTGTTAGTTCTGCAAATCAATAAAGGTTAATCTTAAAGTTTGTGAGATAAGCTGGGCAGTGGAGTACTAGTTGTCGTGAGATATGATGTTAGCTGTGAACTTACGAATGCAGTGTTTTAAAGACATAAGACAAACTGAACAATTTACCACTGGTTTTCGTAAGATCTGATGCAAGATGTCAAGTCGATGGAATTCAGGTCGTAAGATAAGCTATCAGTAGTTCATTGTCGTAAGATAAGATGTTAATTGTGCAGTGATGGTCGTAGGATCAAGTGTGTGTTGTGCAATGATCAGACATCAAACTACGGAAAGTAAACTCTATCAAGTTTCAAACATTTCGAAATAAATAAGGTCTCGAGCCAGAGTGACAGGGTCCTTCCACTGCGTCTATGTCCACTTTTTCAGGTAACCTCCTCACAATCACAGTAATCTTGACCCATCCACTGATGAAAACTGCGACTAACTTTTTCTTGGTAAACCTGGCTGCTGCAGACCTGCTAGTCGCCATTTTCTGCATTCTTCAAAACATGATCCATATCGTCGGATTCGACCATGGCAGCTGGCCTCTGGGTGAGTTGTCGTCAGATATGGTGTTTGGTGTGCAACCGTGCATTTTTGGGTACGGGGTGTGAAAAAAGCTTCAAAAATAGTGAATTATTCATCAAGTTATCTTTAAAATGAAAATTCAACCGTTTTTGAAAAAAAAACGAAATTTTTTTCTTGTAAATCTCAAAACGTGTCTGAAACCACTTTTTCACAGTCTTTTTCTACATCTCTCGAAAAAATGTCATGTTTTAATATCACTTTTGAATATGATCAGGCTTCACATTTTCACGAAAAACACTCTTCGAACCAATTTCATCATTTTTTTCAGGAGAATTCTTATGCAAGATCTACCTCATGGTGCTCCACCTCGTCCCCTGTACTAGCGTCGGAATTTTGGTCTGTGTGTCGATTGAGAAGTATATTGGTAAGGTTTTTTGCAGGCGTTGCGGTCGGGCAGCGCGGCTACAACTTTGACGACATTAATTTGATTAGTAGTTTTCGGCGAGAACATTTAAAAAGTGCTGCTAAGCGTCGCGGTTGGACCAATGCGGTTCAAAAACACAAGTTTCAGCCGTTCTTCATCCACTGACGGCGTTGAAGGTTCTGACAGAAAGGCTGAGAACGATCGTGACTGTCGGCATCTGGTTGGCTTCGATAATGTTGAACATTCCATTTTTTATCACGGCTAAGATGTATACATTCGGAAATCATCACGCTTGCAGTAGAAGCGCGTAAGTTTGGAGAGAGAGAGAGAGAGAGAGAGAGAGAGAGAGAGAGAGAGAGAGAGAGAGAGAGAGAGAGAGAGAGAGAGAGAGAGAGATAAAAAAGAGAGAGAGAGAGAGAGAGAGAGAGAGAGAGGGTGAGAGAGAGAGAGAGAGAGAGAGAGGGTGAGAGAGAGAGAGAGAGAGAGAGAGAGAGAGAGAGAGAGAAAGAGAGAGAGAGAGAGAGAGAGAGAGAGAGAGGGTGAGAGAGAGAGAGAGAGAAAGAAGAGAGAGAGAGAGAGAGAGAGAGAGAGAGAGAGAGAGAGAGAGAGAGAGAGAGAGAGAGAGAGAGAGAGAGAGAGTTCAGAATGCCGATTTGGATCACTGTCTCCTTTGTCATTTGGTACATCATCCCTCTTCTAGTCCTCGGATTCATCTACTTCCGAATCGGGAACCTCCTCTGGTATCACGGCAGTAGGAGTGTCAGCACCCGGCAAAGTACAGTCCAGGATATCAGTAACATCAATACCAGTTCAGGCTCAGATTCCCAAGGCAGCGCTGGTGGTACTAGCTGGCAAATGGCGAACGGAAGAATTGTGGTTTATAAGCAGGAAAGTCTTCTCCAGGTATGGATTGCAATAAAGAACTAGAAGAAAGCAAACTACATACATTTTTAACACTAACCCGACCCAAACGATGTTTCTAGGTGCCCGAACAAAAGTCCCAGAAGAAGCCCAAGGAGCTGGAGGGTAGGAGGAAGGTCGTCAGGCTCCTATTCACAGTCGTTCTATCCTTCGCCATTCTAACCTTCCCGCATCACGCTAGGTTGATTCACTCGGTGGGTGGTTCTGAGAAAAAGCAAAAAATGTTTGGAGTTTTATTTAAACAACAAAAAACATCCGTTCGTTTTATGACTGAAAATCTTAAAACACAGAGTTTTCTCATTTTTACTTTTATGTTTCACAACAAGAAAAAACAGAGAACTTAATAAAAAAAACATTTAAAAAATTCGATAAAAATAAGAAACTTTTCAGTCAAAAATAACAAAACAAAAAGATTTTCCCATTTCTAAATGTTTACAAATGTGATTCCAGGAAAAAATTGAGGAAGATTAGTCAAGTTTTAAGTTATCGTCGTACTTGCTAAACATTCGTTCACTACTGTAACCTACTTTCTGCATATTGTCGTGAGGAACTATCCCTCTGTGCATACACTAAATTCCAGAACTGGTCATCCTCGGCACTCTGTTCATCGTCATGGACCATTCTTCTCCAACCTCTCAGCTACATCCTTCTCTTCATCTCATCCGCTATCAACCCCATTCTCTACGCATTCTTATCCGCGAGATTCCGGAACGCTCTGTCTGACGTCATTTACTGTAGGTTAGTTATCCAGTCTACCGTGAGCTTATGGAATCCGTCAGTTTATTGCAGAAAAGGAGTCTTCTCCAAAATGTCGAGATCCAGAAACCGAACCCTGGTGTCAGACGTGCCGGCAGACGATTCTAGATGCCCGAGTCCCGGTGCGATCCGGATGCATAGGATACGATAGGTCAAAAATCGTTTTTGACCCCCCTGGTACACTTGTGATCGATCTCTTCCCGACGGGTCTCTCTGTACATATTCATCTCTTCTAGTCGACTGGTCAAAAATGATCTTTTGTGAATAAATGGTACATATTTATTGATTTAATACTGTTAACAAGATCGAATGCGTAAAAACCTCTATTTTATGATTACACAAAGAATATTTAGTCGAGATCGGAGAAGGTTGAATCGTTTGGATTCATGGAGACTTTTGAATTCGTCCATTTGGAAGACGTGTAAGTGCCCATTTTTCGTGGATCTGGAATTTCACAGTAATTTCTCTCTCTCTCTCTCTCTCTCTCTCTCTCTCTTTCTCTCTCTCTCTCTCTCTCTCTCTCTCTCTCTCTCTCTCTCTCTCTCTCTCTCTCTCTCTCTTTCTCTCTCTCACCGATCTCTGAGTGAGCTCCTCCTCTAAATCGTTAGCCCTGGCTTCATCTTCTTTGGATGAATTCCTTGAATTTGGCATTGGCGGAGAAGCGACTTTTGACGGCGGCGCTTCTAAACTTTTCTTGTCACTCTGAAACACGGAAAATGTTACCAGAAGCCGGAGCCGTGTTACTCTCCGCTGTGTTCTTCGTCTTTCCTCTGACCAAAACTGGCTTGTCGGCGTGCTGTAATAGAATGGTGTTGAACTTTCTCAAAACTGAAACTCACGTCATTTCCAGTGGTTTTGTTCTTGTCTTCGAACGGGTTTTCGGCATTCTGAAATAGCGTTGCTCGTGGTTTATCTGATGCCACTTACTCCTTTCACTTCGATCGGCTCCAAAATCATCTCCTTCTTCTCGATCGATCTCTTGATGAACAATTCAGCCAAAGAGATGCCCAAGACAAAAAGACAAATCATCGAAGAACCGAACCACCAGCGGAGAAAACCTCTGATTATTCGTTCTTTGCTCTGAAAACACAGGAACTTCGGTACCGTGCAGCAGCGCGCGGACACTACTACCTTGGTCTAATCTTCCATATGACTTTTAGACTCTCTCGCATACCACGTGCCGCGCAGCAGCGCGCGGACGAGATCACCAACACCTTGGTGTGAACTCACATAAATATGACCTTTCCATTTTCTCGCTTTGATGAAACTCGTGCCGCGCAGCAGCGCGCAGATGATTACATCAACGCTTTGGTGTGAATTTTCAGGACGCTGAGACCTTTTCAATTCGACAAAACTCGTGCCGCGCAGCAGCGCGCGGATGATTACACCAACCCTTTGGTGTGAACTTTCAGTACGCTGAGACCTTGTCAATTCGACAAACTCGTGCCGTGCAGCAGCGCGCGGGTGATTACACCAACTCTTTGGTGTGAACTTTCAGGACGCTGAGACCTTTTCAATTCGACAAAACTCATGCCGCGCAGCAGCCCGCGGACGAGATCACCAACACCTTGGTGTGAACTTTCATATGTATGATCTTTCCATTTTCTCGCTTGGATGAAACTCGTGCCGCGCAGCAGCGCGCGGATGATTACACCAACTCTTTGGTGTGAACTTTCAGGACGCTGAGACCTTTTCAATTCGACAAAACTCGTGCCGCGCAACAGCGAGCGGAAGTTTCAACGTGAAACTACCGCTTCGATGATAGTTTTCATATGGAGCTTCAACTTTTCAATTTGATCCATATCGGCTGAGAATAAACAGTGTGAATGAATAAAGCAAACTCTGCGTCTCTAACAGGGGGCGTGGCTTAACTCACATT
>OZ022251.1:15883101-15890344 GCA_963978915.1 Caenorhabditis parvicauda | reverse complement strand
TGAAATTGAAGGCTCATTACGTAAATCGTTCTTGTATTTCAAGGCGAAACTGCTACTGTACTAAGTACGGAGGCCAGACTTTTTTACATATAGAGGAAGCTATGTGCAGGGCCAAGTGAATATAACCGCTCTGCAACCGCTTTTTCTCCGAAGAGCGCAATTACCTCATTATTCTATTCTCAAGTTTTTTGGAAACGTATTTTACTCGTTTTCTTATCTCTATGAACGTTGCGGATTGTTTCCAAGATTAGTTTCAACTACTTCGAACATTTTCCCATTACGATTTGCGACTCTAGGATGAATGAATTTTTTGAACTACAGTCACTGACATTTGATCTACTCTATGTTACTTTGCTTATGATTTCAAACGCGCCCACAAGGTCGAAAGTGACACTATGCACAGAGTTTCTTAAAAAATCTGTTTCAAAAAAACGCGTTCACGTTTTGAAATTTGTCAAAGTCTAAAAATAGAAAAGAAATACTGGGAAAAATGAGGTACAAATGTTTATATCATCGGAGAAACCCAAGTGAACAAGATTTTAGATTTCAGGAACAACCTGAACCCAAAAATATACATTGCAACGTTTTGACATAAGTCAGTTACATGAACTCTTCTCACCATTTTCAGGACATAAATACAGCGATAATTGGTTCATGAAGTTCCTTCCGAGAAACTACAATATTTTCACTACAAAAATGTTCCAAAATAGATTGACAAAATAGAGTGATTGACTTACCATACTACTGTATTCAAATTAACAGCAGTAATATAGAGAAGAAGTTCACGAAAAATTGGACATCCACAACACGACGTTCCCATTTTATAAATGAAAAACTGACCACAACTTGATAATTCTCGAGAAGGTAGGCCACGAGTTTAATGGCAAACGGTCTGGAATCTTCTTCAGGTAACTTCGAGTAGTGTCTAAACTATTCAAACGGTGTTTGTACTAGTTTTTTGAGTGAAACCAGTTCATCTGGAGCAAGAAAAACTTCATAAAAAGTCGATTTCTTTCTCACTGTCTTCTCAGTAATGAGTGACCTCTTCGATCTCATGTGACGGCATCGAAAAATCATCAATTGAGTTGATTTTTGATTTTAAACTTGTTAATAGTCTGCGTTATCAGAACAATGCACTTGAAGACATAAAAACTTATACTGAATGAAAAAAAAGAAAAATAAATGTGAAAGGAAAAAATTCGATTTTCAGTGGATTTGAGAAAAAGGTTTTTTTGTTGCGCAGTGATTTCCTATGGTTTTCATTTTCTTTAACAATACATAACAATGTTTTCTCCAACATCTCTGGAAGTTACAGACCAATCCGGAACTCCCAGGTTGACATATGCCAAAAAATCTTAGCGTTCGTATCTTTATGGACGGTACTGTACATACAGCGATAATTGGTTCATGGTGTTCCTTCCGAGAAACTACAATATTTTCACTACAAAAATGTCCCGAAATAGAATCGGTCAAACACTTCAATTATAGTACTTGTGTTTTGGTTGTTTTTCCTATGACGTCTACACCAAAAAACGATCAGAATTTTAGGTTTCAAAAAAGTCTGGCAAGAACTCAACAACTTTTTTTAGAATCATGAAATCTCGATAGAATTTGGTACATTGATGAATCTATGAGTTTTTTTATTCAGTCAAAAAAAGCTGAAGAAAAAATTTCACTTATTTCCAAAATATTCCATCATTTGTTCTCATAACTTTTTTCAGAATGAAAGAATATCATTGAAATTTGATAAACTTATGAACCTATACTATATTTTGTGATAATTTGAAACAAAAATATTCACAAATCATCAAGTTACACCACGATTTGTCTCCAAGACTCCAGCTACACTTTTCTCTGTTGGTTCAGACTATTCCGCTTTAGCAACAGTGAAACAGGTCTCGATCTCGCTTGATAACGGCTAAACTCGATTCCATCTCGTATTCTTCAACCATTTCTTTGGCTACTCCTTCTAACATCTTTTTAAGCTTTTCCTGGAGTTTGTGTGGCTGGCTCCACCCATTTTCGCTAAATATCAGTGACCTCTAGGTCAAAGATGTTGTTTCTTACTTTTAGATTTTGAGGAGAAAATAAAAAAATGATAAAAACCTGCGGGATTGACCTTGATGAAGAGAAATAGTGTGTATACCCATTGAGCACAAACTCCGCCCCATTCGTAAATCCTGCACCGCTGTAGATCAAATTACATTTACTGTAGTTGGAAAACTTTTTTCTCTGACGTTTTTTTCAAAATTTATGATGAAAAGCTAGTTACGAAGGAAAGTTACACGATTTGAATCGTCGAAACAAACTTGCTTGTTAATTTGAGAAAAATAGGAGAAAAGGATGATGAAAAATATTGATGTGCGTTGTTGTTGTTACTATCGTTTCTACTAGATATTCCCCAAGTTGGTTGAAAGTGGTTTTCGCGCACTTCTGATCAAGTAAGTGTAGAAAACCTTGACTTGTTTTTATGATACCTAGAACTTTGTACACCACGTGTTCTGACGGTTGATTTGTAATAGTAGGCATATGGACTGTGGTCAGAATTCTGTATGAACCACGTGTTTGAAGATTCATATAAATACAACCCGGTGTAAACTACATTGTAACCAGCCGAATCAGGCCGCGCTCTCACGGACTACGAGTTTTCCTGTTTTGGATTAAGGTTCAGCTGAGATTTTTCATGGTTTTTGTAGAAATTCTGTGGAAATAGTCTTTGTCGCAAAAATTCAAACTTTTCCGTTCTGAATAGATGTTTTTTGTTGCAGAAAAAAGTCGTTTGCTTTGAAAAACGGGGTTTTCCTTCAATGGTAAGAAGCGAGCGTAGCGGCTTATCTCGTCCGATCTTCGTAATGCTGACCGGGGTTAGCCGTAAATTCGGGCATGGTTCTATTCTACTGGGACACGCTGATTGAGCGTAGCGAGGGTGAGCCGTGATCCCCCTTCTCTTTTCTTGTTCTAAAGGGAAAAGACGATTGATCGTAGCGAAGATCTCGTCCGATCTTTGTAATGCTGACTAGGGTCAGCCATAAATTTGGGTATGGTTCTATTCTACTGGAACATTCTGGTTAAGCATAGCGACTCTCCCATCCGATCTTCGTAATGCTGACCAGGGTCAGCAATAAATTTGGGTATGGTTCTATTCTACTGGAACATTCTGGTTAAGCATAGCGACTCTCCCGTCCGATCTTTGTAATGCTGACCAGGGTCAGCCATAAATTCGGGTATGGTTCTATTCTACTGGAACATTCTGGTTAAGCATAGCGACGCTCCCATCCGATCTTTGTAATGCTGACTAGGGTTAGCCATAAAAGTCGAGAAAGCGGAATCAATTGACTGCAGATAGTATCCATCGGCCTTGAAACCTTTTGTTTCCCGTTTGCCGGCCAAACAAATCCTGTCTAACACCGTTCTTGTACTCTTGCCGCACTTTGACACTCTAATAACCCATCGTCATGCCTCATTTCTCATATTCAAGGTCCTGGTTCGATCCCGCAAGCGATTTTTGTTTTTTCTCTGTTGTCTTCATGTTTTCCAAATTTGAATAGACTTCTATCCAAAAAATCCTAGTTTCATTTCATCAGTTTTTTTCACTCTTAGGGTTTTTGTTCGGTCCCGCAGGCGATTTTTGGTTTTTCTCTTCAAATAATCTTCAGTTAGAGTTACGCAAGTTCGTTCCCGAAGGTCATTTTTGTTTTTTCTCACATTCTGTTATTCCCAAAACACCTAATTCATCTACTGTTTGTAAATCCCAGGGCGTAAGATCGATCCTCCTACTGAAAATTTTTTTTTTGCTTTTTTCCATTTTCATTATTTCCGTCTTCGAGCAGTATGAAGCACAAGTTCGATCCCACCAGTCATTTTTGCATTTCATCCTTCTTCCTAATTCCAAAATAACTTCATTGATCTACTACTTGTAAATCTAAGGGTCCGAGTTCGATCCCACTGGTCAGCCAAACTTTTTTCTTTTTCTAGTATAGATGTGGCTTAAATTAATTTTCTCCCTGATTGTTTTGCTTTTTCTGAGAAGGGGTACAACCTATGTTTCAAAAAGTCAATAACATAAACCTGAACGAATCCTCAAATTGATCGGGCTATGCCTCTTGAAATGAGGTCAAACATCTGTCCGCAACTGTTATGCTGTATTCCATTCTAATTATATCTATGTCCTCTCTCCGTCTCTTTTCTCCCATTAAACTTGTTAAGGTGAAATTAAGGGCCTAAACTAAGGAACTAGTAAGGTTTTTCAGGTAGGAAGTTGCCTTTTGTTTTAAGGTGATTTTTTTTATTGGCTAGGCTTCTTTGTCATTTTTAGTAGGAAATATGATGACTTCTATATAGGAATAATTTATGTTTTGACAAAAAATTCTTTGAAAATAGTGTGAGTGGTTGTAAAAAAAAGCTGACTTCTTCAAATATTCGGCCTCATATTTTGAATGATCTTTCAATATTCTCCTTTTTCTTATTCCACGTATATACCACACACGCACACTGCGGATTAAGGATGAGTGGATATAGCCGCTTTGCAAGATCCTCCGCGGAGCGCATTTACCTCATTTTTTCATTTCATCATCTCCCCAAACACATATATCGCTTGAAGCATGGCCGTTTTCAAACGCGCTCTAATCTCAATTTTGCAGAATGAGTACGATAGGGTCGGGACTCTCACAACAAACAGTTAGATCATTGTGGATTTAAATTATTATTCTTAATTCTGAAATTGAAGGCTCATTACGTAAATCGTTCTTGTGTTTCAAGGCGAAACTGCTACAGTACTAAGTACCCGATTTACGGAGGCCGGACTTTTTTACAGGTAGAGGAAGCTTATGTGTATTCTGATCCATCTGTATGTTCGATCACACAGTCTACCACTTTTTTTTGTTTTTTCATCCACTCATCAGAATGACGGTTGTTTTCGTAGGCTGGAATAGGTCACACCTGATTGAGCTTCATCATTCATTACACTGTTGTTAGCAGTATCATCGTCGCAGCCAGTTTTCAGATAAACCTGATTTTTCCAGGCAAACAATCACGATGGTTAGCTATTTGGTTCGCGCTGAACATCAATCTGTCTTCCAAGTGTTCTCTGATTACATCATACTCGATACGCTCATGTTGGCATTAGATTGAACGTCGCTACGTTATGATTGAAGCTGGTTAGAAAAAATCTACCTTTTCAAATCAAATGGTTAGAAAACATCCAGAAGAAAATCATTTGACTTGTTCATGATTACATTATACTTTACATTATACTACGCTTGTATTGTCATGAATCTCGCTACGTTCACGATTTGAATCTCGCTACGTTCACGATTTGAATCTTGCTACGTTCACGATTTGAATCTCGCTACGTTCACGATTTGAATCTCGCTACGTTCACGATTTGAATCTCGCTACGTTCACGATTTGAATCTTGCTACGTTCACGATTTGAATCTTGCTACGTTCACGATTTGAATCTCGCTACGTTCACGATTTGAATCTCGCTACGCTCACGATTTGAATCTTGCTACGTTCACGATTTGAATCTCGCTACGTTCACGATTTGAATCTCGCTACGTTCACGATTTGAATCTCGCTACGTTCACGATTTGAATCTTGCTACGTTCACGATTTGAATCTCGCTACGTTCACGATTTGAATCTCGCTACGTTCACGATTTGAATCTTGCTACGTTCACGATTTGAATCTCGCTACGTTCACGATTTGAATCTCGCTACGTTCACGATTTGAATCTCGCTACGTTCACGATTTGAATCTCGCTACGTTCACGATTTGAATCTTGCTACGTTCACGATTTGAATCTCGCTACGTTCACGATTTGAATCTCGCTACGTTCACGATTTGAATCTCGCTACGTTCACGATTTGAATTCTGCTACGTTCATGATTCAAATGAATATCCCGACAATATTTTATTTTGGTCGGGCTAGCGACGTTCGCGTTGAAATCAAATACAAATTTGGCTATATGAAGGGACTTTCGCGACCTTGCTACGTTTGTAGAGAAAAAGATTAGGAGAAAAATCTAACATTCGCTACTCTCGCTTTGATTTAAAGTTAACCTTCGCTACGTTACAAATAAAAGTGGTCGCAAAACTCTCATGATCTCGCTATTTTTTAAACCAAATTATTTACCAAAATTTTCCACAATACTCGCTTTCGCTACGTTTATTAGTCAAAAGAAACACTCGCTACGCTCGGCTAGGCATCACCGACAACCTCGTTAGGCTCTAAAGACAAGCAGTTAGTTAATATTCAGTGGAAAAAATCTATTGGTGACACTTCTTCTGATCTCATACCACTCACTTCGCTCGTCTTGAAACCAGCTTGAATCTCGCTACGTTAACAATAACAATGGCTAGTAATAAGACAATTTTCCTATCAATTCTGTACTTTAAACCCATGACGACATTATTTGTCTACGATTTCTGTAACCGCGCCATCAACAGAGATCAATCAATCCAGTTTACCGAATAAGCAACTTCCATGACCTAACCTTTATAATTTCCGTAGTGATCGTAGTTTGATCCTACTGACTGTGAATTTTAACAGGTTCCCACTATATAACCCATTGAGCGTAGATAGTGGTATTTACTCCCACCAGGGAGCATTTCTACCAAACATTGAATGTTTTGCCGCTAACAAGAGAGTTATGCGAGCGTAGCTACTTTAACTAGTGTAAGCTGTGACGAATCCTCCTTGAGTTGATAATTCAATCAGTGAGTGAGCTTTCTTCTTCTGTAAATCTTCAACTATTCAACTTTTTGAGCGACGCTTCGTTACCTACTGGTGAACAACTAACGCGTCTAAAATTCAAAAACTTTTTTGTTTTGGCCATAACTCTGGTCAAACTTTAACGATCACCCTCAATTTTTCTCTAAAGTTACTTCAAACAATTGGAGACATTTTGAAGATATAAAAAATAGAGTTATCTCTGCTCGTTCCAACTGAATCCAACTCAACATTTTTCTAATTTTTTTCCGTTCTATGTTTGTTTTTCATGAGGAAAATTTGCTTAACCGGAAAAAGTAGATGTGAAAAAAAAGATGCAGAACTCAGATTCAATGACCCAGTCAAGCAGGAATATAACCTCAGTAAACGCGTTGCGAATATCAGTAACTAATCGGGAAAAGTCTTGAGCGTAGCTAGGTTTTCACACCATAATGGTGAACGTAGACAGCAGAGTTGCACAAAATTCCGACTTCCGTGAAAATTTCACTTCCGACTTCCGTTTAACAAATTC
>OZ022251.1:15868101-15878101 GCA_963978915.1 Caenorhabditis parvicauda | reverse complement strand
GAGCGTCTCGCGGAGCGGCTATACCACTTCCCAGCAATTTTTCACTGTTTTACTGAGACTTTTCATGACAATCAGAATTTTGTCTCACTATTTTTCCCTTGAAGAAAACTTTTGTGAACCAATGTAACCATTCAGGCATACCTCTTCAACGTGGATGAATTCAAAAATTCAATGGTGGACAACTTCTTCAGTCAGTGGATCACCAACTTCACCCTGTCCGTGGACGTTTTTCTGGTTTTAGGAGGGACAGTCCTCTCTTACTCATGGTTCCGCAAGTGGTTGAAAAACACAACAGGTTAGTGTCCGATCTGCCAGCCTGAGCCATGTTGGGACGGGTTAGTCGGAAACAATGTATATCCGCGATGACATCACCGAGCGAATATCATTATGACGTTTCAGAAGATGAACCCACTTGGACGTCATGGGGATACTGGTTGAGATTCTACAGACACCGAGTGGTCCGCCTCTATCCAGCCTATCTCTACACCCTCATGGCTGTAACACTGAGAATATCTGTGAGTTTGCAAATTGCGGCAGAGAAAAGTGGGCGGGGCTAGTAAAAGAGTGTGTTTCGCTTACTCCTTGGGAGGTCTGATCAGTGATCATGGATCACCAATCACGCCACCCGGAAAGTACACAACCAAATCAGCATAATACTGCCTCAAAAATTTGGAGCTGAAAAAATTACAATTTTATTTCAGAAGTAGTTTTGTCCCGTTCAGTTCTACTAGAGTCCTCTTGGGTTTTTCCATTTTCAATAACACAGGTGGTTGAAACACGAAGATAATGGTTTAACCGTATAATAGAACAACTTTCCATGGTGCATTTTCATTTCTAATATGCACATCTACTACGGTAGAAAGAGGTAGAAATGAGAATAATCACGTCGGAATGAATATTTTTCACGTGATCAATCTTTTTGCATCTAAAAATGCGCCAACGAGTTTTCACGTTTAACAACTTTAGTTCGAAGAGGTTATGGTTATGACCAGAGTTGTACGGAAGTAAGATTTTTCAAAACGAAAGTCGAAAGTGAAAAAATGGCGGAAGTTGGAAGTCGGAAGTAGTATTTTTTCAACGGTAGTTGGGAGTGCAAAAAAATCTTTTCATTATTTTTCACGAAAAAAATTTTTGACGGAAGTCGGAAGTAGAATTTGGTAAACGGAAGCCGGAAGTTGGAAGTGATATTTTTTACGGAAATCGGAAAAGTGAAAAAAGGGTAGTCGGAAGTCGGAACTTGGGTTTTTTTCAAAAATAAAATAATGAGGTAAACGCGCTCCGTGGAGGGTCATGCAAAGCTATACCCACTGATCCGCGGCGATTAGTTGGAAACAAGAACTTTTAGATCACTCATTTCCACCCCATGTGGCCTCCTACCGACCCAGCCGTTCAATGCCCACAATATTGGTACGAAAACGTGCTCTTCATCAACTCAGTCCTACACAACCGATGTATGCCATGGACATGGTAAGAACGATGTTCCACCTTACACTGACTGCTTTTTCCAGGTACATTGGAACTGAATTCATCTACTACCTCATCTCACCTATTTTCCTTCTGACCTTGAGACAACGACCGAAGCTTGGATTTGTGAGTTATACTGTAGAATCCTTCCACGAAAACAGTCAACCTCCTGGAAATCCTAGACCATGATTCTAAAACAGTTCTGACTTCCTAGACCAAGACTTTACGTTTTTTTTGAAATATTAGAAAATGATTCTCAACTTTTTTGTGTATATTTAGAACCCAAGTTGCAAATAACATTATGACCAAAAACATTAACTTCTGAAATTTTCAACTTTTCATTTCTTAATTTTTTAAGATTGTCTGCGGTGCTTGCATCTTACTGTCAGCTGGCTTAAACTGGGAGTCCATCGTTCGCAATAACTTCCCACCGACGCAATTCTTATGGAAGCAACCTGAAATGTTCAACCCCAATTTTATCCAGGTAAGTGTGCTCGGGTTGCAGAAAGGGGCGTGGTAACGAATCATGCAGCAATTGCATCGAATTCCCGCCCCTAACTGTACGTGAAGAAGTATGCGTGAATTGCAAAAAGGGGCGTGGCTACAATGTACGAGTTTTGCTGTAATTTCACCTTCAAGTGTTTCCGAAGGAGTATGCTCGAATTGCAAAAAGGGGCGGGGCCAAGAACCATGCGTAAACTGCATTGGACAATCGAACCTCAAGTTTGGCTGAGATACACAGTATGTGCGGATTGCAAAAGCGGGAGTAGTCAAAACCATGCACGGAAGTGCAAATCCATCTTCGACGAATGTAGTGTGCACGGATTGCAAAAGGGGGCGTGGCCGGAATTTATGCACAAATTGCAGCACCATATGGAGCTCTACATCAAGCCTCAATTCCGTATGGGACCGTACATTATCGGAATTCTTCTCGGTTACCAATTAGCCAGATATCAACGAATCCCGAACAAGCCAGAACGCTCGAGCAACTATTTGGGTGCGTTGCGTGTCTGCGTCGCGGTTAATCGATTGAATTTCAGTAGCATGTTGGGTCGGAGGAGTCGCATGCATGTTCTTCGGGCTCTATGGACTGTACCCATCTCTACAAGGCTGGGATGGACCATTCTGGACAGCTTATCACACGTTCTTCGGAGTTTTCCACAGGTAAGAGAAAATGCAAAAATCGCATGCATCGGATGGGGATCGAACCCTTGACATATTTTTCATCACGTCATTTTTTGTCTAAAAGTGCAAAAATCGCTTGCATGAGGCGGGAGTCGATCCAATGACATCTTTTTCTTCATATCATGTTCTTCTGTGCATTCATGGAAAGTGCAAAAGCCAACCTCACTCGGCAGAGATTGATCCAAATTCCCACTTTCAGAGACATTTTCGCCATAGGAGTCGCCTGGATGATCTACGCTTGTCATACTGGAGTCGGGGGAGTTCTCAACAAGTTCCTGTCTTCCAACTTCTTCCTACCCCTGTCTAATTTGTCCTTCTCGGTGAGTTTCAAAAAATGGGCGTGGCCAAGGTTTTGCACGGTTTGCAGCAAATTGTTCTGGTCGGAATTAAACGCGTTAAAATAGTGTTGTATTCTGAAAATTATGCTAATCTAATTATGCACCGTTTGCATAAAAGGTGTGGTCGAGAATATGTACTGATTTCATATTTAATTTTAATGAATAAAGTGGAAATTCTGCGCCGTTCTCAGAATGATCAAGGTTTTGCTAAAAAATGGGCGTGGCCAAACTTCGTTCACGGTTTGCAAAAAATATTTCTTTCAGGCATACCTCTTCCATATGATCCCAGTGGTCTTGACGTACATGCTAGTACCGTTCCCGATCGTTTATGGGTCTCAGATTCCCCTCTTCGTCCATTGCTTCGTTCAACTCATCCTCACATACGTCTTCGCTATTATCTGCACAATGGTGAGTCATCAAAAATAGTATCCTTAGTGTAGTGGTTAGTAGTTTTGGCTTCTACGCGCGAGGCCGGGGTTCGGTTCCGTTAGCTGTAGTTCGCTCTTTTTTTTAGAAGTCGCGCATGAGTTCGAAATGTTGGCAATAAACACACCAGTAGTGTTTGACTACGTCTTGCAATCTTAAGATACAACACTCCACTTAACGATTCGTAAATTTTCAGGTGAGCGAGTATCCAGCACTTAACATCGAACGATTACTCTTGGCACCTCGACCAACATCTTGTCTGAAACCGATACCACCAGCCGAATCGGAAATCCAATTGAAACCAAACTCTGAAAAGTGATCTTAAGCCCCGCCCACCTAGATTTTTGTAGTCTTTCTGACCCCGCCCCCCAAGAAAATCTCCTGTCTGTGAACTTTGACCGGGTACCGTGCCGTTCATCTTTTCTAGAGATAGTTGTAAATAATACGTGTTTCACTTTTTCTTCTTTTTGTAAATAAATTGATAATTTTCAATTCACCGGTTACATCGATCAATAAATGAGGAAAGTCCATGGACATGGGCTACTCTAGAAAAATTAAACGGGCTTCAGGTTAGCGGCCAGGTTGCTTCATGTTAGCGGCCAGTTTGCTTCAGGTTAGCGGCTAGTTTGCTTCAGGTTAGCGGCCAGGTTGCTTCAGATTAGCGGCCAGTTTGCTTCAGGTTAGCGGCCAGGTTGCTTCAGGTTAGCGGCCAGTTTGCTTCAGGTTAGTGGCCAGGTTGCTTCAGGTTAGCGGCCAGGTTGCTTCAGGTTAGCGGCCAGGTTGCTTCAGGTTAGCGGCCAGGTTGCTTCAGGTTAGCGGCCAGGTTGCTTCAGGTTAGCGGCCAGTTTGCTTCAGGTTAGCGGCCAGTTTGCTTCAGGTTAGCGGCCAGGTTGCTTCAGGTTAGCGGCCAGGTTGCTTCAGGTTAGCGGCCAGTTTGCTTCAGGTTAGCGGCCAGTTTGCTTCAGGTTAGCGGCCAGGTTGCTTCAGGTTAGCGGCCAGGTTGCTTCATGTTAGCGGCCAGTTTGCTTCATGTTAGCGGCCAGTTCACACCAAATTCACAGTCAGTTCCCATCCAAATGCCCAATGACAATCTATAGCTTCTCGAAATCTCTCAAAAGCAGTTGGAAATGACGGAATAAATAATTTTGAAAACTGAGAACCCCTTCTAAAATTTGAAGAATCGTCTGAAAACACTGGATCTGACAGAATCGACTATTCTGAATGGAATAAACATGGTTTCGCTGCTGAAACATCTCTTGGACTCGAGTTACCGTCTCTAAAAGTTGAGGAAATTTTCGGACTACTGTGACTTTTTGTTGAAGACTGGGAATCCAGTCAAAGTATGAAATTCATGCATTCTGAATGTCTATCCACTGCTATCAAGCAAAAAATCAACAATTGTTTTCGGACTCCAAAATCAAAAAATTCGTGGACCCTTTGACCCAAAAATTTTTGTCTCAGAATCGTCTGGAAACAACGGACCTGATATAATTGTCCATTCTGACCCTATGTTAGCGGAGCTAAGAAGAATCAAGGAAAAGTGTGCGGTTGCGTTGGTGCATTGGCAGTGCGCACACGCCGCTTACCGTAACCCTTTGATTTTCTAACTATTGATATTATTGTTTAGGCTCATTTCATTAATTCATTAAGCTTCTATATTATTCCATATGTATTTATATCAATTCTAAGCCTTATGTTTTCCTGCCTCATCACTATTTCATTGTATGTATATTGCAGGAAAACCAGAGAGGCTTGTTCTTTTTTCCTTGGGATTAATAAATTGTTTTTTTTTCCTTGATTCTTCTTAGCTTTGCTAACACTGCCCTACGTGCCCTCGGACCTGATATAATTGTCCATTCTGCCCCTATCACCTCCAAAATTTTTCATCGGCATGCACAGGGTTTTCTATGGGCGAACTTGTGGCGCGGTGAAATTTGCGGCGCGCACAGGGCATTTTTAGGCACACTCGTGCCGATATCAGTGAGTGGACCACAATTGCGCCTATAGGCGTTTTTGTGGCATCAAAAGTGCGCCGCAAACTGCAGGTTTGCAAGCTGCATAAATCAATTTTTATTTTATTTTTTCAATATTTTTCTCCTGAAGCAAGCTTTATTGACGTTTTGTGATCATTTGTTACGTTCAAAACTATGAAATTTTGTCACCGGATCTATTACTCACCAAGGTAATTTTTCTTCGGAGAATTAGAGTTTCGAAACTGATTACATGAATCATTCAATACCCCTAGTATGTTCATAACTTTTTCATAAAAATAAAATAAGGTTTTTAAAATGATACTTTTCCGACAGTTGTCTGAACAAAAATGTTGAGAGTGAGTTGCTTTTTCACTTTGCTTTTTTAAATTACGTTTCAGATACGTCTATACGCTTTGATCTGAAGTTTGACAACGAGTCGTCATGACGTTTTCCAATCAAGGTTTCTTTTTGTTAAAACATTTGAAGTTTTGACTTTCGCCCGGAGAAGACTAACATCGAAATCACTAACAACATTGATATAACGTTAGAATTTTTAAAAATTGATGAGAAAAGAATTATGCTTTCCTAATCTCTTCACTGAAATGCTGTACATCATGCTTCATCATCCTCAAAATTTAAGGTTGCTGCTGAACATGGAGTCACTCCAATCAAAAAAAAAGCGAGTGGACCAGGCGCTGCCAGCAGCGCCTGGTCCGTTTCGCGCCCTGTGTTCGCCCCACAAAAATTTTGGAGCACGATGTACGAAGCTCTCCGAAAACCATGTTACAAACGATAAATCATAATTCATTGATGAAACAAAGATTAATTTCTCCGAAAGAGGTTGCTGGCGCACAAATCATTGTCTGAAAAACATTTATTTATTTTTTGGCTCCGCCTTTTTCGATCAATAATCAAAAACATGAAATGCTAGAAATTTATTGAAGTCATAGCTTGCTACTAGACCTTCTCTTGTTCACTGAAGCGATGAAGAGTTTCGTCATGTTTTCGATTTTCGCTTTGTCCGAATTTTGTCCAAAAGTTCCAATTCTCCAAATCTTGCCGATGGTTGGTCCGAGTCCTCCGGAGATCTGACAATTTGAGAAATGAGAAAATGCAAAAAATTTTTGTTCTGGATGGGGATCGATCTCACGACCTCTATTGAGTTCAATTCTCGCGGTTCTAGAAATCTGCTACGAGTGAAAACCGATCGCTCGATCATCAGAAAGTGCAAAACCAAGTTGCTCCTTGTGGGGATCGATCCCCTGACCATTCTCACTCTTCAACTCACCTCAAACCCTTGAGCCATAAGCTCATCAGCAACCTCTTTCCAGTTCACACCTTCTGGAACTTTGACAGTGGTAAGGCATGGCAATCTCCACGCAGGATTCTCAACGAAAGGCTCCAGGTTGGCAGCCTTCAAAAGGCTGTAGAAGTATTTCGCATTCTCTTCGTGTCTCTTGACAGTTTCATCGATTCCTTCCTTCGCTACGATCGCGAGGGCCGTACGGAGGGCGTAGACCGTCGAGATTGGTGCCGTGTGGTGGTATCTGAATGGGCGTTTGGTGAAAGAGTGAGCGGAATCAAAAAATACCTTTTGGCTTCACCATCGCATCCCCAGTAGTTGCCGAGCTCGAGGGCGTCAAAGTAGAATGATGGGACTGGGGTCTTGCGGTTGCGGATTTTTTGGCTGAAATTCACTCTTTCCAAATCTCTCTATCTCTCCGTCGTTTTCTCTCTCTCTCTCAGTCTCCCTCAGTCTCTCTCAGTCTCTCCCTGTCTCTCTCAGTCTATCGCAGTCTATCGCAGTCTCTCTTCCTCCTCCTTCTTCTTCTTCTCTCTCTCTCTCTCTCCCCTCCACTTACATGGCTCTCTCACTGAAAGTAATCGGAGCGAGTCCTGGTGGTGCGTTCAGAACCTTCTGGGTGGCGCTGTAGACGCAATCAACTTCAAGAGCATCAGCATCAAAACGGGCGCCTCCAAGCGAAGCGACGGTGTCGACGAGGAACAGAGCTCCGTGCTTGTGACACGCCGCTCCGATTCCTTCCAGAGGTTGGGCGATTCCGGTTGAACTTTCTCCATGGCAAACGAAGACCAGGTCTGGCTTGAACTCAGCGATGGCTTTTTCGATTTCGGTCAATTCGACGGCTTTTCCGTGTGGGGCAGTCACCTTTTTCACTTCGTTGCCGAGTCTGAATAATCTTTTATGAAATGTTTTTTCTGTGAATGGATTTTGAAAAAGCAAAAACACCCTCGAGGAACCGAACCTGAGACTTTCCAGCCTCATTTTTCTATATAGACGACAACACTGTCAAAACTTCACTTCAACCAATTCTTGAAATTGGCAGTTAAAAAAAAAAACAAAAACACCATCAGGGAACCGTACCTTGGCCTCTCGGGTCAGAATATGCTGTCTATACCCCTACACCACCAAAATTTCATCTCTAAAAACCGACTTCGAAAAAGCAAAAACGCCCATGGAGAACCGAACTAGGGCCTTTCAGGAGTTAACACGTTGTTCAGACGTCTACACCATCAAAACTTCACCTCTTAAATCGATTTTGAAAAAAAAACAAAAAAAAACGTCCATAGAGATCCGAACCTGGACCTCTCATATTGGACCCTACAGCATCAAATTCTCACCTAGCACCAAGGTTAGCAGCTCGCTGTCCCCAGATTCCGATCTCGATGACCAAAAACTTGTCTCCTGGAGCCAAAAGGTTCAGAATCGCGGCTTCCATGCCTGCGTGACCGGTTCCACTGATCGCAAGGGTATAGGCATTCTTAGTTTTGAAGACGTATTGGATTCCGAGACGGGTATCCGACATGATCTGAAGTTGTTGGAATTGCGGTCGAAACTCCGAATGTCGTCATTTTTTGTGACTAGTCCGCGCTGACATGGCTCAGGCTGGCAGATCAGACAGGGGCAGAGTGAATTGTGAGAGACAAAGAGAGAGAGAGAGAGAGAGAGAGAGAGAGAGAGAGAGAGAGAGAGAGAGAGGAAGAGAGAGAGAGAGAGAGAGAGAGAGAGAGAGAGAGAGAGAGAGAGAGAGAGAGAGAGAGAGAGAGATCTCACCTTAACAAATTCAGGGTGAAGATGACCAAGAAGTCCCTTTGACTGCGTATGGGCGATCAGATCGGCCATGTTGGATGGTCCTGGGCCGAAAAGTTGTCTCTGGGGAATGACCATATCGGTCAGGAGCTCTTGTGGAACTGGAACAGTACTCATGGCGGCGACGGAAGTCTGAAAGCGATGTTGTTATTCTTGTTACAATTCAAGAGATGGGTTGTGATGTAGAACTCAGGCAATCAGAAGTGCGCAGAAAGTCAGCCACTACCTACATCAGGCTATATCTTAAGACATCTCGCCATTTCCAACCAGCGGCGGGTCCGCGACTGATTGAGGTTGGACCCGCTCAATTTGAAAGAAAACGATAGTATCTGTTCTTATCGTATTAACTTTCACTGTGGCTGGGAAAACTACTTTTGCGAGGAGACGAAGAGGGTGGGAACTGAATTTTGTGACGTCATGTCACAGAACTTTTGTTTAAAATCCAAGATACTTCAATCACAACATACGGATCAAAGCAATTCAAAGATCGAACATAAATTCTTGCCACTCGATAGCGAAATTTCTCGCTCTTAGTTTGCTTTATCTTGATTCATCATTGTGCGTATTTAATTTCAGTCGCTGGCTTTTCAATCACTAGGAGCTTCAAAATTAGTCATTAAAAAAGAGAAAGAGGTGAACAAATGGGATGCGAACTGTAGTTGTGTGAGACATGATAAGGGGGTCATAATGACCTCGTGGGTTACTTGATGTTTGTTGCTTCTTTAGGTGATCGGGTACGGACTAGAAGAAGTCTGCGGTCATATTGATATTCGTCTGCGTTTTTTGATAGAAATCGCATCCAGAACTCATGCTGATTTTCTGTGAATGTACTAAAGATTTTGCGGGCATATTGACATTCGCCGAGTTAAAAAAATCAAGAATCATATGTAGTATGATGTATAGGGATTAGAAATTTTCGGACATATTGATATTCGCCGAGGTTTTCGGTAATAATCTGACACAGGGACCTTTTTCATTCATACCTTTAATAAAATAACAAGGACGATAGGTCTCATGGTTGCCGATTTGAAATAAACACGTTGAGTTGTTTAGATTGGGGTAACGTTTGTGATTTTAAGTGTTAATGTCGAGAAAAAGCAAAAGAATAGACGGGAGTCGAAATCAGCCCCTGCTGATGAGAGGCAAAAGTCTTAGCCATTAGGCCAGAGACACGTGCTTGGACTTGAAAATTTCTTTCTCTCTCTTTCTTTTCTGGGCATAACGAAAACCTTGATAGAAATTCATAAGGAACAGAAAACTATTCTAACACTACAGTCAAACTGATCTTTTATACGGCGAAAAAGGAAGACCATAGCACATGGTATTATCATCAAAATGTTGACACTAAACATCACCTGGGCAATTGCCGTTGAACGATTTCTCAACGATGCGATGATTTTGGTCGTCAGCATAGGAAGGTTAGTGGTTTGTGGAGGAAAAGGGGAACGGGCGGTCAGCCAGTGGTCAGGAAAGTTCTCTGACACTCTCCATTCTTCACCTACTCT
>OZ022251.1:15858101-15863101 GCA_963978915.1 Caenorhabditis parvicauda | reverse complement strand
CCACTTGTGAGGCCCGCAGTGGTCACGTGTGCAGCGCTCGCAAAAATGTGCAGCGGTGACCGAGTGGTTAAAGCATTGGATTTGTACTCGCTCAACGCGTGTTCGATTCCCGTCAACTTGCTGGTCACTTTTGCACAACCCCTCCCATTCCCCAAAACCTATCATTCAGAAGTCCCCACGATGCGGTAACCAGTATCCTGCCCTGCTATGGCCAGTTATTTCTAGACGATGACCCTGGAGTCCGAGAAGCAGCGATGAACAACATTTCTGAATGTATCGGAATCTTCACGAAAGGTTCGATAGCTTAAATACATTTTCGATATTTTAAAAATATTTTTACCTCTTTCGAAACTATCGGTGTGGGTTTGTAGTTGAATTATATCAAAGTATAAACCTTTTGAACACGAATTCGACACATTTCGGGTCCGTCTTTTTTGAGTTATGACAAGTAGAAAATAATTTTCCTTCTTGGTTAAAACACTGCCCAGAGTCTTCTTTCCTTTGTTGTTTTTCAATCATAGTATTTCTTCAAATGATGTTAGATGTAATGCGATGATGATACAAGAAAGATGCTCAAAACCAACAAAAAGTGAAAATTTCCTAATTTTGTACGGTTGAGTAGCTTAAGCGCCCGGAAACAACGTAGAAGTTTTAGAAATGTGTATATATACTCCGGAAGATATGAAAAACTATAAAATCCGTATTCTCTGACATGCCGTAGAAGCCCGTCGATCAGCAAGGGTGGGTCGAACTTGGTTGCAAGGTTTTGTCATATCACTCACTAATGTCTGGTTAAAAAAATAATCTAAAATGTAAAAAAGTGAATTTATTGATTGGGGTCGACTGACTAGCGCCTTTGACTCTCGCCTGTATTTTGAGACTCTGTTTTTGATGTTGACACGATGTGGAGTGGACAATTCCAGAATCGAAGCGGAAAACCATTTTCGCAATGATCAAGAAAGTAACGGAAAGGTCTTTGGAGAAGAGAGATGAGTCGCTGGTCCCGGTCGCGAGGAATTTTGGAATGTGGTTCGTTTTTTTCTTTTTGTCATTTCCGGTATCAAATTGGGGTTTTTATTCCCTAGACTTCAATTTTTAATTCAAAAAAGCGAAAATAATCTGTTTTTCCAGTGGATGAACAGTGGTATTTCTTAAAAACAGAAGGAAAAAGACCTTTATTTAAGATTCTTTAATTTTGAAGTTTTACCGAGTATTGAAAAATCAATAAAATTCACGATGTTCGACGATCACTGTGGGAAAACAAAATGTATGAAAACAATTGAATTATGTAGGCAAAGTTAAAAAAAATGAAATGTAAAAAATTACAAAAATCTCGAGTTTATTTTTGAGAAAATCTATAAAATTTAGGAGTTTCGTGATTCAGCAGCAATGTTTAAGAAACAAACTTAGATAAAAAAACTCAAAAAATTAAATTTAGGATGTTCACAATTCACGATCATTTGGATCAACTAGACAAGTCGTGGATCTTGAACTCCTACTGCAAATTCATTCAAATCAGTGAAGAACGAGGCGAAAAAGGGCTTCCAATAGTAGCCAGAGGATTGTTGAAAAGGGCATGCGCCTTCAACTTCCCAGTGAGAGCTTTTTTCTGTGAATTACACCATAATGACGGCTTCAGTGCATGCTGCAACTGTTCAAGAACAATCCGGATCGATTGATTTCGTTCATCGAGCAGTTTTGTAATGATCATGGTGAGGTTTTGGCTGTAGAGTTTCAACAAAATGCAAAAATGTGTAGACCCCGTTGGGGTATGAACTTACGAGCGTCTTTTCTGGATTCAACCCAACTTTTCTATATCTAGCCCAACCTTTCTCGATCTAACCCATCTTTTTCTTGATCCAGTCCAACTTTTCTATATCTAGCCCGACCTTTCTCGATCTAATCCATCTTTTTCTTGATCCAGTCCAATTTTTCTATATCTAGCCCAACCTTTCTCGATCTAACCCATCTTTTTCTTGATCCAGTCCAACTTTTCTATATCTAGCCCGACCTTTCTCGATCTAATCCATCTATTTCTTGATTCAGTCCAATTTTTCTATATCTAGCCCAACCTTTCTCGATCTAACCCATCTTTTTCTTGATCCAGTCCAATTTTTCTATATCTAGCCCGACCTTTCATGATCTAACCCATCTTTTTCTTGATGCAGTCCAACTTTTCTATATCTAGCCCGACCTTTCTCGATCTAACCCATCTTTTTCTTGATCCAGTCCAATTTTTCTATATCTAGCCCGACTTTTCTCGATCTAACCCATCTTTTTCTTGATCCAGTCCAACTTTTCTATATCTAGCCCAACCTTTCTCGATCTAACCCATCTTGTTCTTAATCCAGTCCAATTTTTCTGTATCTAGCCCGACCTTTCTCGATCTAACCCATCTTGTTCTTGATCCAGTCCAATTTTTCTATATCTAGCCCGACCTTTCTCGATCTAACCCATTTTTTTTTGATCCAGTCCAACTTTTCTATATCTAGCCCGACTTTTCTCGATCTAATCCATCTTTTTCTTGATCCAGTCCAATTTTTCTATATCTAGCCCGACCTTTCTCGATCTAACCCATCTTTTTCTTGATCCAGTCCAATTTTTCTATATCTAGCCCGACCTTTCTCGATCTACTCCATCTTTTTCTTGATCCAGTCCAATTTTTCTATATCTAGCCCGACCTTTCTCGATCTAACCCATCTTTTTCTTGATGCAGTCCAACTTTTCTATATCTAGCCCGAGCTTTCTCGATCTAACCCATCTTTTTCTTGATGCAGTCCAACTTTTCTATATCTAGCCCGACCTTTCTCGATCTAACCCATGTTTTTCTGGACTTATCCCATCTTTTTTGGATCCAGCTCAACTTTTTTCTGTATATAGTTCGACTTTTTTCTGTACATAGTTTGACTTTTTCTGGATCCACTCAACTTTTATGGATCCAGCCGAACCTTTTCCGCGTCCCACTTCCGTTCTTCTGGATCTAGCACAACTTTTCTTCATATAGTCCAAATTTTTTCCTGTATCCAGCCAAACTTTTTCGAACCCAGCCTGATTTTTCTTTTGCAATTTTTTTTAATTTCTAATAATTCATCGAGATAATAAATCGAAAAAATCAATACCAAATTTTAGATGACGACGTGAAGATGTCCATAGCATCGGCCTATCACGAGATTCTGGCTATCTTTCCGGATACCTCAAAGATCATCCCACCATTCATTGAGCTCTTGAGAGGAGGATCGTCAGAAGTTGTCGCGAAGGTATTTTTTGCCCAGATTTCCTCAATTTACTTGATTTTTGCTCTAGGTTACCCTGAAAATGGGCACGATCCTACCAAAATTGTACAAGACAGTGAAGGAGAGTCGGACTGTAAGTTTGAGTGAAAAACTTTAACATCACCTTAACATTTAGGGAACAACATCATCTCAGCTTGACCATATCCTCATGGGTTGCAATACGATTCTCCGCAATACCGGTGCATGGAGGAGCCACAAGTCTTTGATAGAGTGAGTATGGTAGTTGTACGGTAACGGTTACTGTAGATGGATGGAAAGAGAGTACAGTAATGGTAGAGCTATGGTTACTGTAGATGTATAGAGTGAGTACGGTGATGGTATAGTGACCGGTACTGTAGAAGTATAATTCTCAAGTGACTAGGACTGTAGCACTACAGAGTGATTACGGTAGTTCTACAGTAAAAGTTACTGTAGGAATATAGCACCTCTGATCCTCTATATGAGTTCAGGTTTTGACATGTGGCAAAAAAAAGAGATTGGAGTACTAAAAAATTTCAGTACTGCACTATGGTCCGTGTCGTTTTGTACTTTCTCAACAAATTACCATTCCAGAAGCCTCAAAGTTCTACCAAGCTGTATTTCTGAGCATCAAATCATCATCGGATTCGTGCCACTGCTGAAGAAAGAGATACTCATCGTGGTTTGTGGTTTTTACGATAAAAGTTCAAAGGACATTCCAGAGAGCAATCCCATGTCGTATTGCAGCTGTTGAAGTACTTTTATCGATCGTAAAAGAGCTTGGAAATCTCAAGTTGAAAGATGATGTTGTTCGATTTTTCAATGAAGGTGAGCTTTTGATAGAAAAAAAATAGTTTTCTAGACTTTAACAGAAAATAAACATTGTTCTGACAGTCACGACCATCCTTTCAAGCTCAAATTTTGTACACAGGTTTGACTGAAGGTATTGTAAATGAACGGAAAATATGGGTTGTTATAGTTAGAAGTTACAAAATAAGAAGAACACTTTCCAATAAGTTAAAAAAAACAACTACATCTGTTCAATTTCCTGTTTTTCTTTTTTTCCGATCAGAAACTAGGATATATATTTTCCCTCCCTTTATAGAGAGATATATTACCTCTGATTAATTTTTAATCTTTTTCATGTTCTCTTGTCGATCATGGTCAACGACTAACTGTTTGGTTTAGAAGAACCCTCTCGGTGTTTTCAAAACAAGAGAAACTGGAAAAGTCAGAAATTAAGCTTTTGGTGTTGCACAATATATATTCCAAAAAGTGGGCGGGACCACCGTGGATGTTCGGTCAAACATTGCATTTTTTTACGGAAAATAAATAGTAATTTGAGACCACAGAAAAAAAGAACAAAACTCGGCTAATATAATTCATTAGGTTGAGTTATGTTTCGTGGGTCACTTCTATGTTGTAGTGGCCTGAACGGGGTTGTACCTTCTATGTGTTTCTGATGTGAATACGAAATTTATCCCGTTTGGTGTTTTTTGAAGAAAAAGAAAACATTTCAGAAGTCGCAATTCATCGAAACTGCTACCGAAGGATGCTGTTCATCGACGTCTCGGAAAAAGTGCTCGAAGTGTTCAGCAAGAAGTTCTTCACCGACCACTTCCTGGAAAGCATGCTGAAGCTGACCGAAGACCCGGTGTCGAACATCAGAATCCGCGCTTTGCAGTTTCTGCCAAGGATAAAACAGAGACTTCACCTGCCCGAGGATGACGAAACACTTCTGAAGGTCGA
>OZ022251.1:15855088-15857901 GCA_963978915.1 Caenorhabditis parvicauda | reverse complement strand
ACAGAAAAAATGATAGTACTAACTGGAAAAAGATTCCATGAGATTCCATGAGATTCGGAGCATATTTAATACACAATCGATCAGAATAGGCGTCAAAGATTCTTCGAGAGAAATTCTGAGGTAGTCATGGTAACTCAAAGGTCCAAAAGGTTGTAATACTGTAAGTTCCGAAAAACCTCTTTCATGAGACTCGGTTTATTTCAATTTAGAGAAAATTACTAAATGCCAGTGAGCTTTTTGAAAGAGGTTTGAATGTTCACTCGAACCCTCATGAAGTTTTAATACAGTCTAGCGAGGCAAGACTCCAGAAGCAAAGTGGATACAAAAGTCCCTAAAAATTCATTTTCAGATCCCAAAGCCCATCGCCGTTGCTGTCGCGGAGTGCAAGTCCCGTGCCCACAGGAAGGTCGAGTCGACTGCCAACAGCCGTTGATCGAGAACGAGAACGTCTGCGGAAGGCAGCGACAGAGACACCTCCACTACCGGCGTCGTCAAGATCCACAAGGGCATCGTCGGTGACGTCGAACGCAAAGACCAATGATGTCATGTCGACATCAATGTCCGCACTGGAATCGTCTTCTGCTGGGTCGTATGGATTGAGAAGGTAATTTTGATGGTTTTAGTAAGCTGAACTTTTGCTGTCCATTTGGTGGCTGTTGGGTGTCCCTAAGGTGACCTTTAGGTGTCCCTAAGGTGAACTTTTTCATCCCTACAGTGACCCTTCGTGTCTAGTGAAAATCATTCTTGGAGCTGAACATGAATATGGTTTCCATATGGTCACCATTTTGTGTCCTTCCTCTACGTGGGTCTGCTTACGCACAAGTCGCCGAGTGCTATACAAAGGTGGTCTGCTTACGCACAAGTCGCCGAGAGTGAAAATCATTTTGGAACTGAATTTGGAGATGGTGTCCCTTTGGTGACCTCTTTGTGTCCATATGGTGACTTTTTTGTGTCCATACAATGACTCTTTGTGTTGATTAAGATTATTTTTGCGCAAAATTTGGAGATGGTGTTCATATGGTGTCTCTACGGTGACCCTTTGGTGACCTCAGAAAAATCAATTTTGACAACGGTGAACAAGAATGGAATTCCAGATCAGCAACTTCATCAACAGCATTCGGAGGTTCTTCCTACTCGTCCACTTCTTCTTACGCACTGATGAGTTCAAGGTCAACATCAAATCTGCGAAGACCCACGTCCCTTTTGTCCCATGTGATGGTCCAAAACAGATACCAGAAGAACCCATCGTTAGTGTCCTTAAAGGTTCGCACCGCCCCCAGTACCTAGAAAAGCCCCAAATGTGCCTTCAAACAAATCACGGGTAGTAACAAATAAAAGAGGTTTATTCAACTGAATGAATGTTTCATTATTTTTCGCATCTTGATCAGTTTGGCCTCTGAAATTGTTTTATCTGATGGTGTGAATGGGTGTAATTTAGAATTTTAGCCGAATCCGGAAGGTTGTTGAAGGTAGTTTCGGTGAGTATTTTTGTGTTTTTTGAAAATGTACCGTAACAGTGAGAAAAATACATTACCAAGATGCGAAGTCTACTTGTGTGTCATAATGTACCGTATCAACAAAAATATATACAGTAAGCAAATGCTTGACTTTCGTATATGTCAAAAAATACCGTATCATAGAGAGAACATACAGTAACAGAAAATTTTCATATTTTCCTGCCTTTTTGAAGGATAGCGAAAAAAGTTCGAAATCAATTTTAGTATTTTTCCAAATATACCGTATAATAGTGTAAAAACTGTTTTTTGAAAGTTTTAAAAGAAATACCGAACAACAGAAAAAGTACAGTGTGTGTAAAAATAAATCATAAAAATGTGATAAAAAACAGTAAGGAAACCCAAATGGTGCAAAAAAACAACAAGGAAATACATATAAATTTTTGGAATGTACCGTAACATAATTAGAAAACTACAGTAAGAAATTTTGACTTTCTAGAGAGTAGCTCTATAGCAGTGATGAGTCGTAGAAAGTACTTCTACAGTAACGTTATGATTTCACTAACCCGCAAAATTTAAAATTCAAAAAACAAACCATTTTCCACATCCACTAGAACTTCGTTGCCAGCTGAGATCAGTCTCTTGAGATGTTCGACTCGAGATTTTTCCAGGCTGTTTATCTTAATGTTCAATTTATTTCTGCTGTGGTTGAATGATAAAAAACCCCATTAGCTCTTGCGAATGAAGACAGCCCGAATGATATTAATAACGCAGATGAAAGACCACTAACAATAACGTATCTGAGATAGGCATCTCTGAAGTGTGAATTTGGAAAAAATACCATAGTTTTTCCACTATTTTCAAACTTTAGAGTTGAATCGAGAAAAAAGAAAAAATCCCTTCTTTTTCAAAATTTGAGAATAGGACTGGAGTTGTTAACAATTATTCGGAAGTAGTTTTCTAGTAAAAAAAAACAATTTTGTCCCATTTTCAAAGTTTAATTCTAAAAACAGAGCTCCACGTTAGAAAATGTCTGTAAAATTTCGAGAAATGCTTAATTTTTTTCATATTCTGAAAATTTGAGTTATTTCAAGATTAAAACTACAAAATAGTAACAAATTTTGCACTTTCACAAGTTAAATTAGGAAAAAAAACATTCAATTATCTGCAGAATGTGTAAAAATCTTCTAATACGAATGAATTGTGTAAAAAAGTAAACCTAAAGTCGCCTCCCATAAACCAAAAAATTTTTGAATAAGACAATGGACCCAATAGGACAAGTCCAATCGCGAAAGCTATGAAGATAGACTGTATTGCGTGACATCGTAGAACGGCTTGGCTGAAATGTAGGAGTATCAT
>OZ022251.1:15830088-15850088 GCA_963978915.1 Caenorhabditis parvicauda | reverse complement strand
GCAGAGAGTGAGATATTTATAGCATGACTCAAGGCAACAATATCTTGATACAACTTATCTAATGTGATAAACACGCCCGTGAAAAGCAAAAATAGGTGCCCGGGACGGGAATCGAACATGTCAGCCCGAGAATGAAAGGTTTAGTCAGAACTCACTGCGTCACAGAATTTCAAAAGGGAAAAATTAAAAGAAGACGTCTTTCCGTGCGCGCCATCCATCTGGCAACGTTGATTTATGGAGCTGAACAAGATTGAGGAGTCCATCAGATTAGAAAAGTTCGTTGCGTCTAGTTTTTCACACGCGATGTACACAGCAAACTTTCCACTTTCTCAGGAAATCAGAAACACGCACTATGATACATCAAGATACGTACGAGTTACGGAACTTCCCTAAAAAACTGTAAATAGATATGCCAATTTAAGAGCGAGATGTGGAGAAATTTCGCTACTCAGGCAATCAGAAGTACACAGAAAATCCGTAATACGGCCATTTTGTACATATCTTTTCCATAAATCTCGAAACAGTGGCAAATGCTAAAGTTAGGGCAAAGATATGGAAGTATTGTCTCGCTATGAAATTTAGTACGTATCATGCTATATCTTGAGACATCTAACCATTTCCAACCAGCGGCGGGTCCGCGAATGATTGAGGTTGGACTTGGTCAATTCGGGAATGATTTAGGAGAAACGATAGTATCTGTTCTTATCGTATTAACTTCCACTGTGACTGGAAAGACAATTTTTGCAAAAATGAGATGGAAGAGGGCAGGAACCGAACTTGTGACATCATGTCACAAAATTTTTGTATAAATTCCGAGATACTGGAACCACATTCAACAGATCAAAATAATTCATAGATCAAACAAATATTCTTGTCACTCGATAGCGAAATTTCTCCATATCTCGCTCTTAATTTGGCATATCTAGATACAGTTTTTTAGGGAAGTTCCGTAACTCGTACGTATCTTGATATATCATGTTGCGTATTTCTGATTGCCTGAGTATCAAGTGGCAAGAATTTTTGTTTGATCTATGAATTGCTTTGATTTTTGTTTAATTTGATTCCAGTATCTCGGAATTTGTACAAAAATTTTGCGACATGACGTCACAAGTTCGGTTCCTGCCCTCTTCCATCTCATTTTGGCAAAAATAGTTTTCCCAATCACAGTGGAAGTTAATACGATAAGAATAGATACTTTCATGTCTCCTAGTTCGTTCCCAATTTGACTGAGTCCAACCTCGATCAGTCGCGGACCCGCCGCTGGTTGGAAATGACGAGATGTTCCAAGATATGTCCTGATACGTACTAAATTTCAACAAAACTTCCATATCTTCGCCCTAACTCTAGCATTTGCCTCTGTTTCGAGATTTAAGGAGTCAATGGTCACAGTACATGTCTTACATAGCTATGGTAACAGTACATGTCAGACATAAAGACTTTCATCACTATCAATGGTCACAGTACATGTCTTACATGGCTATGGTAACAGTACATGTCAGACATAAAGACCTTCTTCACTGTCGATGGTCACAGTACATGTCTTACATACCTATGGTAACAGTACATGTCAGACATAAAGACCTTCTTCACTGTCAATGGTCACAGTACATGTCTTACATGGCTATGTCTTACATAAACGGCCCTGTTGTTACCACTTCACGCTATGTCTTACATGTACAGTGACATTTGGATTATAGAGTCTAGCATTTGTCTCTGTTTCGAAAGTTATCATATTATTAATTGACAAATCCTCCGCCCACTTTGCCCCGCCCCCTTTTTCGTGAGGCAAATTTTTGGGTGGTCCTTTTTGGTTTTGGTTGGGGTCAAGGGAGAGGAAGGGGTTGTGCAAAAGTGCCCATTGGGAAGATTTGAACCCGCGACGAGCGCGTGAAAGATGTCTGCTTTAACCAACCGGCCACCGCTGCACGAAATTTCGTGGCTACAGTTCGCGTGAGTAGTCATGCCTGCGAGGGTCGAAGTGTGTTATTGCACTGGTTCTAGCAATACTAGCATTAGAAATGGTCGTATTCGGATTGGAGAGAGAGAGTGTGTGTGTGAGTGGGAAAAAAGGCCCCGAGCGTAGCGAGGCCAAGCGTACTTGTCATATTAATAATAGAACAAGGGGACCGCCCCCTTTGCGCCGCCCACTTTTCGTGAGGCAAATTTTTGGGTGGTCCTTTTTGCTTTTGGTTAGGGGGAGGTAGGCATGGGAAAATCGCCGGCGATTGGCTGGCGATGGCTATCAAGCGTAGCCAGTCACAGCCAAAATTTTGGCTATGAGTGGCTACGCTTGATAGCCGTCGCCACACCATAGCCAAAAGCATCGCCGGCTACGAGTGGCGATGAAATGGCGACGGTAATTGTAATTTCCTTGACTGATAAAATTTTCATGTTTTTGATTACTATCATTGGTGATATTGTTGTCACTTGGACATAATTTTTAAAATGATACATTGTAGAATCTGATACCCGATTCCGACGACGTCGTCGGTGACATTGTTGACGACGTCATCGAAAAACAACTTTTTTTGAAAATTGAAAACTTTTTTCTGATTTCAATTTAGAATCTGACATTCGATTCTGACGTCGTCGCCAACGACATCGTTGGTGACATCGTCGACAACGTCGTCGAAAAAAAATTTTTTTTACAAAATCGAAAACTTTTTTCTTAATTAATTTTAGAATCTGACATTCGATTCTGACGTCGTCGCCAACGACATCGTTGGTGACATCGTCGACGACGTCGTCGAAAAAAACATTTTTTTTGAAAACTGAAAACTTTTTTCTGATTTCAATTTAGAATCTGAAACTCGATTCTAACGTCGTCGCCAACGACATCGTTGGTGACATCGTCGACGACGTCGTCGAAAAAAACATTTTTTTTGAAAACTGAAAACTTTTTTCTGATTTCAATTTAGAATCTGACACTCGATTCTAACGTCGTCGCCAACGACATCGTTGGTGACATCGTCGACAACGTCGTCGAAAAAAATTTTTTTTTCAAAAAAGTCAAATGTTGTCAAGATTCATTTAAGAATCTGATACCCGATTCCGACGACGTCGTCGACAACGTCGTCGGAAAAATTTTTTTCAAAAGAGTTCAATGTTGTCAGGATTCATTATAGATGACATCGTCGACGATGTCACCGACGACGTCGTCAAAATCGGGTGTCAGATTCTATAATAAATCCTGACAAAATTTGACTTTTTTGAAAAAAAATTTTTTCGACGACGTTGTCGACGATGTCACCTCTGATGTCGTTGGTGACGACGTCAGAATCGAATGACAGATTCTAAAATTAATTCAGAAAAAAGTTTTCAATTTTCAAAAATATTTTTTTTTCGACGACGTCGTCGACGATGTCACCTCTGATGTGGTCGACGACGACGTCAGAATCGAATGTCAGATTCTAAAATCAATTCAGAAAAAAGTTTTCAATTTTCAAAAAAATAAATTTTTCCGACGACGTCGTCGACGATGTCAACAACGATGTGGTCGACGACGACGTCAGAATCGAATGTCAGATTCTAAAATCAATTCAGAAAAAAGTTTTCAATTTTCAAAAAAATAAATTTTTCCGACGACGTCGTCGACGATGTCAACAACGATGTGGTCGACGACGACGTCAGAATCGAATGTCAGATTCTAAAATCAATTCAGAAAAAAGTTTTCAATTTTCAAAAAAATAAATTTTTCCGACGACGTCGTCGACGATGTCAACAACGATGTCGTTGGCGACGACGTCAGAATCGAGTGTCAGATTCAAAATTGAAATCAGAAAAAATGTTTTCAGTTTTCAAAAAAAATTTTTTTTCCGACGACGTCGTCGACGATGTTATCGACGATGTCATCGACGATGTCACCGACGACGTCGTCGGAATCAGGTATCAGATTCTATAATGAATCCTGAAAACATTTGACTTTTTTGAAAAAAAATTTTTTTCGACGACGTTGTCGACGATGTCATCGACGATGTCACCGACGACGTCGTCGGAATCAGGTATCAGATTCTATAATGAATCCTGAAAACATTTGACTTTTTTGAAAAAAAAAATTTTGACGACGTTGTCTAATTCAGAAAAAAGTTTTCAATTTTCAAAAAAATTGTTTTTTTCGATGATGTCGTTGACGATGTCACCAACGATGTCGTCTACGACGACGACAGAATCGAATGTCAGATTCTAAATTGAAATCAGAAAAAAGTTTTCAATTTTCAAAAAAAATTTGTTTTTCGATGACGTCGTCAACGATGTCACCGACGACGTCGTCGGAATCGGGTATCAGATTCTACAATGTATCATTTTAAAAAATATGTCGAGGTGACAACAATATCACCAATGATAGTAATCAAAAACATGAAAATTTTATCAGTCAAGGAAATTACAATTACCGTCGCCATTTCATCGCCACTCGTAGCCGGCGATGCTTTTGGCTATGGTGTGGCGACGGCTATCAAGCGTAGCCACTCATAGCCAAAATTTTGGCTGTGCTGGCTTCATAGCCATCGCCACTCCATCGCCGGCGTGGCGAAATTCCCATGTCTAGGGGGAGGGTTGGAGGAGGGGTTGTGCAAAACTCAGACATGACGAGTAGCGTCAGATCTAGCGAAAGTAGCATCAGATCTAGCGAGTGGTAACCAATCACTTTGAAAAGCATATTCCTACAATGGAAACCCCCTTGTTAGATGTTCGTCCAAATTTCACGAAAAAATTCCGTCAACTACATTGATAAAAATCAATTTTTTCGTGAAAGTGAATGTAGGTGTGTATCAGATCTGATCAGATCTGATGCCACTTCTCGAATCGTAAAAAATGATAATATTTTTGTTGAAAATATCTGCTGAAACCAACTTTTTTTTCACCGTTCATATCGATCAGTGGCTTTCAAGATATTGGAAGTAGTTACCACTTCATTTTGAATCGGTATAAAAAGAGAACGAAAATGGGCATAAGATCTAGCCAAAGTGGCGTCAGATCTGATCAGATCTGATGGGCTACTTTATCCCCTGGACTAGTTTACTTGGTGTGTACCAAAACTTTAAGAATACTTCTCAGGAAAATAAAATTTAACTAAATAGGTTTAATTTACTGAGGAAAAATAACATAAATAACTATGTACTGAAATCTTTCTGAACTTTTTTCAATAATAATGTCGATGAACTGTGACCATATCTTTGCGGGTTGAGATGTGTTTGATCAGCATCGTCAGAATTCTCGAATTTTACAATTCAAGTAAAACGTACGGTGTCTGGATAAACTCACATAGACACGCTTTCTACTCATCTGCAGCTGTATTTATTCCTATAGGAATCGTAAATCATATGGACAACTAATTTGAAATAAGTGTCTCGGTGTACTCATATGAAGATGGTTTTCACTTGTTTCAGACACCGTTAACTGTACAGACACGAAATTTCGTTTCAACGTTCTACCTGAATGTGAGAAAGACTCTTTGCTTTGCTTCCATTATATCGGGTTTTCACATGAGTTCAATGAACTCGAGACATATTGTGATGATATTCATGCTACTTAGATCAGTAATACAAAACTGCTGATTTTCAGAGATGATTTTGAAATGTTTCATAATAATATTTCAACCGTTGCATACATTATCGTCATGTAAGCAACTACGAAAAGGTCGAATTGATTCAACTAGTACCAGAAAATTATCTTAAAATGTTCCGTAGAAACGAATCACTGATAATCGCATCATAACACGAAGCATCAGCGAAATCAAAAAATGAATTAAAAATAAAAAACACCGTATTGAGGAGTGCGCACAAGCTTTCTGCAAGGGGTGCATGGTTCAATCATTGTTGTATTTTTCTTTTTCGAATTTTTCTATTGCCTATTTCCGTGAGGTGCTCTTATTAAATTCTAATATTTGTATTCTGAAGTATCCGTAGGATAAATTCCATTCGAAAAATCAAATAAAACCAAATTTTTCACTATTTTCCGTCTGTTTTCAAGCAAAAAGTGTTCTTAAAATTTAGGCCACGCAAGTTTTTATATGTGCTACTTCGAATTTTCCATCTATTGTTTCGTTCCGCTTGCCAGTTAATACGAAAAAGTGTACTGAATCGTTTCTATTAAGAATCATTTTTTCATTTATCTTTGTCGACACCTCAAATTTTAGGCTTAGGTAAGGTTCAAAGCACTAGTTAGGTACGATGATAAGATTTGATCAAAGTTTAAACTTGATTATCACAAAAAAATTTTTCACCTTGTAAGCCCTCCTTGAGGAAATGATTCTTAATAGAAACGATTCAGTACACTTTTTCGTATTAAGTTCCGCTTGCCAACTCTGTTTTGTACTCACCAAAATTGTACACACAATTTTTGATAGCTAACTACTCATTCAGGCCACTTGAAACCGAAAGCGTGATGATGATGGTTCACATGAACATGTGCAGGGTATCGCTATGGGGTTCCGCTCGGGCCAACATCACCTGCCAATGAAGTTTAGGACAAGATGTTTCTGTTCGTATAAGGTAAGATTTCATGTATCGAATCGTTTCTGAACTTAAAATGAAAAAAAACAATATCGGTTTGTACTTGCGGAATAAGAAACTTTTCTTAATCACTTGCAGTTAGTTGGAAAAATGGATATCACAGAGTTTCCGTTATATTGTTCAATCAGAAGTTTGTTTTCATGGTGTCAGTTTTCATTGAAAAAATATTTCAATTTTATCTTTCAAAGTATACACATCACAATAGTGCTGCGCGGTTTTCTAAAATTATAAAGTATTTACGTCCGCTACTCAGCATTAGTGAAAGTAAATTTCCAAATGTCCTACCCTAATGGTTCTAAATAAGTTTAACTTCATCAACAAATTTACAGTTAAACCGTGAATATTGACACCTCTCACCGGGAGAAGCTTCACCGCTCATAGATCGGCCTCACTCCCACGAAAAGTATGTTTTTTATTCATCGCCAATTTCATTAGTCACATAAGAAACCTCCTGTTGTCCAGGCGTAGTAAAAATAACCTCGCGTGAATTTCTGTATACTAAATGCAGTTCTGAATTTCTATATACTAAATACATTTCTTTACAATGTCTCACAAAAAAATTGCAGATGACCTAACCGGTGGAGATCAACACCATCGTCCATAAGCAGTAACTTTGACGTGTTCCTGTGTCATGTGTCGGGGCAGAAAATGTAAGCATTTAATATTGCAGAAGACCAAAAATCAAGAAATGCGGAATTTTTCCGTTTTGTGAAATTTTAGATGAATTTCGTTATTCTATTTTCTAGAACTCTCGAATTGTTCTTGAACCTGAGCGTAGTTCTTGTTTGTCAGAGTAACCAACGATGTGTCTCACTAGCCAGATCATAACTGAAAATTCTTAAAAGGCACATTAAATAAGGACTCAAAGTTATCTTATAGATTCTACAATATCACAACTACCACCACGATCACAGTAGGTCACATTGCCATCGACTCCAAGACGAGTACACCAGCCCCACCAGAGACAGCTACACCAGCACCACCCAAGACGACTACACTAGGACCGTGTGCACCCGAGACAGCTACACCAGTTTCAACAGCGTCATATTTAATTTTTTTGTATATTTTTGAGAAAAAATAAAGTTCTTATACAGATAAGTGTTATTCTAAATAGAAAAAAGTCAGAACTAGTGAAGGAATGCTGAATGTCATGTGGCCGGAATGTGCATCAGATCAAGCAAAAGTGGCATCAGATCGAGCAAAAGTGGCGTCAGATCGTGCCCCTTCTTAATTCGAAAAACTCTAGATCTGATGCTACTTTCGCTAGATCTGATGCTACTCGTCATGTCTGAGAAAGTGGCAGGGCGGGATTCGAACGCGCGTTGGGAGATTAACGATCGGACGCGTTAACCACTCGGTCACCGCTGCACGTTTTTCGTTTGTGCTTCAAGCGTGACCACTGGGGACCCTCGCATGTTGTTGCATTGGTTCTAGCCCGACTTGCATTAGTGTTAGCCGAGTTTGGATCGTTCGGGGAGTGCGAAAGCGAGGAGAGACAGAGAGAGGGAGAGAGGGTGAAAGAGAAGGACAGATAGGAAGAGAGACATAGAGAGAGAGAGAGGGTGAGGGTGAGAGAGAGAGAGGGGGGTGAGAGAGAGAGAGGGGGGGTAAGAGAGAGAGAGAGAAAAGAGTAGACAGAGAGGAGAGGGAGAGAGAAAGAGAAGACAGAGAGGAGAGGAAGAGGAAAAGGAAACATTGAGAGAGAGAAAAATGGCTAAGACTTTGCCTCTAAAAACCACTTCTCTTCCATTTAAAAAGTCGAAATTCGTTATTTTGTGATGAAAAAAATGAAAAAAGGGCTCTGAGCGTAGCGAGGATTCTCTGCTTGTGGAGAAGATACGCAAAAAGTCCGTAAATCGGCCAGTTTTTACGTATCTTCTCCTTAACTCTTGGAAAAGAGGCAATTACTAGAGTTAGGGCTAAGATGTGGAAGTTTTGTCTCGCTATGAAATTTAGTACGTATCATGCTATATCTTGAAACATCTAGCCATTTCCAACCAGCGGCGGGTCCGCGAATGATTGAGGTTGGACTCGGTCAATTCGGGAATGAACTAGGAGAAACGATAGTATCTGTTCTTATCGTATTAATTTCCACTGTGATTGGGAAAACTATTTTTGCAAAAATGAGATGGAAGAGGGCAGGAACCGAACTTGTGACGTCATGTCACAGAATTTTTTGAATAACAATTAAAGCAATTCAGAAATAAAACGAAAATTCTTGCCTTTTGATAGCAAAATTTCTCCATATCTCGCTCTTAATTTGCTATATTTTGATACAGTTTTTTTAAAAGGAAAGTTCCGTAACTAGTACGTATCTTTATGTATCATGGTGCTTATTTCTGATTGCCTGGGCAAGTGTGTAGTGGCCAACACGCCACTTTATAATCTAGAACAGTATTATAATAATGAAGTGACGTGACGTGAAGGTGACAGGTCAAAATGCCGCCTGAATATAATCAGTCCTCGACTCCCCGCAACTCCGGGCCAGCTCTAATACAAGAACTCTCCAACACAAGACGTCACAGATAATTGATTAATAAATACTTTGAATCTCCTGATTCTAATACACCACTAGTCCCTATCAATAGGCGACTATAAGTGGTGCATCGACCAAACGAGAAAGGCGACAAGCACTACCACCACCGATAGCAAGACAAGAACGTAAGACCTCATACGGCAGTACAAGAAGACTACAGAAGAATATGGAGGAAGCAAGAGAAAAATACGGACAATTCGACAAAGAGCGTTGGTTCCTAGACAGGATATCGATAAACTACTTCAGAGTGAAAGCAGCGGAACAAGAGTATTTTGAAGAAAGAAATGTGAGCTCGTTGGTCTACGCCAGAGCTTGTATCGGATCATTTGAAGACACCATGGACTCATTTTTCATGCAGATCCAGAAGCGGGAAACAATGAAGGAATTAAAGAAGATGTATTCAGATGTTAGCAAATGGGAAGTGAAGATCGATCTGGCAACAAAAGACCCATCGAAAAGTCAAGAACAGTTAGAAATCGAAGCAGCAAAGACTATAGAAAGAAGAGAGAAGGAAAACAGAGACTACTTGATTCAGGAAGCATCAACAACAACAACGGAAACACCGATCATGGAAGAAACGAACAACACAGACAACACGGACATCAAGAACAACGCGGACAACATGGACAACGCAGACAACATGGACAACGCGGACAGCAAGAACAACGAGACAAGATTCAAAATGTGGCAAAGAATCAGTCGTAATTGTAAAAGCACTGGCGGTAAGCATCCAAAACTACCAACAGTAAAATTGAAGATGAAAACATGGAAGGATGACGGACTAGCAACAAGAAAGGAAACGACCAGAACACAGTATGAGAACAACAGGAAAAGCAGACGTAAGAATCACTACGACTTAGAAGAAACCGACCACAACCATTTCAAAAAGTTCAAAGTAGAGGATGATCTTGCCGGGTGCAATTTTGGAATCCTTTCTACCATGCGACGTATCTTGCTGGTTCAGAAGAGGGGATGTAGTGGCCAACACGCCACTTTATAATCTAGAACAGTATTATAATAATGAAGTGACGTGACGTGAAGGTGACAGGTCAAAATGCCGCCTGAATATAATCAGTCCTCGACTCCCCGCAACTCCGGGCCAGCTCTAATACAAGAACTCTCCAACACAAGACGTCACAGATAATTGATTAATAAATACTTTGAATCTCCTGATTCTAATACACCACTAGTCCCTATCAATAGGCGACTATAAGTGGAAAGTTGCCAACTTGTTTTTCCCACTTTGTTTTATCGCAGAACCACAAATCGTAACGGAAGATTGTTTGAACTGGGTGGAAATAACCAAAAAATCTGCAACGTTTATGGAGCTATAGGTTTAACAGACAAAATCCAGAATACCTAAAAACGTAAAAAAAGGCCGAAGCCATAGAAGGAGCTGTCAGTCAATGCTGATTTTAAAAAGTTGAGTAAACATGCGATTAGCATGGGTAGCCTGGAGGAGCACACTAAGACCAGAAAGATAAATTTGGAGGCTCACCCCGACTCCTTACTTATGATTTCGTTTTTGGAATCGCGTGAGGTTATTCCGTTGAATTTCTAATGAATTCTTTGAAATGTCGTCAACCTGCTGATTCTCAGCAGGGCGCGATTGCCGAACCGAAGAAGGTTTTGGGTAAACATTGGCTCTTGGAACGAAGATGAGCAGTGAACTCAAATGACCCAAAAACCTAAGGGATGTGAATGTAGGAAGATTGAAACACCTTCCGTGCGAGACTCCTGCCCAATGACAGTACCTGGAAACGAACCTAAGCCTAGATCTTGGATTTTTGGTATGAAGCGCATTTTTCCCGTAAGAAAGTTGACATCGAAAAAATCTAATCTTGTGGCTTTTTTCTATATAAAAAAAATACGCTTCAAACCAAAAAGCCGAGATGTAGGGTTAGGTTGGTTTCCAGGTAATGCCGTTGCGCGTAAGTCTCGCGCTGAAGGCGTTTTGACTTCCTCACATTCATATCCTTTAGACTTGTGGGTCACCTAAAGCTAGAATGACAAGAAGTTCCGTACCTTCATCGATAAAGTCAGTTTCCAGAATCCGGAGCTACACTGCTATTCAAAAATACGACACTTAATTATTTATAAACAAAACAATAATATAACCTAAATAACACAGCTGCTCAACTTTGTCCGCGAAATGACTACGATTTCAAACAATCTTACCCATACTTTGTTTGATTTCAATTTTTCCCTAGAGCTGAGAAAGAAAAACGTGCCGAATAGAAAATGACCAAACATAAGTGTGGTTTGAGTAGTTTGAACCGAAAAAAAAAGAGTGCAGAACACTTTTGAACACATAGCAGAACAATGAACAAGGAAAAGGGTTTCTATGGGATCGAAAAATTGGACAAAGTGGTGCTGAAAAAAGTGCAGAGCCACATGTCCAAGAAACTTGAAACTTCTAGAATCTTCTATTTGCTTTCTTGTAAAATTTGGACCTAAACTTCCTTAATCTAAGAAATTTAAAGAGGGGGAGGGAGTAGGCTAGAGAATAGACTAAAAGAGAGTGGAAATTTAGGGAGGTTAAAAATTGTGGATGATAGAGAGAGAGGAGGGGGAAGAGAGAGAGAGAGAGAGAGAGAGAGAGAGAGAGAGAGAGAGGGAATAGAGAAAGAGGGAGAGAGAGAGAGAGAGGGAGGGAAAAATAATTACCTGAGTTCGAATCTCCCTCGCGGCTACTTTTTTGTTTTTTCTTCACAAAAAGTGGAAAGTGCTCCAGCTCACACACACACTCTCTCTCTGTTGGTTTCATTTAGGTCAAGAATTGCCTTATTTTTCACGAAAAAGAGGCATATCATCAGGATCTCTAGAAAAAATTTAATATAGAGTTAATTGAGTGGCACAAAAAAATTAACTCTGAATGTACTCCGGAATTAACTTCATATAAAGTTGAACGATAAAAGAGGCCATAAAAAGAGAAAAGCAACTAAAACTGATTCTAGTAATTTTTGAAAATCATCTCCGGGTCTCTACTATTTCAGTATCCTACTGTTCGCAAAAAAAGTTAATTCCGGAGTACATTCAGAGTTAATTTTTTTGGTGCCTCAATTAACTCTATATTAATTTCTTTTTCTAGAGGATACATCTAATTGCGGCTTGAAAATGAAGCTTAAACGCGATTATTCGCAAACTTCCAAAATCTAACTCAATTCCATGGCAAAAAAAACTTCAAAGTAAACAAAAAAGAAAAACTCTGGCTTTCAACGCGAGGGAGGAAAACGGAAGCGAAAATATGCGAAACATCGAGCCAGCACATGAATAGAGATATGAGTTGAATTAAAGTCAGAGTTTGGCTCATGAAATGTCACAATAGAACACAATTCTGGACATAATGATATTCGCCATTTTTCTAAGTGATTAGTAGCAAAAAGCAAAAACTAGTGTCACGACTGGGAATCGAACCGGCGACCTATTGTATGATGATCTAGAGTAATCGATAATCTTAATGAACACAATTCTGGACATAATGATATTCGCCATCTTTTCTGAGTGATTAGTAAAAAAGCAAAAACTAGTGTCACGACTGGGAATCGAACCGGCGACCTATTGTATGATGATCTAGACTCTAAAAAAAATAAACGGGCATTAGCTGGGCATTAGCTGGGCATTAGCTGGGGTACCCATGCCCAGCTGGTTAGCGGCCAGGTTGCTTCGGATTCGCGGCCAGGTTGCGTCGGATTAGCGGCCAGGTTGCGTCGGATTCGCGGCCAGGTTGCGTCGGATTAGCGGCCAGGTTGCGTCGGATTAGCGGCCAGGTTGCGCCGGATTAGCGGCCAGGTTGCGTCGGATTAGCGGCCAGGTTGCGTCGGATTAGCGGCCAGGTTGCGTCGGATTAGCGGCCAGGTTGCGTCGGATTAGCGGCCAGGTTGCGTCGGATTAGCGGCCAGGTTGCGTCGGATTAGCGGCCAGGTTGCGTCGGATTAGCGGCCAGGTTGCGTCGGATTAGCGGCCAGGTTGCGTCGGGTTAGCGGCCAGGTTGCTTCGGGTTAGCGGCCAGGTTGCTTCGGATTAGCGGCCAAGTTGCTTCAGGTTATCGGCCAGGTTGCTTCAGGTTATCGGCCAGGTTGCTTCAGGTTATCGGCCAGTTCACAGTCAATTCCCATCCAAATGCCCAATGCCATTCACGTCACTTCGGAAGGCCAAAACAAAAATTGTGGGACCTTCATCCATGTAGATGATCACCCGATCTACAGTCCCGCAATCATCTGATCATGAAGATGTAGATCAGATGATCATCTACAACCATCTTATCTACATCTTCTTCATGATCAGATAATCATGGGGATGTAGATCTTACGATCATCTACATCTTCATGATCATCAGATGATCATGGAGATGTAGACCCGAACAGCTAGTTCCAAAAATGGTGGGATTTACATCCCATGATCAGATGATCACCGTCGCTCGCCATCCTCCGAAGAGAGATGCGGAGCTAACTCGATCAAATGTGCGCGCTGTATCATTCCATCCTTGCGTTGACCTGCCGCGGGTTTCGCCGATCAGCGCATCGCCGTTTAGAGCGATCCCATCCTAAGCCCAGCTAGCGCACGCCATATGCCCAGCCGATGCACATCGCAATGCCCAGCTCATCGACGTTCATAGAAACCCCAGCCTAATGCCCATTTTTGTCGGCATACCCCATCCTATGCCCAGCCAGTGCACACCATATGCCCAGCCAGTGCACACCATATGCCCAGCCAGTGCACGCCATATGCCCAGCCAGTGCACGTCATATGCCCAGCCAGTGAACGCCATATGCCCAGCCGATGCACATCGCAATGCTCAGCAAATCGACGTTTATAACAACTCCAGTCTAATGCCCATTTTTTCCGCATACCCCGTCCTGTGCCCAGCCGTTGTCCATCGCAATGCCCAGCTTATCGACGTTCAGAGCAACCCCAGCCTAATGCCCATCACTGCCCAGATACCCCATCCTATGCCCACCCAGTGCACGCCATATGCCCATCCCAATACCCAGCTTATCAACGTTTAGAGCAACCCCAGCCTAATGCCCATCACTGCCCAGATACCCCATCCTATGCCCACCCAGTGCACGCCATATGCCCATCCCAATACCCAGCTTATCAACGTTTAGAGCAACCCCAGCCTAATGCCCACACCTATTTTTTACACCGGCCTTATGCCCAGCTGCATGCACAGCTAATGCCCGTTTTAATTTTTTAGAGGACTAATCGATAATCTTAATAAACACAATGAAAGTCATAATGATATTCGCCATTTTTCTAAGTGATTAGTAGCAAAAAGCAAAAACTAGTGTCACGACTGGGAATCGAACCGGCGACCTGTTGTTTGATGATCTAGAGTAATCGATAATCTTAATGAACACAATGAAAGTCATAATGATATTCGCCATCTTTTCTGAGTGATTAGCAAAAAAGCAAAAATGAGTGTCACGACTGGGAATCGAACCGGCGACCTATTGTTTGATGATCTAGAGTAATCGATAATCTTAATGAACACAATGAAAGTCATAATGATATTCGCCATCTTTTCTGAGTGATTAGTAAAAAAGCAAAAACTAGTGTCACGACTGGGAATCGAACTGGCGACCTATTGTTTGATGATCTTGAGTAATCGATAATCTTAATAAACACAATGAAAGTCATAATGATATTCGCCATCTTTTCTGAGTGATTAGTAAAAAAGCAAAAACTAGTGTCACGACTGGGAATCGAACTGGCGACCTATTGTTTGATGATCTTGAGTAATCGATAATCTTAATAAACACAATGAAAGTCATAATGATATTCGCCATCTTTTCTGAGTGATTAGCAAAAAAGCAAAAATGAGTGTCACGACTGGGAATCGAACTCGTGACCTCTGAATCGTAAGGAATGATTAATATCCGGTGTGATTATCTGAAGTTTTGTTTCTGTATGTCGAGAAACTACTAGAGCTATGGAGCTAAATCAGATATTTATGAGTGTTATGTTCTCAAAAGCATGGTGTTTCTCTCTCTCTCTCTCTCTCTCTCTCTCTCTCTCTCTCTCTCTCTCTCTCTCTCTCTCTCTCTCTCTCTCTCTCTTTCTCTCTCTCTCTCTCTCTCTCTCTCTCTCTCTCTCTCTCTCTCTCTCTCTCTCTCTCTCTCTCTCTATCTCTCTTTCGAATTCAATTCTTGGTTAGTTTGACCAAATCACTAGTTGAAAACATGTAATTTGGGAAAAAATGACGAAAATCTAAAAAAAAAAAAGAACAATTTTCAAGAAATCTAAAGTTTCAAAAGCCACACACACTGAAAGTATCCATTGTTTTCCAGTCTATGAATTCCAAGCGTTTCGGTTCTCCATGAAATTGTTGGTTTGACGCAACAACAATGAGTGGAACGTCACAAAAAGACAACTATTTTCATCTACAAAGTGCGAAACAGGGATAAGTGGGGTACAGCCGCTCTGCAACCGCTCTGCAAGACCATCAGCGGAGCGCACTTACCTCATTATTTCACTTTCGAATATTTTTTCTAATGTTTCAACCCATTTTCCATCAACCCATTGTTGTGAGTTGTTCCCAAGACTAGTTTTATCTACTTGGAACATTTCAACTACGTTTACTGCAGTGTGCAAAGTGCTCTCTCTCTCTCTCATATTCAGTGAAACGTATGCCATCGCATCCCTTATTCACCAAACGTGAAAAAAGGTGATGTGCTTAGGTTGGATTTGGGTCAGCTTAAGGTTCAACCTAATCCTAAAAAAGGTAATTGAGATGTTCCGAGAAAAGTTGTGTGGATATAAAATCCATTGAGTGTATAGAGTCAAAGAATGGAACGTGCTGTGAGAGGTGGTGATGAGCCGACTCTGAAAACCATGAATAATGTGGTTGGAAAGGGGGGACGTCCGGAGGAGCCATCGACGAGCCATCTTCTTTCTCTCTCTTTCATATTTCATACAATTGCAACATAAAAAGTGTTGGAGGGGGGGGGGGGGAACTTTTCTCTTCCTCTCAATGGAGCAAATGGCAGGTTGTGCAGAGAGAATACTTTTTCAGATCCGATCTGAGAAGCCGCAACGCATCCAAGCTGTCCATGAATCAGACTTCAGTCAGTGTAAGTCTCCTTCCTCTCTCTCTCTCTCTCTCTCTCTCTCTCTCTCTCTCTCTCTCTCTCTCTTTCTCTTTATCTCTCTCTCTTTCTATCTCTCTCTCTCTCTCTTTCTCTCTCTCTCTCTCTCTCTCTCTCTCTCTCTCTCTCTCTTTCTCTCCCTATCTCTCTCTCTCTTTCTCCCTATCTCTCTCTCTCTCTCTCTCTCTCTCTCTCTCTCTCTCTCTCTCTCTCTCTCTCTCTCTCTCTCTCTTTCTCCCTATCTCTTTCTATCTCTCTCTCTCTCTCTCTCTCTCTCTCTCTCTCTCTCTCTCTCTCTCTCTCTCTCTTTCTCTCTCTCCCTCTCTCTCTCTCTCTCTCTCTCTCTCTCTCTCTCTCTCTCTCTCTCTCTCTCTCTCTCTCTCTCTCTCTCTCTCTTTCTCTCTCTCTCTACCTCTCTCTCTCTCTCTCTCTCTCTCTCTCTCTCTCTCTCTCTCTCTCTCTCTCTTTCTCTCTCTCCCTCTCTCTCTCGCTCTCTCTCTCTCTCTCTCTCTCTCTCTCTCTCTCTCTCTCTCTCTTTCTCTCTCTCTCTCTCTCCAATTCTCTCTCTCTTTCTCTCTATCTCTATCACAACCTCGCAACAAAAAAATTCGAAAAACAAAAACAGCCAGATAAAACCAAGATTGATAACAACCATTTTTACTCTCATTCGGTCAACCATGAAGAGCCTTTTACTGCTCCCACCACTGATCATAGCTGTTTTCAGCCTGACAGACACAACCAACTCCATTCTCATGAGGTAAAAATCGATAAAGTCGAAAGATTAACAAGATTCCAGATCAACATCAGCCAAAGGAATTCTAAAATGTGGAAATGAACCGGCGAAAAACGTCCGAGTCCGTCTATACAGAAATGATACTAACTGTGAGTTGTGGACCTCCCAAGAAGATAATGTTCATTGGCAAGTTGGCGGAGAATTATTGAGTTTTTGAAAGAAGTCTTTTTTTCTGAAATCAGGATATGGAGATGGACCACCCAAGGAGATAATGTTTGTTGACAAATTGGCAAAAAATTATGAGTTTTCAAAGAAAATTGTTCCGAAAATTATAAGTCTAGATTAGAGTGACAAATCGCTGAATAAAAAAAAATCCTTCTTTTTCATTCAATTCTTTCAGCCAACAGTGATATTCTCGATTACGTCATAACTGGCGACGATGGTACTTTTACTGTAGAAGGAAACACTAGCGGAAGACCGTCCAACGAAACCGGCATCTCACCGACTTTGAGTTTTTACCACAAGTGCGACGAGAAGGAGAGCAAGGTGAGTTTGACCTTGTGATTCCTCAGAGAACACGAGTTGGACTGGATCCAGAAAAGTGCCAGCTGGATCCACAAAAAGTCGGGCAGCGATTGGCACGATCTAGCTGGCACTTTTCTGGATCCAGCTGAACTCTCTGGATCCAGTCGGCACTTTTATGGATCCAGCTGAACTCTCTGGATGCAGTCGGCACTTTTATGGATCCAGTAGGCAGTTTTCTCGATCTAGTTCTCTTCACTAAACATGTATAATTAACAATATATTTATTTAAATCACAGTAAATGATTAGTCCTTTGGGGTTCTTCTGAGGATTTCTTTGATCTTCCGCAAGTGGTAACTCTGAGTTCTGTTGAAAATTCATCTTCAAGTTCTGGAGTCTTCCCTGCGGGAGCGAGAAGTCTGAAATTTAAACGTTAAAAATATCGATAACTTTCATTTGACCTTTTTGCTTCTGTCTATTTCTTCAAGCTTTACACTATTCACAGCGCAACTAGAGTGGACTCAAACTTTTTAAAATTCAGTCTCTGTAAGAAATTTCAAATTTATCTTTACAAAAATTCACTACGGCAAAATCCTCGTCATTTAGCCTGATCACCTTTCTCTTTCTCTCAGTCTTTCTCTATCAGTCTCTCTCTCTATCTTTCTTTCTCTCTATTACTCACCCTCACCCTCTTCATTAGAGTGAACTCAAACGTTCGAAATTCAGTCTTTGTAGAAATTTCGAATCTATCTGTTAAAAAATTTACTGGTCATTTTTTCGAAGTTAAATGTTTTAAAGTTACCTTTTAAAATGTAGTTGTAAAGTCGTTGATAGATTTTTCTCTCGTTTCCAATATTCCTGTTGGGAGTGGCTGAGAGTTTCAGTCTACCTGAATTTTTCTCATACAAAAATCGTTTCTAACCTTTTTTGTATTCTAAGAAAACTAAAAAAAATTTACCTGTTCAAATCATGGCTCTCGTGATGATTTTGTCGTTCCATTTGCAAATGTCAAGATATGTGGACGAGAATATTGGCAGAGTCTGAAATTTCGACAACTGACAGTATCTAAAATTTCTATCGAACTCACAACTTTCTTCAATGCCTGCGACCTTGCGTTCTTCTCATCAAGCTTCTTTCTTTTCCTCCTCAGCTCTGCCATGGCGTTCTTCTGGTTTTTTCACGGTTGACCCGAAAAAGGAAGCAGTGTGGATACCTAAATGAGAACTTGTCGTAGCATAAAATAAGGGTAAGAATAAAAATTCACCTCGCCGGGCCTTTGATACTCCGCATCGACATCGAAGCAGTAATTTGAGACTGGGTTCTTTGCGGGTGGAGGAGACGCGTCTGAAATACGATATTGAACAATTTTTCGAAAATTAGAGAAGTCACAGCAAAATAAGAGTTTTTCGCCTAAAATTCATGATTATAACATTCAACACGTTCTTTCTTACCTCCAACTATTGTGCAATCGATTCTCAAAATCCATCAGGCATTTCTCATGTCCTAAGCTTCAATTCTGTCGTAGATTTCTTAGTCCATTCTGAGTGCAGTGAGACGCTTCCATCTCGTCTTAAGACTCCGTCTGCATCGACAAAAAGTGAGTCGTCAACAATCTGAGTAATACAATTGTGTCAGATTTTCCGCATTCTGAGAGATGATATAAGTTGCTGAACAATAAAATGATACGTACATGATACAGAAAACAAAAGGAAACGAAAATAACTTGAAAGACGCTAAGTCCGTGGGGGACGCTAAAAAAAAAGGAAAAATACGATGTTTCACTTGACACGCGCATGACAAACTTATTTGAATAACTGCGTTCAATAAAACTAACCTTTTTTTTGGAGTAGAATTCAAAAGTTTCGAATAACTTTCTCCATGAATATATTAGGATTAAAATCGTTGTAATACAGTCGTATTACATACAAAACTATTTAGATTTCTGAATTTTTTTTCAGATCGAGTAGGCATTTTTCTGGATCCAACTTGTACTTTCTAAAATTAAATTTTTGTGCTTCCATAAACCGTACAGGCATGAAATCAAAAAAAAACATAAGAAGAACATAACTATCACGTAAAGAAACAGTAATTTACCATAAGAAAGTAAAGATAATGAGCTTTTTCCAAACTTGCAAAAAGTCGGACTGGATCCAGCGCTGGATCTAGCTAGCAAAAAATTTTCACATTCGCACGACTTTATCATAATAATAATTAGAAAGAACAGACAAATGCCAGCAATAGCAAAGGTAGCTGGTTAAACTATCATAAATAAAAGCATAATACGAGCAAATTTCTAATTATAAAGTGACTTATTATTAGTATAACCCATATCTGTTGGGACTTCAGTGTTTTTGAGTTGTTTTTCGCGGTACTTTGACATGTTCCTAATAGCATTTTTCTTCTCTGCAAAACAGATATTGTTTCCAGGAATTTATAGATAATTTTATTATATATTCCGTTCCAATCGGACGTGCAACTCTGGATCCAGTTGGCACTTTTCTGGATCCAGTCGAACTTGCTTTTGCCAGGCTGGATCCAGCTCGACATTTTTCTAGATCCAGCTTGTTTTTTTAAAATTTCATTTTTTCTGTTCTTAAAAACCGTA
>OZ022251.1:15797588-15825088 GCA_963978915.1 Caenorhabditis parvicauda | reverse complement strand
TTCATCTGACGTTCCAACTTGAAGTGATGCTCATAGTCTCGGTTTTGATACTGAATTTTGTGTCACATCCCCTTTCATTACTACTCAGATCATCATATTATTAATTGACAAATCCTCCGCCCACTTTGCCCCGCCCCCTTTTTCGTGAGGCAAATTTTTGGGTGAAGCTTTTTGGTTTTGGTTGTGGGAGGGGGAGGGGTTGTGCAAAAGTGCCCAGAGAGAGGATACGAACCCGCGAGGCGCACGTGAAAGTTCTTTACTTTAACCAATCGGCCACCGCTGCACGAAATTTTGTAACGACCGTTCGCGTGAGTACTCATGGCTGCGGGGGTCTGCGCGTCGTGGTGCATTGGTTCTAGCAACACTAGCATCAGTTATGGTCACTTTCGGATTTGGAATAAAAGAAAGAGAGACAGACAGATAGAGAAAGAAAAGATACAGAGAGAAACTACTTCTTTTCATAATTAAAAAGTCTAAATGTGTGATTTTGTAATGAAAAAGGAAAAAAGGGGCTCTGAGCGTAGCGAGGACTACCTGCTTGTATGATTTTAATAGACAAAAGCCACGTCCCCTACTCTTATAAGTTTGAATCAGTTACATTGAAAACGACCTAAGTATCGATCCGCGAGATACTTACAGCAGGTGACCATCTAGAATTGCAGCCGACTTGCACAAGAGCAGAAACGGAGTACACAAAAAGTCCCGCGAATAGAAGCAACAACTTCATTATGACGAAATAAGGTTTTCCGTCACGTTTTGACCTCATCTCGACACGTTTCTTGTGATTGTTTGCGAAAATAGAATAGGAGAATGAAAACGTGTTCAGACCAGTCACGGTTCCTCTTTTTCAGAGAAAAAAACATTGCTTACAAGTCTTCGACAAGAAGTTACAATAATCCGAAGATTGTCAAGCTTATCTCTTCTATTTTCTTCTCTCTCTCTCTCTCTCTCTCTCTCTCAATTATTATATTCACGTATGACTAACGATCGCAAAATGACGTGGAAAGTATCGTCCATTTCGGATGATTTTTCTGTTCTTGTCTGCTTTGTTATTCTCGATCAATGCGGCTGGTCCGTTTGGCGTGAGATATCACATGGAGTGTAACATAGTCCATTCTCCGGTAAGTTATAAGCCGGACTTATAGGTCGGTCTGGCCGGTACAGTAGAGGATTTTGGATTACATAGTTGCTCTGGACCGGCTCAACCTCATTGGGTTGATGGGTCGGTAAAATCCAGAAGCATTTTGGGTTTTTCGGACCAGCTCATATAATCTCCGGCTCGATCCAACCCGTCTAACTCTAGAAACAACTCGTTGACAAGGTTCACGTGACTTTGGGTCGGAAGATGCAAGTCGGTGATGAGATCCGACTGATGTTCGATTTCTCACGTGGGGCCGACAGGTTTTCATTCGCTGACTCCGCCCACAATCAGAAGATTCAGTTTTGCGGTTTCGTACCTTCCAAAGAGCGATCAACCAGTACCCGGAATGACAGAAGTTACTCAGAAATATGAGTATCGATTTGACAAAGGGTTCGATGAAAAGTATGCTGCAGTCAGTCATCAACATAATGGAGTAGGTTGGGAGAGAGGGAGAGGGAGAGAGAGAGAAAGTAATAATAATCATATTATTAATTGACAAATCATCCGCCCCCTTTGCCCCGCCCCCTTTTTCGTGATGCAAATTTTTGGGTGGTCCTTTTTGGTTTTGTTGTGGGGGTGAAGGAAGGGGTTGTGCAAAAGTGCCCAGAGTGTAAATACGAACCCGCGACGAGCGCGTGAAAGTTGTCTGCTTTAACCAATCGGCCACCGCCGCACGAAATTTTGTGGCGACAGTTCGCGTGAGTAGTCATGTCTGTGGAGGTCGAAGTGTGTTATTGCATTGGTTCTAACAACACTAGCATTAGTTACGGTCGCATTCGGATTGGAGAGAGAGTGTGCGTGGGAAAAAAAGGCCCCGAGCGTAGCGAGGCCAAGCGTGCTTGTTTAAAATTAAAAAAACAACCGAATTTGCTATCGGACATAATCTTATTCGCCATCTCTTTCAAACATTTTCACTCAGGAGTGGCTAGATGAAAAGAAATACACTTATCAATCGTCGAAAAAATCGATGTGGCCCTTATCGTTAAGGTTCTCTCTCAGATTCCAAGGATTCCAAAGTGAAAATTCAGAAGATGGCATGGGACATGGCTTCACAACACACATCTCGGTCTTACTGAGAGATTTGTAGCACAAGAGGGTTATAATTTGGATGACGTGTCAGCTCTATATGTTGAAGGAGCATACCTAATCTCCATTGGATTGTAGGAAGGAAAAGTTATGAGAAAAGAAAATGTATTTCAGCATATGCCCTGGCTATGGATGATCGTTGAAGTTTACAATAAATATGTTATTGTTTTCTTGTATTTTTGTCATCACGCTTGAGAGACTGTAACTCGAGTTACAGAGATGTTTCAGCACCGGAACCATGCTCATTTCATTCAGAATTGTCGATTCTCTCAGATCATTCAGAATTGTCGATTCTCTCAGATTTTACCTTGTCATTATAGAATAAGGTGCGCTAATAGGGATTAGGGATGTCCTCTTGGATAGTTTCCACAATGAATGAGTACTTTGTTTTTATTCCTTTTCTCTCTCTCTCTCTTCATTTCTGTTGCGAGTCCACGTACTCGCATATTCTACGTGACCCCGTCACCACGTCACAACTTGTATTTAAGAAGAGTGTTTGTATCTACAAACACTTCTTCGATGGCCCAATCACAATAAACCTATTATCTGTTCGTTCCGTGGTCACAACAACTGGCGATCAGGATAGAAAAAAGAACAAGGCGCAGGATAGGACACACGGAAGCGGATACCGGATCAAAAGGCCGAAGAAGTCCGGGAGGGAGCCCGTCAACTCTGAACGAAGCAGCCGTCATCTATGAAAAAAAAAGGCAAGACTGTTTAGATTATCACCAGAATCTAAATTCGTTCGCACGCAGAGAATGCTCACTCCGTCCACTCAAGACAGAAGGGGACAGTGCCAGCAGCAGATGACTAGATACAGTCACAACCCGTCACGAAGATGTCCGAATCTTCAAATGAAGTCAGTCTCAAGGAAAGCGTCGTTCTCAGGCTCAAAGAGGACACAAATTCTGACTTTACGGTCCTCAGTCGCCGTCGCGACGGGAGGAGGTCAACGAGCACACCACAGGACCGTGGTCTCGTTCAGACCGGCATCGAATGGAACCGTCGCCCGCACGAAGAAGGAGATGGACTCGGACCGCACGTTCTACAGTCGCATGGAACCAGCCATCTGTCGTCACCAATGGCTCATAATGAACTCACGTCATGCCGAAGCAACACGGAGCGAAAACATCAACGTCTAGAACAATCGGTCGAAATCACTCACAGAGGTCTTCGCCAGCAAGACAGTCACACGGACTCTCGGACTCAAGATGGAGAGGGAGAGAAGACATCAGGCCAAACACATTGCTTCCCGCGAATCGTCCACCTCGATTTGAAGCTAATGTTGTACCGAGGCCCCGCGGGGCACAGCCAGAAGGAAACGAAGGAAGATGTTGCGAGTCCACGTACTCGCATATTCTACGTGACCCCGTCACCACGTCACAACTTGTATTTAAGAAGAGTGTTTGTATCTACAAACACTTCTTCGATGGCCCAATCACAATAAACCTATTATCTGTTCGTTCCGTGGTCACAACAATTTCTTATAGTCAGAATCAGATGGTGGGTCCATATGTCTCTGCGAACTTCTGGAGACAAGAGAAGAAGCAAATGAAAGATGAAATCACTGCGCTGACTCGACAACTTCATATAGCGATGAATGAGAAGCGCCAGGTAAGAGAGAGAGAGAGAGAGAGAGAGAGAGAGAGAGAGAGAGAGAGAGAGAGAGAGAGAGAGAGAGAGAGAGAGAGAGAGAGACAGAGAAAGAGAGAGAGAGAGAGAGAGAGAGAGAGAGATTGAGAAATTGAGAGATTGAGAGATTGAGAGATTGAGAGAGAAAGAAAGGGAGGGAGAGAGAGAGAGAGAAAGGGAGGGAGAGAGAGAGAGAGAGAGAGAGAGAGAGAGAGAGAGAGAGAGAGAGAGAGAGAGAGAGAGAGAGGGAGAGAGAGAGAGAAAGAGAGAAGGAGAGAGAGAGAGAGAGAGAAAGAGAGAAGGAGAGAGAGAGAGAGAGAGAGAGAGAGAGAGAGAGAGAGAGAGAGAGAGAGAAAAAGAGAGAGGGAGAGAGAGAGAGAGAAAGAAAGGGAGGGAGAGAGAGAGAGAGAAAGGGAGGGAGAGAGAGAGAGAGAGTTATATATTTTTCCAGGTCATGCAGAACCTAAACCGCCTCACGACCACTAACGCCAATCTGGTGGATCTTCTCAACCAATCTCGACAGGATCTGTCCATCGCTCAACAACATTTGTCCGCTGGTCGTCACAGTCTCATCACCTGTCAGAACCACGAGTCTGAACTCATGGGCAGAGTCAGAGGTCTCGGAGCAGAGAATTCACAGCTTAAAAAGCGCGCGGAATCCGCCGAAGGAACCATTCGATCCATGATGAATGGCGGTCAGCCCGTGATTATTCATAGATGATAACGTACACTTTATGTCTCAGTAAAATTAGAACACTTTCATCCTATGAACTAATGGGTCACTAATAGACCGAACACTTCCTGTCCCGATATGAACACTTTTTTCAACTACTGTGAGAACTGTAATAAAATCATAACTAGTATAAATTCTACATATCCTAGTTTTTGAAATCTGTCAAAAACAGGAATGATTGAGACTCAGAATAAACCCATTCCGACGACAATCTGAGCCTCCAAACTCAAGTTACAGTATCCGAAAGTGGTGATCGCCCACGGCAAGTACTACATTCTGATGTTTTCCTGGCATCCTGAGCCTCCTAGAATCCATGGACTGCAAAATCTCAACAATTTTTTCCGACCCCAAAATCGAAAAAATCCATGGGCTATAGCCCACGGATTTTTCGATTTTCGACCCATAATTTTTTCGTCTCAGAATCGACTGAAAACATAGGACCTGATAGATCCAATTATTTTGAATTGTTTGAGATAGGTCTCTCCTCTGGAAACCTCCTGGAAGTCGAGTTACAGAAGGTCAAAGTTGGACACTTTTTGACGTCGATTTCAGATGCCTGTAACTTCATTGTAGAGCCACAGAATCCGGTCGGACCATGTTTTCCCGGCATCCTGAACCTCCTAGAATCCATGGACTGCAAAATCTCAACAATTTTTTCCGACCCCAGAATCGAAAAAGAGGTTTCCAGAGGAGAGACCTATCTCAAACAATTCAAAATAATTGGATCTATCAGGTCCTATGTTTTCAGTCGATTCTGAGACGAAAAAATTCTGGGTCGAAAATCGAAAAATCCGTGGGCTATAGCCCATGGATTTTTTCGATTTTGGGGGTCGGAAAAAATTGTTGAGATTTTGCAGTCCATGGATTCTAGGAGGTTCAGGATGCCAGGAAAACATGGTCTGACCGGATTCTGAGGCTCTACAATGAAGTTACAGGCATCTGAAATGGACGTCAAAAAGTGTCCAACTTTGACCTTCTGTAACTCGACTTCCAGGAGGTTTCCAGAGGAGAGACCTATCTCAAACAATTCAAAATAATTGGATCTATCAGGTCCATTGTTTTCAGTCGATTCTGAGACGAAAAAATTCTGGGTCGAAAATCGAAAAATCCGTGGGCTATAGCCCTTGGATTTTTTCGATTTTGGGGTCGGAAAAAATTGTTGAGATTTTGCAGTCCATGGATTCTAGGAGGTTCAGGATGCCAGGAAAACATGGTCTGACCGGATTCTGAGGCTCTACAATGAAGTTACAGGCATCTGAAATGGACGTCAAAAAGTGTCCAACTTTGACCTTCTGTAACTCGACTTCCAGGAGGTTTCCAGAGGAGAGACCTATCTCAAACAATTCAAAATAATTGGATCTATCAGGTCCTATGTTTTCAGTCGATTCTAAGACGAAAAAATTCTGGGTCGAAAATCGAAAAATCCGTGGGCTATAGCCCATGGATTTTTTCGATTCTGGGGTCGGAAAAAATTGTTGAGATTTTGCAGTCCATGGATTCTAGGAGGTTCAGGATGCCGGGAAAACATGGTCCGACCGGATTCTGTGGCTCTACAATGAAGTTACAGGAATCTGAAATGGACGTCAAAAAGTGTCCAACTTTGACCTTCTGTAACTCGACTTCCAGGAGGTTTCCAGAGGAGAGACCTATCTCAAACAATTCAAAATAATTGGATCTATCAGGTCCTATGTTTTCAGTCGATTCTGAGACGAAAAAATTCTGGGTCGAAAATCGAAAAATCCGTGGGCTATAGCCCATGGATTTTTTCGATTCTGGGGTCGGAAAAAATTGTTGAGATTTTGCAGTCCATGGATTCTAGGAGGTTCAGGATGCCGGGAAAACATGGTCCGACCGGATTCTGTGGCTCTACAATGAAGTTACAGGAATCTGAAATCGACGTCAAAAAGTGTCCAACTTTGACCTTCTGTAACTCGACTTCCAGGAGGTTTCCAGAGGAGAGACCTATCTCAAACAATTCAAAATAATTGGATCTATCAGGTCCTATGTTTTCAGTCGATTCTGAGACGAAAAAATTCTGGGTCGAAAATCGAAAAATCCGTGGGCTATAGCTCATGGATTTTTTCGATTCTGGGGTCGGAAAAAATTGTTGAGATTTTGCAGTCCATGGATTCTAGGAGGTTCAGGATGCCGGGAAAACATGGTCCGACCGGATTCTGTGGCTCTACAATGAAGTTACAGGAATCTGAAATGGACGTCAAAAAGTGTCCAACTTTGACCTTCTGTAACTCGACTTCCAGGAGGTTTCCAGAGGAGAGACCTATCTCAAACAATTCAAAATAATTGGATCTATCAGGTCCTATGTTTTCAGTCGATTCTGAGACGAAAAAATTCTGGGTCGAAAATCGAAAAATCCGTGGGCTATAGCCCATGGATTTTTTCGATTCTGGGGTCGGAAAAAATTGTTGAGATTTTGCAGTCCATGGATTCTAGGAGGTTCAGGATGCCGGGAAAACATGGTCCGACCGGATTCTGTGGCTCTACAATGAAGTTACAGGAATCTGAAATCGACGTCAAAAAGTGTCCAACTTTGACCTTCTGTAACTCGACTTCCAGGAGGTTTCCAGAGGAGAGACCTATCTCAAACAATTCAAAATAATTGGATCTATCAGGTCCTATGTTTTCAGTCGATTCTGAGACGAAAAAATTCTGGGTCGAAAATCGAAAAATCCGTGGGCTATAGCCCATGGATTTTTTCGATTCTGGGGTCGGAAAAAATTGTTGAGATTTTGCAGTCCATGGATTCTAGGAGGTTCAGGATGCCGGGAAAACATGGTCCGACCGGATTCTGTGGCTCTACAATGAAGTTACAGGAATCTGAAATCGACGTCAAAAAGTGTCCAACTTTGACCTTCTGTAACTCGACTTCCAGGAGGTTTCCAGAGGAGAGACCTATCTCAAACAATTCAAAATAATTGGATCTATCAGGTCCTATGTTTTCAGTCGATTCTGAGACGAAAAAATTCTGGGTCGAAAATCGAAAAATCCGTGGGCTATAGCCCATGGATTTTTTCGATTCTGGGGTCGGAAAAAATTGTTGAGATTTTGCAGTCCATGGATTCTAGGAGGTTCAGGATGCCGGGAAAACATGGTCCGACCGGATTTTGTGGCTCTGCAATGAAGTTGCAGGCATCTGAAATCGACGTCAAAAAGTGTCCAACTTTGACCTTCTGTAACTCGACTTCCAGAAGGTTTCCAGAGGAGAGACCTATCTCAAACGATTTAAAATAATTGGATCTATCAGGTCCTATGTTTTCAGTCGATTCTGAGACGAAAAAATTCTGGGTCGAAAATGGAAAAATCCGTGGGCTATAGCCCATGGATTTTTTCGATTTTGGGGTCGGAAAAAATTGTTGAGATTTTGCAGTCCATGGATTCTAGGAGGTTCAGGATGCCAGGAAAACATGGTCTGACCGGATTCTGAGGCTCTACAATGAAGTTACAGGCATCTGAAATGGACGTCAAAAAGTGTCCAACTTTGACCTTCTGTAACTCGACTTCCAGGAGGTTTCCAGAGGAGAGACCTATCTCAAACAATTCAAAATAATTGGATCTATCAGGTCCTATGTTTTCAGTCGATTCTAAGACGAAAAAATTCTGGGTCGAAAATCGAAAAATCCGTGGGCTATAGCCCATGGATTTTTTCGATTCTGGGGTCGGAAAAAATTGTTGAGATTTTGCAGTCCATGGATTCTAGGAGGTTCAGGATGCCGGGAAAACATGGTCCGACCGGATTCTGTGGCTCTACAATGAAGTTACAGGAATCTGAAATGGACGTCAAAAAGTGTCCAACTTTGACCTTCTGTAACTCGACTTCCAGGAGGTTTCCAGAGGAGAGACCTATCTCAAACAATTCAAAATAATTGGATCTATCAGGTCCTATGTTTTCAGTCGATTCTGAGACGAAAAAATTCTGGGTCGAAAATCGAAAAATCCGTGGGCTATAGCCCATGGATTTTTTCGATTCTGGGGTCGGAAAAAATTGTTGAGATTTTGCAGTCCATGGATTCTAGGAGGTTCAGGATGCCGGGAAAACATGGTCCGACCGGATTCTGTGGCTCTACAATGAAGTTACAGGAATCTGAAATCGACGTCAAAAAGTGTCCAACTTTGACCTTCTGTAACTCGACTTCCAGGAGGTTTCCAGAGGAGAGACCTATCTCAAACAATTCAAAATAATTGGATCTATCAGGTCCTATGTTTTCAGTCGATTCTGAGACGAAAAAATTCTGGGTCGAAAATCGAAAAATCCGTGGGCTATAGCCCATGGATTTTTTCGATTCTGGGGTCGGAAAAAATTGTTGAGATTTTGCAGTCCATGGATTCTAGGAGGTTCAGGATGCCGGGAAAACATGGTCCGACCGGATTCTGTGGCTCTACAATGAAGTTACAGGAATCTGAAATCGACGTCAAAAAGTGTCCAACTTTGACCTTCTGTAACTCGACTTCCAGGAGGTTTCCAGAGGAGAGACCTATCTCAAACAATTCAAAATAATTGGATCTATCAGGTCCTATGTTTTCAGTCGATTCTGAGACGAAAAAATTCTGGGTCGAAAATCGAAAAATCCGTGGGCTATAGCCCATGGATTTTTTCGATTCTGGGGTCGGAAAAAATTGTTGAGATTTTGCAGTCCATGGATTCTAGGAGGTTCAGGATGCCGGGAAAACATGGTCCGACCGGATTCTGTGGCTCTACAATGAAGTTACAGGAATCTGAAATCGACGTCAAAAAGTGTCCAACTTTGACCTTCTGTAACTCGACTTCCAGGAGGTTTCCAGAGGAGAGACCTATCTCAAACAATTCAAAATAATTGGATCTATCAGGTCCTATGTTTTCAGTCGATTCTGAGACGAAAAAATTCTGGGTCGAAAATCGAAAAATCCGTGGGCTATAGCCCATGGATTTTTTCGATTCTGGGGTCGGAAAAAATTGTTGAGATTTTGCAGTCCATGGATTCTAGGAGGTTCAGGATGCCGGGAAAACATGGTCCGACCGGATTTTGTGGCTCTGCAATGAAGTTGCAGGCATCTGAAATCGACGTCAAAAAGTGTCCAACTTTGACCTTCTGTAACTCGACTTCCAGAAGGTTTCCAGAGGAGAGACCTATCTCAAACGATTCAAAATAATTGGATCTATCAGGTCCTATGTTTTCAGTCGATTCTGAGACGAAAAAATTCTGGGTCGAAAATCGAAAAATCCGTGGGCTATAGCCCATGGATTTTTTCGATTTTGGGGTCGGAAAAAATTGTTGAGATTTTGCAGTCCATGGATTCTAGGAGGTTCAGGATGCCAGGAAAACATGGTCTGACCGGATTCTGAGGCTCTACAATGAAGTTACAGGCATCTGAAATGGACGTCAAAAAGTGTCCAACTTTGACCTTCTGTAACTCGACTTCCAGGAGGTTTCCAGAGGAGAGACCTATCTCAAACAATTCAAAATAATTGGATCTATCAGGTCCTATGTTTTCAGTCGATTCTAAGACGAAAAAATTCTGGGTCGAAAATCGAAAAATCCGTGGGCTATAGCCCATGGATTTTTTCGATTTTGGGGTCGGAAAAAATTGTTGAGATTTTGCAGTCCATGGATTCTAGGAGGTTCAGGATGCCGGGAAAACATGGTCCGACCGGATTCTGTGGCTCTGCAATGAAGTTGCAGGCATCTGAAATCGACGTCAAAAAGTGTCCAACTTTGACCTTCTGTAACTCGACTTCCAGAAGGTTTCCAGAGGAGAGACCTATCTCAAACGATTTAAAATAATTGGATCTATCAGGTCCTATGTTTTCAGTCGATTCTGAGACGAAAAAATTCTGGGTCGAAAATGGAAAAATCCGTGGGCTATAGCCCATGGATTTTTTCGATTTTGGGGTCGGAAAAAATTGTTGAGATTTTGCAGTCCATGGATTCTAGGAGGTTCAGGATGCCAGGAAAACATGGTCTGACCGGATTCTGAGGCTCTACAATGAAGTTACAGGCATCTGAAATGGACGTCAAAAAGTGTCCAACTTTGACCTTCTGTAACTCGACTTCCAGGAGGTTTCCAGAGGAGAGACCTATCTCAAACAATTCAAAATAATTGGATCTATCAGGTCCTATGTTTTCAGTCGATTCTGAGACGAAAAAATTCTGGGTCGAAAATCGAAAAATCCGTGGGCTATAGCCCATGGATTTTTTCGATTTTGGGGTCGGAAAAAATTGTTGAGATTTTGCAGTCCATGGATTCTAGGAGGTTCAGGATGCCAGGAAAACATGGTCTGACCGGATTCTGAGGCTCTACAATGAAGTTACAGGCATCTGAAATCGACGTCAAAAAGTGTCCATCTTTGACCTTCTGTAACTCGACTTCCAGGAGGTTTCCAGAGGAGAGACCTATCTCAAACAATTCAAAATAATTGGATCTATCAGGTCCTATGTTTTCAGTCGATTCTGAGACGAAAAAATTCTGGGTCGAAAATCGAAAAATCCGTGGGCTATAGCCCATGGATTTTTTCGATTCTGGGGTCGGAAAAAATTGTTGAGATTTTGCAGTCCATGGATTCTAGGAGGTTCAGGATGCCGGGAAAACATGGTCCGACCGGATTCTGTGGCTCTACAATGAAGTTACAGGAATCTGAAATCGACGTCAAAAAGTGTCCAACTTTGACCTTCTGTAACTCGACTTCCAGGAGGTTTCCAGAGGAGAGACCTATCTCAAACAATTCAAAATAATTGGATCTATCAGGTCCTATGTTTTCAGTCGATTCTGAGACGTAAAAATTCTGGGTCGAAAATCGAAAAATCCGTGGGCTATAGCCCATGGATTTTTTCGATTCTGGGGTCGGAAAAAATTGTTGAGATTTTGCAGTCCATGGATTCTAGGAGGTTCAGGATGCCGGGAAAACATGGTCCGACCGGATTCTGTGGCTCTGCAATGAAGTTGCAGGCATCTGAAACCGACGTCAAAAAGTGTCCAACTTTGACCTTCTGTAACTCGACTTCCAGAAGGTTTCCAGAGGAGAGACCTATCTCAAACAATTCAAAATAATTGGATCTATCAGGTCCTATGTTTTCAGTCGATTCTGAGACGAAAAAATTCTGGGTCGAAAATGGAAAAATCCGTGGGCTATAGCCCATGGATTTTTTCGATTTTGGGGTCGGAAAAAATTGTTGAGATTTTGCAGTCCATGGATTCTAGGAGGTTCAGGATGCCAGGAAAACATGGTCTGACCGGATTCTGAGGCTCTACAATGAAGTTACAGGCATCTGAAATGGACGTCAAAAAGTGTCCAACTTTGACCTTCTGTAACTCGACTTCCAGGAGGTTTCCAGAGGAGAGACCTATCTCAAACAATTCAAAATAATTGGATCTATCAGGTCCTATGTTTTCAGTCGATTCTGAGACGAAAAAATTCTGGGTCGAAAATCGAAAAATCCGTGGGCTATAGCCCATGGATTTTTTCGATTTTGGGGTCGGAAAAAATTGTTGAGATTTTGCAGTCCATGGATTCTAGGAGGTTCAGGATGCCAGGAAAACATGGTCTGACCGGATTCTGAGGCTCTACAATGAAGTTACAGGCATCTGAAATCGACGTCAAAAAGTGTCCATCTTTGACCTTCTGTAACTCGACTTCCAGGAGGTTTCCAGAGGAGAGACCTATCTCAAACAATTCAAAATAATTGGATCTATCAGGTCCTATGTTTTCAGTCGATTCTGAGACGAAAAAATTCTGGGTCGAAAATCGAAAAATCCGTGGGCTATAGCCCATGGATTTTTTCGATTCTGGGGTCGGAAAAAATTGTTGAGATTTTGCAGTCCATGGATTCTAGGAGGTTCAGGATGCCGGGAAAACATGGTCCGACCGGATTCTGTGGCTCTACAATGAAGTTACAGGAATCTGAAATCGACGTCAAAAAGTGTCCAACTTTGACCTTCTGTAACTCGACTTCCAGGAGGTTTCCAGAGGAGAGACCTATCTCAAACAATTCAAAATAATTGGATCTATCAGGTCCTATGTTTTCAGTCGATTCTGAGACGTAAAAATTCTGGGTCGAAAATCGAAAAATCCGTGGGCTATAGCCCATGGATTTTTTCGATTCTGGGGTCGGAAAAAATTGTTGAGATTTTGCAGTCCATGGATTCTAGGAGGTTCAGGATGCCGGGAAAACATGGTCCGACCGGATTCTGTGGCTCTGCAATGAAGTTGCAGGCATCTGAAACCGACGTCAAAAAGTGTCCAACTTTGACCTTCTGTAACTCGACTTCCAGAAGGTTTCCAGAGGAGAGACCTATCTCAAACAATTCAAAATAATTGGATCTATCAGGTCCTATGTTTTCAGTCGATTCTGAGACGAAAAAATTCTGGGTCGAAAATGGAAAAATCCGTGGGCTATAGCCCATGGATTTTTTCGATTCTGGGGTCGGAAAAAATTGTTGAGATTTTGCAGTCCATGGATTCTAGGAGGTTCAGGATGCCAGGAAAACATGGTCTGACCGGATTCTGAGGCTCTACAATGAAGTTACAGGCATCTGAAATCGACGTCAAAAAGTGTCCATCTTTGACCTTCTGTAACTCGACTTCCAGGAGGTTTCCAGAGGAGAGACCTATCTCAAACAATTCAAAATAATTGGATCTATCAGGTCCTATGTTTTCAGTCGATTCTGAGACGAAAAAATTCTGGGTCGAAAATCGAAAAATCCGTGGGCTATAGCCCATGGATTTTTTCGATTCTGGGGTCGGAAAAAATTGTTGAGATTTTGCAGTCCATGGATTCTAGGAGGTTCAGGATGCCGGGAAAACATGGTCCGACCGGATTCTGTGGCTCTACAATGAAGTTACAGGAATCTGAAATGGACGTCAAAAAGTGTCCAACTTTGACCTTCTGTAACTCGACTTCCAGGAGGTTTCCAGAGGAGAGACCTATCTCAAACAATTCAAAATAATTGGATCTATCAGGTCCTATGTTTTCAGTCGATTCTGAGACGAAAAAATTCTGGGTCGAAAATCGAAAAATCCGTGGGCTATAGCCCATGGATTTTTTCGATTCTGGGGTCGGAAAAAATTGTTGAGATTTTGCAGTCCATGGATTCTAGGAGGTTCAGGATGCCGGGAAAACATGGTCCGACCGGATTCTGTGGCTCTGCAATGAAGTTGCAGGCATCTGAAATCGACGTCAAAAAGTGTCCAACTTTGACCTTCTGTAACTCGACTTCCAGAAGGTTTCCAGAGGAGAGACCTATCTCAAACGATTTAAAATAATTGGATCTATCAGGTCCTATGTTTTCAGTCGATTCTGAGACGAAAAAATTCTGGGTCGAAAATGGAAAAATCCGTGGGCTATAGCCCATGGATTTTTTCGATTTTGGGGTCGGAAAAAATTGTTGAGATTTTGCAGTCCATGGATTCTAGGAGGTTCAGGATGCCAGGAAAACATGGTCTGACCGGATTCTGAGGCTCTACAATGAAGTTACAGGCATCTGAAATGGACGTCAAAAAGTGTCCAACTTTGACCTTCTGTAACTCGACTTCCAGGAGGTTTCCAGAGGAGAGACCTATCTCAAACAATTCAAAATAATTGGATCTATCAGGTCCTATGTTTTCAGTCGATTCTGAGACGAAAAAATTCTGGGTCGAAAATCGAAAAATCCGTGGGCTATAGCCCATGGATTTTTTCGATTTTGGGGTCGGAAAAAATTGTTGAGATTTTGCAGTCCATGGATTCTAGGAGGTTCAGGATGCCAGGAAAACATGGTCTGACCGGATTCTGAGGCTCTACAATGAAGTTACAGGCATCTGAAATCGACGTCAAAAAGTGTCCATCTTTGACCTTCTGTAACTCGACTTCCAGGAGGTTTCCAGAGGAGAGACCTATCTCAAACAATTCAAAATAATTGGATCTATCAGGTCCTATGTTTTCAGTCGATTCTGAGACGAAAAAATTCTGGGTCGAAAATCGAAAAATCCGTGTGCTATAGCCCATGGATTTTTTCGATTCTGGGGTCGGAAAAAATTGTTGAGATTTTGCAGTCCATGGATTCTAGGAGGTTCAGGATGCCGGGAAAACATGGTCCGACCGGATTCTGTGGCTCTACAATGAAGTTACAGGAATCTGAAATCGACGTCAAAAAGTGTCCAACTTTGACCTTCTGTAACTCGACTTCCAGGAGGTTTCCAGAGGAGAGACCTATCTCAAACAATTCAAAATAATTGGATCTATCAGGTCCTATGTTTTCAGTCGATTCTGAGACGAAAAAATTCTGGGTCGAAAATCGAAAAATCCGTGGGCTATAGCCCATGGATTTTTTCGATTCTGGGGTCGGAAAAAATTGTTGAGATTTTGCAGTCCATGGATTCTAGGAGGTTCAGGATGCCGGGAAAACATGGTCCGACCGGATTTTGTGGCTCTGCAATGAAGTTGCAGGCATCTGAAATCGACGTCAAAAAGTGTCCAACTTTGACCTTCTGTAACTCGACTTCCAGAAGGTTTCCAGAGGAGAGACCTATCTCAAACGATTTAAAATAATTGGATCTATCAGGTCCTATGTTTTCAGTCGATTCTGAGACGAAAAAATTCTGGGTCGAAAATGGAAAAATCCGTGGGCTATAGCCCATGGATTTTTTCGATTTTGGGGTCGGAAAAAATTGTTGAGTTTTTGCAGTCCATGGATTCTAGGAGGTTCAGGATGCCAGGAAAACATGGTCTGACCGGATTCTGAGGCTCTACAATGAAGTTACAGGCATCTGAAATGGACGTCAAAAAGTGTCCAACTTTGACCTTCTGTAACTCGACTTCCAGGAGGTTTCCAGAGGAGAGACCTATCTCAAACAATTCAAAATAATTGGATCTATCAGGTCCTATGTTTTCAGTCGATTCTGAGACGAAAAAATTCTGGGTCGAAAATCGAAAAATCCGTGGGCTATAGCCCATGGATTTTTTCGATTCTGGGGTCGGAAAAAATTGTTGAGATTTTGCAGTCCATGGATTCTAGGAAGTTCAGGATGCCGGGAAAACATGGTCCGACCGGATTCTGTGGCTCTACAATGAAGTTACAGGAATCTGAAATCGACGTCAAAAAGTGTCCAACTTTGACCTTCTGTAACTCGACTTCCAGGAGGTTTCCAGAGGAGAGACCTATCTCAAACAATTCAAAATAATTGGATCTATCAGGTCCTATGTTTTCAGTCGATTCTGAGACGAAAAAATTCTGGGTCGAAAATGGAAAAATCCGTGGGCTATAGCCCATGGATTTTTTCGATTCTGGGGTCGGAAAAAATTGTTGAGATTTTGCAGTCCATGGATTCTAAAAGGTTCAGGATGCCGGGAAAACATGGTCCGACCGGATTCTGTGGCTCTACAATGAAGTTACAGGAATCTGAAATGGACGTCAAAAAGTGTCCAACTTTGACCTTCTGTAACTCGACTTCCAGGAGGTTTCCAGAGGAGAGACCTATCTCAAACAATTCAAAATAATTGGATCTATCAGGTCCTATGTTTTCAGTCGATTCTGAGACGAAAAAATTCTGGGTCGAAAATCGAAAAATCCGTGGGCTATAGCCCATGGATTTTTTCGATTCTGGGGTCGGAAAAAATTGTTGAGATTTTGCAGTCCATGGATTCTAGGAGGTTCAGGATGCCGGGAAAACATGGTCCGACCGGATTCTGTGGCTCTACAATGAAGTTACAGGAATCTGAAATCGACGTCAAAAAGTGTCCAACTTTGACCTTCTGTAACTCGACTTCCAGGAGGTTTCCAGAGGAGAGACCTATTTCAAACAATTCAAAATAATTGGATCTATCAGGTCCTATGTTTTCAGTCGATTCTGAGACGAAAAAATTCTGGGTCGAAAATGGAAAAATCCGTGGGCTATAGCCCATGGATTTTTTCGATTCTGGGGTCGGAAAAAATTGTTGAGATTTTGCAGTCCATGGATTCTAGGAGGTTCAGGATGCCGGGAAAACATGGTCCGACCGGATTCTGTGGCTCTACAATGAAGTTACAGGAATCTGAAATGGACGTCAAAAAGTGTCCAACTTTGACCTTCTGTAACTCGACTTCCAGGAGGTTTCCAGAGGAGAGACCTATCTCAAACAATTCAAAATAATTGGATCTATCAGGTCCTATGTTTTCAGTCGATTCTGAGACGAAAAAATTCTGGGTCGAAAATCGAAAAATCCGTGGGCTATAGCCCATGGATTTTTTCGATTTTGGGGTCGGAAAAAATTGTTGAGATTTTGCAGTCCATGGATTCTAGGAGGTTCAGGATGCCAGGAAAACATGGTCTGACCGGATTCTGAGGCTCTACAATGAAGTTACAGGCATCTGAAATCGACGTCAAAAAGTGTCCATCTTTGACCTTCTGTAACTCGACTTCCAGGAGGTTTCCAGAGGAGAGACCTATCTCAAACAATTCAAAATAATTGGATCTATCAGGTCCTATGTTTTCAGTCGATTCTGAGACGAAAAAATTCTGGGTCGAAAATCGAAAAATCCGTGGGCTATAGCCCATGGATTTTTTCGATTCTGGGGTCGGAAAAAATTGTTGAGATTTTGCAGTCCATGGATTCTAGGAGGTTCAGGATGCCAGGAAAACATGGTCTGACCGGATTCTGAGGCTCTACAATGAAGTTACAGGCATCTGAAATCGACGTTAAAAAGTGTCCAACTTTGACCTTCTGTAACTCGACTTCCAGGAGGTTTCCAGAGGAGAGACCTATCTCAAACAATTCAAAATAATTGGATCTATCAGGTCCTATGTTTTCAGTCGATTCTGAGACGAAAAAATTCTGGGTCGAAAATCGAAAAATCCGTGGGCTATAGCCCATGGATTTTTTCGATTCTGGGGTCGGAAAAAATTGTTGAGATTTTGCAGTCCATGGATTCTAGGAGGTTCAGGATGCCAGGAAAACATGGTCTGACCGGATTCTGAGGCTCTACAATGAAGTTACAGGCATCTGAAATGGACGTCAAAAAGTGTCCAACTTTGACCTTCTGTAACTCGACTTCCAGGAGGTTTCCAGAGGAGAGACCTATCTCAAACAATTCAAAATAATTGGATCTATCAGGTCCTATGTTTTCAGTCGATTCTGAGACGAAAAAATTCTGGGTCGAAAATCGAAAAATCCGTGGGCTATAGCCCATGGATTTTTTCGATTTTGGGGTCGGAAAAAATTGTTGAGATTTTGCAGTCCATGGATTCTAGGAGGTTCAGGATGCCAGGAAAACATGGTCTGACCGGATTCTGAGGCTCTACAATGAAGTTACAGGCATCTGAAATCGACGTCAAAAAGTGTCCATCTTTGACCTTCTGTAACTCGACTTCCAGGAGGTTTCCAGAGGAGAGACCTATCTCAAACAATTCAAAATAATTGGATCTATTAGGTCCTATGTTTTCAGTCGATTCTGAGACGAAAAAATTCTGGGTCGAAAATCGAAAAATCCGTGGGCTATAGCCCATGGATTTTTTCGATTCTGGTGTCGGAAAAAATTGTTGAGATTTTGCAGTCCATGGATTCTAGGAGGTTCAGGATGCCGGGAAAACATGGTCCGACCGGATTCTGTGGCTCTACAATGAAGTTACAGGAATCTGAAATCGACGTCAAAAAGTGTCCAACTTTGACCTTCTGTAACTCGACTTCCAGGAGGTTTCCAGAGGAGAGACCTATCTCAAACAATTCAAAATAATTGGATCTATCAGGTCCTATGTTTTCAGTCGATTCTGAGACGAAAAAATTCTGGGTCGAAAATCGAAAAATCCGTGGGCTATAGCCCATGGATTTTTTCGATTCTGGGGTCGGAAAAAATTGTTGAGATTTTGCAGTCCATGGATTCTAGGAGGTTCAGGATGCCGGGAAAACATGGTCCGACCGGATTCTGTGGCTCTGCAATGAAGTTGCAGGCATCTGAAATCGACGTCAAAAAGTGTCCAACTTTGACCTTCTGTAACTCGACTTCCAGAAGGTTTCCAGAGGAGAGACCTATCTCAAACGATTTAAAATAATTGGATCTATCAGGTCCTCTGTTTTCAGTCGATTCTGAGACGAAAAAATTCTGGGTCGAAAATCGAAAAATCCGTGGGCTATAGCCCATGGATTTTTTCGATTTTGGGGTCGGAAAAAATTGTTGAGATTTTGCAGTCCATGGATTCTAGGAGGTTCAGGATGCCAGGAAAACATGGTCTGACCGGATTCTGAGGCTCTACAATGAAGTTACAGGCATCTGAAATGGACGTCAAAAAGTGTCCAACTTTGACCTTCTGTAACTCGACTTCCAGGAGGTTTCCAGAGGAGAGACCTATCTCAAACAATTCAAAATAATTGGATCTATCAGGTCCTATGTTTTCAGTCGATTCTGAGACGAAAAAATTCTGGGTCGAAAATCGAAAAATCCGTGGGCTATAGCCCATGGATTTTTTCGATTCTGGGGTCGGAAAAAATTGTTGAGATTTTGCAGTCCATGGATTCTAGGAGGTTCAGGATGCCGGGAAAACATGGTCCGACCGGATTCTGTGGCTCTACAATGAAGTTACAGGAATCTGAAATCGACGTCAAAAAGTGTCCAACTTTGACCTTCTGTAACTCGACTTCCAGGAGGTTTCCAGAGGAGAGACCTATCTCAAACAATTCAAAATAATTGGATCTATCAGGTCCTATGTTTTCAGTCGATTCTAAGACGAAAAAATTCTGGGTCGAAAATCGAAAAATCCGTGGGCTATAGCCCATGGATTTTTTCGATTTTGGGGTCGGAAAAAATTGTTGAGATTTTGCAGTCCATGGATTCTAGGAGGTTCAGGATGCCGGGAAAACATGGTCCGACCGGATTCTGTGGCTCTGCAATGAAGTTGCAGGCATCTGAAATCGACGTCAAAAAGTGTCCAACTTTGACCTTCTGTAACTCGACTTCCAGAAGGTTTCCAGAGGAGAGACCTATCTCAAACGATTTAAAATAATTGGATCTATCAGGTCCTATGTTTTCAGTCGATTCTGAGACGAAAAAATTCTGGGTCGAAAATGGAAAAATCCGTGGGCTATAGCCCATGGATTTTTTCGATTTTGGGGTCGGAAAAAATTGTTGAGATTTTGCAGTCCATGGATTCTAGGAGGTTCAGGATGCCGGGAAAACATGGTCCGACCGGATTCTGTGGCTCTGCAATGAAGTTGCAGGCATCTGAAATCGACGTCAAAAAGTGTCCAACTTTGACCTTCTGTAACTCGACTTCCAGAAGGTTTCCAGAGGAGAGACCTATCTCAAACAATTCAAAATAATTGGATCTATCAGGTCCTATGTTTTCAGTCGATTCTGAGACGAAAAAATTCTGGGTCGAAAATCGAAAAATCCGTGGGCTATAGCCCATGGATTTTTTCGATTCTGGGGTCGGAAAAAATTGTTGAGATTTTGCAGTCCATGGATTCTAGGAGGTTCAGGATGCCGGGAAAACATGGTCCGACCGGATTCTGTGGCTCTACAATGAAGTTACAGGAATCTGAAATCGACGTCAAAAAGTGTCCAACTTTGACCTTCTGTAACTCGACTTCCAGGAGGTTTCCAGAGGAGAGACCTATCTCAAACAATTCAAAATAATTGGATCTATCAGGTCCTATGTTTTCAGTCGATTCTGAGACGAAAAAATTCTGGGTCGAAAATCGAAAAATCCGTGGGCTATAGCCCATGGATTTTTTCGATTCTGGGGTCGGAAAAAATTGTTGAGATTTTGCAGTCCATGGATTCTAGGAGGTTCAGGATGCCGGGAAAACATGGTCCGACCGGATTCTGTGGCTCTACAATGAAGTTACAGGAATCTGAAATCGACGTCAAAAAGTGTCCAACTTTGACCTTCTGTAACTCGACTTCCAGGAGGTTTCCAGAGGAGAGACCTATCTCAAACAATTCAAAATAATTGGATCTATCAGGTCCTATGTTTTCAGTCGATTCTGAGACGAAAAAATTCTGGGTCGAAAATCGAAAAATCCGTGGGCTATAGCCCATGGATTTTTTCGATTCTGGGGTCGGAAAAAATTGTTGAGATTTTGCAGTCCATGGATTCTAGGAGGTTCAGGATGCCGGGAAAACATGGTCCGACCGGATTCTGTGGCTCTACAATGAAGTTACAGGAATCTGAAATCGACGTCAAAAAGTGTCCAACTTTGACCTTCTGTAACTCGACTTCCAGGAGGTTTCCAGAGGAGAGACCTATCTCAAACGATTTAAAATAATTGGATCTATCAGGTCCTATGTTTTCAGTCGATTCTGAGACGAAAAAATTCTGGGTCGAAAATCGAAAAATCCGTGGGCTATAGCCCATGGATTTTTTCGATTTTGGGGTCGGAAAAAATTGTTGAGATTTTGCAGTCCATGGATTCTAGGAGGTTCAGGATGCCAGGAAAACATGGTCTGACCGGATTCTGAGGCTCTACAATGAAGTTACAGGCATCTGAAATGGACGTCAAAAAGTGTCCAACTTTGACCTTCTGTAACTCGACTTCCAGGAGGTTTCCAGAGGAGAGACCTATCTCAAACAATTCAAAATAATTGGATCTATCAGGTCCTATGTTTTCAGTCGATTCTGAGACGAAAAAATTCTGGGTCGAAAATCGAAAAATCCGTGGGCTATAGCCCATGGATTTTTTCGATTTTGGGGTCGGAAAAAATTGTTGAGATTTTGCAGTCCATGGATTCTAGGAGGTTCAGGATGCCGGGAAAACATGGTCCGACCGGATTCTGTGGCTCTACAATGAAGTTACAGGAATCTGAAATCGACGTCAAAAAGTGTCCAACTTTGACCTTCTGTAACTCGACTTCCAGGAGGTTTCCAGAGGAGAGACCTATCTCAAACGATTTAAAATAATTGGATCTATCAGGTCCTATGTTTTCAGTCGATTCTGAGACGAAAAAATTCTGGGTCGAAAATCGAAAAATCCGTGGGCTATAGCCCATGGATTTTTTCGATTTTGGGGTCGGAAAAAATTGTTGAGATTTTGCAGTCCATGGATTCTAGGAGGTTCAGGATGCCGGGAAAACATGGTCCGACCGGATTCTGTGGCTCTGCAATGAAGTTGCAGGCATCTGAAATCGACGTCAAAAAGTGTCCAACTTTGACCTTCTGTAACTCGACTTCCAGAAGGTTTCCAGAGGAGAGACCTATCTCAAACGATTTAAAATAATTGGATCTATCAGGTCCTATGTTTTCAGTCGATTCTGAGACGAAAAAATTCTGGGTCGAAAATGGAAAAATCCGTGGGCTATAGCCCATGGATTTTTTCGATTTTGGGGTCGGAAAAAATTGTTGAGATTTTGCAGTCCATGGATTCTAGGAGGTTCAGGATGCCGGGAAAACATGGTCCGACCGGATTCTGTGGCTCTACAATGAAGTTACAGGAATCTGAAATGGACGTCAAAAAGTGTCCAACTTTGACCTTCTGTAACTCGACTTCCAGGAGGTTTCCAGAGGAGAGACCTATCTCAAACAATTCAAAATAATTGGATCTATCAGGTCCTATGTTTTCAGTCGATTCTGAGACGAAAAAATTCTGGGTCGAAAATCGAAAAATCCGTGGGCTATAGCCCATGGATTTTTTCGATTCTGGGGTCGGAAAAAATTGTTGAGATTTTGCAGTCCATGGATTCTAGGAGGTTCAGGATGCCGGGAAAACATGGTCCGACCGGATTCTGTGGCTCTACAATGAAGTTACAGGAATCTGAAATCGACGTCAAAAAGTGTCCAACTTTGACCTTCTGTAACTCGACTTCCAGGAGGTTTCCAGAGGAGAGACCTATCTCAAACAATTCAAAATAATTGGATCTATCAGGTCCTATGTTTTCAGTCGATTCTGAGACGAAAAAATTCTGGGTCGAAAATCGAAAAATCCGTGGGCTATAGCCCATGGATTTTTTCGATTTTGGGGTCGGAAAAAATTGTTGAGATTTTGCAGTCCATGGATTCTAGGAGGTTCAGGATGCCAGGAAAACATGGTCTGACCGGATTCTGAGGCTCTACAATGAAGTTACAGGCATCTGAAATGGACGTCAAAAAGTGTCCAACTTTGACCTTCTGTAACTCGACTTCCAGGAGGTTTCCAGAGGAGAGACCTATCTCAAACAATTTAAAATAATTGGATCTATCAGGTCCTATGTTTTCAGTCGATTCTGAGACGAAAAAATTCTGGGTCGAAAATCGAAAAATCCGTGGGCTATAGCCCATGGATTTTTTCGATTTTGGGGTCGGAAAAAATTGTTGAGATTTTGCAGTCCATGGATTCTAGGAGGTTCAGGATGCCGGGAAAACATGGTCCGACCGGATTCTGTGGCTCTACAATGAAGTTACAGGAATCTGAAATCGACGTCAAAAAGTGTCCAACTTTGACCTTCTGTAACTCGACTTCCAGAAGGTTTCCAGAGGAGAGACCTATCTCAAACGATTTAAAATAATTGGATCTATCAGGTCCTATGTTTTCAGTCGATTCTGAGACGAAAAAATTCTGGGTCGAAAATCGAAAAATCCGTGGGCTATAGCCCATGGATTTTTTCGATTTTGGGGTCGGAAAAAATTGTTGAGATTTTGCAGTCCATGGATTCTAGGAGGTTCAGGATGCCAGGAAAACATGGTCTGACCGGATTCTGAGGCTCTACAATGAAGTTACAGGCATCTGAAATGGACGTCAAAAAGTGTCCAACTTTGACCTTCTGTAACTCGACTTCCAGGAGGTTTCCAGAGGAGAGACCTATCTCAAACAATTCAAAATAATTGGATCTATCAGGTCCTATGTTTTCAGTCGATTCTGAGACGAAAAAATTCTGGGTCGAAAATCGAAAAATCCGTGGGCTATAGCCCATGGATTTTTTCGATTCTGGGGTCGGAAAAAATTGTTGAGATTTTGCAGTCCATGGATTCTAGGAGGTTCAGGATGCCGGGAAAACATGGTCCGACCGGATTCTGTGGCTCTACAATGAAGTTACAGGCATCTGAAATCGACGTCAAAAAGTGTCCAACTTTGACCTTCTGTAACTCGACTTCCAGGAGGTTTCCAGAGGAGAGACCTATCTCAAACAATTTAAAATAATTGGATCTATCAGGTCCTATGTTTTCAGTCGATTCTGAGACGAAAAAATTCTGGGTCGAAAATCGAAAAATCCGTGGGCTATAGCCCATGGATTTTTTCGATTCTGGGGTCGGAAAAAATTGTTGAGATTTTGCAGTCCATGGATTCTAGGAGGTTCAGGATGCCGGGAAAACATGGTCCGACCGGATTCTGTGGCTCTACAATGAAGTTACAGGCATCTGAAATCGACGTCAAAAAGTGTCCAACTTTGACCTTCTGTAACTCGACTTCCAGGAGGTTTCCAGAGGAGAGACCTATCTCAAACGATTTAAAATAATTGGATCTATCAGGTCAAAGTTGGACACTTTTTGACGTCCATTTCAGATTCCTGTAACTTCATTGTAGAGCCACAGAATCCGGTCGGACCATGTTTTCCCGGCATCCTGAACCTCCTAGAATCCATGGACTGCAAAATCTCAACAATTTTTTCCGACCCCAGAATCGAAAAAATCCATGGGCTATAGCCCACGGATTTTTCGATTTTCGACCCAGAATTTTTTCGTCTTAGAATCGACTGAAAACATAGGACCTGATAGATCCAATTATTTTGAATTGTTTGAGATAGGTCTCTCCTCTGGAAACCTCCTGGAAGTCGAGTTACAGAAGGTCAAAGTTGGACACTTTTTGACGTCCATTTCAGATGCCTGTAACTTCATTGTAGAGCCTCAGAATCCGGTCAGACCATGTTTTCCTGGCATCCTGAACCTCCTAGAATCCATGGACTGCAAAATCTCAACAATTTTTTCCGACCCCAAAATCGAAAAAATCCAAGGGCTATAGCCCACGGATTTTTCGATTTTCGACCCAGAATTTTTTCGTCTCAGAATCGACTGAAAACAATGGACCTGATAGATCCAATTATTTTGAATTGTTTGAGATAGGTCTCTCCTCTGGAAACCTCCTGGAAGTCGAGTTACAGAAGGTCAAAGTTGGACACTTTTTGACGTCCATTTCAGATGCCTGTAACTTCATTGTAGAGCCTCAGAATCCGGTCAGACCATGTTTTCCTGGCATCCTGAACCTCCTAGAATCCATGGACTGCAAAATCTCAACAATTTTTTCCGACCCCCAAAATCGAAAAAATCCATGGGCTATAGCCCACGGATTTTTCGATTTTCGACCCAGAATTTTTTCGTCTCAGAATCGACTGAAAACATAGGACCTGATAGATCCAATTATTTTGAATTGTTTGAGATAGGTCTCTCCTCTGGAAACCTCCTGGAAGTCGAGTTACAGAAGGTCAAAGTTGGACACTTTTTAACGTCGATTTCAGATGCCTGTAACTTCATTGTAGAGCCTCAGAATCCGGTCAGACCATGATTTCCTGGCGTCCTGAACCCCCAAAATCGAAAAAATCCATGGGCTAAATCCAACCCCCAAAATCGAAAAAATCCATGGGCTATAGCCCACGGATTTTTTTGATTTTGGCCTCGGAAAAAATTGTTCAATTGATTGAGATTCAGAATAAACCCATTCCGACGACAATCTGAGCCTCCAAACTCAAGTTACAGTTTCCGAAAGTGGTGATCGCCCACGGCAAGTACTACATTCTGCAACTTGAAGAAATCCATCGGAATAGCCTTGGTTTTATGGTTCCGCAGTTTTAAAACACCTAAGCAATGAATTCCAATAGTTTTCGAGCGATTCGAAGATGTCACATGGATTTTTTCGCTTTTGAAGCCAAATCAAAGCGAGAGACGGTTTTCTTCACATCCATTCCATGTCTGGACCGAGAAGACGTGCTGGTACTCTGGTGACAAAGACTCCGTGGTCTACGTTGGCAATGAACCGTTCAACCTGGAAGTTTCTGATCCACGCCGTCACATGACAACGCGAACAATGGATCTCTGAAGTATCTGAAGACGTAAGAGAACAGAAGACGAAAAGTAACGTGAACGGAAGTAAGTCGTCACGTCAGTTCTCCAATCATTTAACCCATGATACTTCTTCTCATCTCATCTCTTCTGATCGCGGGATCAGTTGCCACGTATAATGTGGAATGTGGAAAATATTGGCATTTGGTGAGTTTACTTAACTGTTAGAAGCCTAAGCACTTTCAGGGAATGAGCGGTCAAGATGTCCACGAAAATCATTTCACGCTCGGCAAAAAAATGGAAGAAGGCGATGAAATTCGCATCATGTTCGATTCCAGAAATTTGCCCGATCGGTTTCACTGACCGCGTCGCGTCTCGATCGATTATTTTCAGTTTCGATGTGAATTATCTGCCTAAGTTTGATCAAGACCTGAACGATCCCTACCTTGTTACTCAGCATTTCAAGTTTTTGTCAGAACCGCGCCATCAAGTGATTCTCAATCATAAGTTGTACGGGGTAAGAAGAGAGGGAGAGAGAGAGAGAGAAAGAGAGAGAGAGAGAGAGAGAGAGAGAGAGAGAGAGAGAGAGAGAGAGAGAGAAGAGAGAGAGAGAGAGAGAGAGAGAGAGAGAGAGAGAGAGAGAGAGAAAGTGAATTTTAGTTCTGGACTGAAGATGAGAGGGTTATACCGTACCATCCGGGAACAAGGGACACTCTATTGCCTGTAATTCTCAAGTAACCATTCTTAACCTTTCAGTACCAAAATGTTCGGCTTCAGAAGGACGAAAGATACTTGGCTCCATGTAACACTTATGGGAATGCATGCAATGGACATTCAGCAAAGAGGCTACTTACTTGATGATGTGTCAGAAGTCTTCACAACTAGCAGGCCCAGAGTGCTGCAGATTTATTAGTTCGTTGAAAATGTTGAAAGCGCAAGAACAAGGTTTTACAGCATATGTGCTTCATCGAAGCAGACAACTACTGAGCAGCCCGTCATCGTAGAGGAGCCCACTACTGCGGAAGAGACTACTACTGCAGGAGAGACTACTACTCCGGAAGAAACTACTACTGTGGAAGAGACTACTATTGTGGAAGAGACTACTACCACGGAAGAGATTACTACTGCGGGAGAGACTACTACCATGGAAGCTACCACTACCGTGGAAGATACCACTACCGAGCAGCCGACGATCGTGCAAGAACCCACTACCGAGCTGCCAATTATCGTTATAGATCCAGAAGCCTTCGAGAATTATCTGAAGGACCGAATGCGATCACTTTTATTCGAATAAATCGCTGTTGAATTCATTGTGTTGTTTATTCTATGTATGTCAAGCCTCTCGTAGCCAACACTATAATTCACAATTGATGTTTTTCCGACTAATTCAATAAAGCTACGATCTAATTTTGTTAAACGCTGTAATTCTCTGCATTTTAGAAGTGTTTTGTCTCGAACATTGGTTTTCATCAAATGAACGTCACTACGGAGGTGACTACGGTATACGACTACGGTATCTGCTTACTGCTTAGATGGACACTAACACATTCCAAAAGTATCACACTGTCTCGCCGCGTCTGCGTCTTAAATTTCTACAATAAAAAAGAGAATATCGAATAGCCCCGTAAATCTACACGAAACACTCTCTAACCGCAAATTGTCTCTGTGCTCTCTCTCTTTCAGCCGCTGTCTCCCCCTCAGCGCATAAACATGGAGGTTGTGGTATGTTGTTGCAAAAGGTGATGATATTAAAAGCGAGGCGAACTTTTCTATTACATTGATAGAAAAATAGAAATCGAAGAAGACCATCACGTCACTTGTTCTATTCATTTGTTCCATGATACCTCTTCTCATCTCATCTCTTCTGATCCTCAAAGCGTTCGTTAACTCAGGTTTTCTTGGAACATTTGTAACAGGATTCAAAAGCAGAAATTCTTCTGTTTTGAACAACTCCGCATCGAATGAGCCCTTTCTCAGACTATTTGGATCCACATTGAAAAAGTTTT
>OZ022251.1:15790088-15795088 GCA_963978915.1 Caenorhabditis parvicauda | reverse complement strand
GGAACGACCCTTGTCAAAGAGAAGCCGTGAAGAAAAATATCTCTTCTTTAATAAATGGCTCATACGTTCATTTTTGTTGAATCCCCCTCCAAGATTGTGAAAGTATAGACTATATAAATATTTATTATATTTTACATGAAAGTCGCGTGAGCCACGTCACCATTTCCTTCATTTATTCGATGTTACGTCTTCTCATCTTATCTCTTCTGATTCTTAAATCGTCTGCCGATCCAGGTAAATATGATCTTACGGTGATTCTCAAAAACCAAAAAAAATCGAAAATGATGGAGAAAATCAGAGGAAACGGAAAACGTGTATGATGACTGGATCTTCGAGGATACTCTGGACTGTGGAAACTACTGGCACTTCGTGGGTTTACTCAGTTAACTCACATGGGAATTGTATTAGACATAGGAGAAGCATTGATGACCTAGGATTTGTTATCACTGTATCGCCATCTGCCATTCTTCCTCTCGTGACGAGATATTGGGAGGTGCAGACCAAGCAAGGTTGGAAAATCTTGCTAGGCAGGGTCGCCGAGCGAAACTCTCATTTTGATAACAAGGAGGTAGTCCTCGCTACGCTCAGAGACTCTTTTTCAATTTTTAATTACAAAATCACATATTCAAACTTTTCAATTGAGAAAATAAGTGGTTTTAGAGGCATGGTTCTTGCTATTTCTCTCTCTCTCTCTCCGTCTTTCTCTCTAAGTCTTTCTTCTTCTTCTTCTCTCTCTCTCTCTCTCCTCACTCACTTTCACACTCCCTGTACAATCCAAACACGGCTAACACTGACGCGAGTCGGGCTAGAACTAATGCAACAACCTGCGAGGGTCCCCCAGTGGTCACATGTGAAGCGCTAGCAAAAAATGTGCAACGGTGACCGAGCTCAGGGAAACGTTTCATAGCCAGATCTGGAAATTTCTGGCTAGAATTGGCACGATCTGTCTCAAATTCTCCAGATCTGGCTTACATTTTTCAGACTTTAATCAAAATTAGCCAGAATAGAGGGACATTTGAGACCTAATGAAGTTTGAAGATTGTGGAAACAATATAAAAATTATTTTCTGTTGGAAAAATTTCTTTAAAACGTTGCTCTCTCGGACTTTCTGTTTCCAGATCTGGCTTGAAATTTCCAAATCTGGTTCACTATTTTCAAAAAGAACCGGAATACGAGTAAAAATTATTTCAATCTGTTCGAAACACAGTCTGATGCTATAATCATCAACTAAATTTTGAATATTTCTTCAATGAAGAAAGTTAGAGAACATAATTTACTCCCCAAAAAAACGAGCCAGATCTGGGGCGCACAAAATTTTTTCAAACGTTGATAACTCAGTTGAAAAACGTTTATAGGTCACAATATTCGCACACAGTACTTCCAGAAGCTACTAGAGCAAAAATTGAAATTTAGAAGTTGTTTGGTTATTTCACTCCAGATCTGGTTCGTCTTTTTCCAGATCTGGCTATGAACTGTTTCCCTGAGAGTGGTTAACGCGTCTGATCGTTACTCGCTTAACGCGCGTTCGAATCCCGTTAACTACCCAGCCATTTTTGCACAATCCTTCCTCTTCTCCGGCTTTTCCGATTCGTCTCATGTCAGGTTTCTTAAGGGAATGAACGGAACAGATTCCCACGAATACCATTTTATTCTCAGCCAGAAAATGGAAGAAGGCGATGAAATTCGTTTCATGTTCGATGCAAGTCAAAATGCGCCGGAGAGGTTCGACCGCTTTGTAGCCGCAACGCGGCAGAATCGGTGATATTCAGTGTGGAAGTTGCTTATCTACCTGAGTTTGATCAATTCTTAAACGACACGTATCTCGTCACTCAGTACTATCAATATCGTTTTGGGGACTCGAAAGCGGTTACTCAACATAAGATAAATGGGGTGAGGAGGAAGAGATAGAGAGAGAGAGAGAGAGAGAGAGAGAGAGAGAGAAAGAGAGAGAGAGAGAGAGAGAGAGAGAGAGAGAGAGAGAGAGAGAGAGAGAGAGAGAAATGAGCCAAAATTTTCAGTTCTGGAACGACATACAGAATTCAACGTACAAAACTGGCAGACGATCACTATGGCCATTAGTGCTCAAGTTAAATTTCTGAACCTTCAATACCCCAATCAACCATTCAGAAAGACTACAGACTCTTGGATCCATGTCGCACCGCTAGGAATGCACTTAGCCAACATTAAGCACAAATCATACGACACCGAGGATGTGTCTGAAGTTTACATAACTGGAGATGCGAAACTATTGAGGATTTCTTAGTTGCTGGATAATTTTGGAAGTTTGGAAAACAAGGTTTTGCAGCGAATGTGCTACATCGAAGCTGACGACAACCAAGAAGCCCGCGGACGGGGAGCAGACTACCCAGCAGCCCGCGGGCGGGAAGCAGACTACCAAGAAGCCCGCGGGCGGGAAGCAGACTACCAAGAAGCCAGAGGGCGGGAAGCAGACTACCCAGCAGCCCGCGGGCGGCAAACAGACTACCAAGAAGTCCCCGGGCGGGAAGCAGACTACCAAGCAGCCCGTGCTTGTGGAGCAGACCACGACTGCGCAGCCGTTAGTTATCGAAGACGACCCGACTGTTGAGCCAGATCTCATCGAGATAGCTGTCTATGAAGAGCCTAAAGAAAATCACTTTTACATCAATAAATCGTTATATGAATTCAAGATTTTTCTGATGATACGAAGACGAGTTAGAATTCTTGTATCTACGTCAGCAATGTACCGTTAAACCTAGTAAGTAAGTAAAATTGAAACAAATCGCCACGTCACTTTTTCCGTTCATTTGTTCTATGTTACGTCTTCTCATCTTATCTTTTCTGATCCTCGAAGCTTCTGCCTACTTTGATCTTAAATGTGGGAGGGAATGGCATGTTGTGAGTTGTGACACCTTAATAGGGTACCTAGCAACCTCAGGCAATGGACAATGTGTCCTGGGACCAGAGCCATTTCGTGCTCGGCCGGAACATGGAGATAGGCGATCAAATTCGGATCATGTTCGACGCAAGCGGGGGTACTGAGAGGTTCGGCCGTTTCGCAACCGCATCGCGGCAGAATTAGGCATATTCAGGTTTGCGGTCAGCTATCTGCCAACATACGATCAGAAAATGGCCAAATTGTACCAGATTACGCAGTATTTTCAATATCGATTCGATGAAGAGGTCGCAGTGATATCACACAAAATGCATGGGGTATGGAGAGAGAGAGAGAGAGAGAGAGGGAGAGAGAGGGATAGAGAAAGAAACTTTCAGATTTGGGCTAGCACCGTCACCTTTTCACATTACTATCCGGGAAAAAGACGCCTCTGGCCTCTAATTCTAACGTAACCATTCTGAACCTCTCAGTCAGTACAGAAGTGTTTGGTTTTAGAAGGACTAAAGACACTTGGGTCCACGTGACACCCCTTGCCATGCACACAGTCAACTTCCAACAGCGAGGATACCGACTAGAAGAGGTCTCTGAAGTCCATATAGGAGGGAATGCCAAACTCCTGCAGGTTTCTTAGTTCGTTCATAATGCGGGAACTGCAAGAACAATTGTTTGCAGCTTATGTGCATCAACGCCGCAGACTAGCACTCCACAGCCAACGGTCGAGGAGCAGACTACTACCGCGGAGCCAGCGGTAAAAGAAGAGACTACCACCGCGCAGCCCGTGGTCGTGAAGAAGACTACAACCGCGCAGCCCGTGGTCAAGGAAGAGACTACTACCGCGCAGCCCGTGGTCGTGAAGAAGACTACAACCGCGCAGCCCGTGGTCGTGAAGAAGACTACAACCGCGCAGCCCGTGGTCAAGGAAGAGACTACCACCGCGCAGCCCGTGGTCGTGAAGAAGACTACAACCGCGCAGCCCGTGGTCAAGGAAGAGACTACTACCGCGCAGCCCGTGGTCGTGAAGAAGACTACCACCGCGGAGCCGGCGGTGAAGGAAGAGACTACAACCGCGCAGCCAGCAGTCGAGGAGCAGACTACCACCGAGCAATTGCCAGTAATCATCGAGACACTATTTGAAGAGGCTTCTTGAGGAAACACAACTACTTGTTCTTGAATAAATCGTTTCATAGATTTTAGACTGTGTTTTCACATGGTGGATTTTGTCCAATTCTGGAGCGCCCGCCGTCGGCCCATTCACTGCCCAGTGCCGGTTCAAAAAGGCATGTAGCGCCCGCCGTCGGCCCATTCACTGCCTAGTGTCGGTTCAAAATAGCACGCAGCGCCCGCCGTCGGCCCATTCACTGCCCAGTGCCGGTTCAAAAAGGCACGTAGCGCCCGCCGTCGGCCCATTCACTGCCTAGTGCCGGTTCAAAATAGCACGCAGCGCCCGCCGTCGACCCATTCACTGCCCAGTGCCGGTTCAAAAAGGCACGTAACTCCCGCCGTCGGCCCATTTACTGCCCAGTGCCGGTTCAAAAAGGCACATAGCGCCCGCCGTCGGCCCATTCACTGCCCAGTGCCGGTTCAAAAAGGCACGTAGCGCCCGCCGTCGGCCCATTCACTGCCCAGTGCCGGTTCAAAAAGGCACTTAGCGCCCGCCGTCGGCTCATCTTCCGTCCATTTACGACCCATTTATGATTTCTTCAAAGTACAGAGGTAGTCTACTGCGAGAGAAATAGAAATTGAAGCAAATCGTCACGTCACTTATTCTCTTCATTTATCCCATGTTCCGTCTGCTCATCTCATCTCTCCTGATTTTCAAAGCTTTTGCTTACTATGACCTGGAATGTGGTGAAACTTGGCATGTCGTGAGTTGATACAGGAAACTTAACGTTGATACAGAAAAGGAAAAAAAACATTTCTAAAAAAAAACCTTAGGGAATGGAAGATGCTATGCCTGAGGAGCGCCACTTCATTCTGAGCAAAAGGATGGAAGCCGGAGATGAGATTCGCATAATGTTGGACGTTCACAGGAACGTACAGAGGTCTGACCGCTGGGCAGCCGCAACGCGGCAGAATTCCTCATTCTCAGATTCGAAGTTAACTACTTGCAAAGTTCAGTCAACAA
>OZ022251.1:15764349-15784349 GCA_963978915.1 Caenorhabditis parvicauda | reverse complement strand
TTCCAGATTCGTATCCAACTGTCAGGTACCGCCCGTCATGACTCCATTTTACTCCTGTGATCAGTCCCTCGGTGATTGGTTGATTTCCGTCGAAGAAGTTCTTGATCTCTCCGGACACCGTGTTCCAGAGGTAGATGTCGTGCGCCATGGAGACGGCGACCCAGTTGTGGGAACCCCAGTCGAGATGGCGGGAGTAGAGGTCCTCTGTAACAAATTGAGTGGTCGTGATAGAGGGGGAGAGAGAGAGAGAGAGAGAGAGAGAGAGAGAGAGAGAGAGAGAGAGAGAGAGAGAGAGAGAGAAATCTTACTCGTGAGGTCCGGCGCATCCAAAATCCTTAGAGCCGTTTGAGGCACGTGTCTTATAGACTTTTTCACAGAAGATGATGGATTGACCATTGCGTTCACACTATAGAGTACCTGTAAGTCCTTTGTACAAAATAGAGAAATGTTCTATGTTCCAACCGGAATTTAAGCTCGCTTTTGGTAACAAATTTTGTATAGATGTGATGAAATTGAGTGGTGAAAAACAGACTACAGCCTGTCCCTAGATCGTTCAGTACACGCAGTACCATGCACTGATACTGAGACCGGCAGTACATAATCCGAGTTGGAACTTTACGAAATCTGCATGCAGTGAAACGTACCTTGGCATGGTTCATGTAACCGACTGCAGGCTTCGGTGCAAGTTCTCTTCTGTAGCACACGATCCTATCATTCTCTCCTGCGTCAGTACCATTACAACTCTTCGACCGCATTAGCTGTTTGAGACGTGCGGCATCATCTTTTGATGGACTGCTCGGTGCTGACAACGACCGGTTGAGATCTTCCTTCTGGAGAAATATAGACACAAAATGTTAACTCAAAACTTCAACGTCAGGTTTTTGCTGATATTTTCAACTTGAAGAATGGCAATTTCCATTCAGAATTCAACTTTGTCAGAGAAGCAAATTGGAACCTCACGAAAAAAAAAGAAATTGAAAGTTTACCTCTTGAGCCTTCGAAATCATATGTGACGCAAAACTGTGTTCATCTTCATTCATTCTCACACCAATGAAACGGTCTCCGATGAGCGAAGCGTTTGGAACTATATTCATGTTTCTGGTCGGTGTCATTTCTCTCTTTCTCATCGACAACCCCTACAAATAGGATCAACGAGATACATTTCGTAGTCGTGTAACAAACCGATTTGCTTTTTGAGTTTGGAACCGTTGTTCTTCCAGCACTTCTGGGCTTGTCGAGCCCCATCATTCCTGGGGCAACACCATTGCTCATGTCACGGAAGGCCATTCTATAAAACTTGAAATGATCGAACTTGTGAAAAAGATGTAAAGAGAGAGAGAGAAATCAGTGAATTATGGAGCAAAACGAGGTCATATATGAGCTATAGCTCAATTCGCACATTCTCATTCCTTTTTTCTGCACACGGGAGCTTCAAATGCCTACAATAATAAACACTCAAAATGAAAAGAAGACAGATGCTTGAAGGAAACAATATTGTCCTCGAACGGCTCTAAAATAACTTGCTTTTTTGTTCAGAAGTGAGAAAGTATGCTGGAAAAAAAGCTGAGAAAGGTTAGCCCTTAAAAACTTCTCCTCCCAACTTTATGATTTAAGGAAATTACTGTTGGCTGCAGATAACATGAAAGTTAACCGTTTGCGTGCAATTTAGAAAAAATAAAAATGCGAACTCAAATCTCGCGCGATTCATTCGTTTCACATAGGAGCACACTTACTGCATACAGTTTTAAAATTGCTTTTTCCTTCTTTCTTTCAGTCCTTGAATATTTTTCAATAAATTCACGTGGTCTCGAACAAAATTGAAATACATAATTTATCACATAAGTAATAAAAATGACATTCATAACGATTTCGTCAATGCTTTCTTCATGAACGGATCCATTTTGTGAAATGAACATGGGCTGACGTATGGTATTGGAGTGACGAAAGGCTCAAAGACTGTGAAGCACAGAACAAAGTCTCCTTGTCCGTAGATGACCGAGTTTTTACCATACTGAAAGTAACATTCAAAACTGTTAATATTTCCATCATACCTTTGAGAAAAATTCATCTTGGGGTAGGCACTCATCAAGAAATGCTTTTCCGAGTACTGCGCCACCGGAGAAGTCGAGATTTTTGAAGTTACCTGAATTTGTGATCATTTTTGTGTCTGAATTTTGCAATTACCTCTCACAAACTTCGACGCAAAACTTGAGACATCGCTTTCCGTTGTCGTATGAGACGTTGATGATATAAATAAGGGACCTTTCAGCAACAAGTCTTCTTCCCATCTGATGAACCTGGAATATTCAACTTTTCCTTCTTATGTGGATGCCTTTTCACCCTTTGAAGTTAGGATTCAATTGTTCTTTGATTATTAAAATACTTGAGCTTTTTATGTATACGTAGGGGTACTGTGAAAAGAGGTTCCGTCTAATTATATCATCGATTAGATAACAAACTCGTGAAAAAGATAGTTTTACCAAGGCGAGAACAACAAAACTATCTACCTTCTAACGGTACCATATGAGAGAGAAAAGAGAGCGTGTAGAGCACAGAGACGAACATAAACTTTTGGATTCATTGGGTGCGAGAGTGGGTACAATCGCTAGACGCAGACACGCGGCGGCGAGTGAGTGCGTTAATGGAAGAGGGTCTCTCACATCCTTCTGCTTACTTCTTCCAGGTGTCTCTAATACTCTCCATAAACAGCCCGCTATCTCGCCAGTTTCTTGCACGTCGACGTCTCACTATCTCATGTACTCTCTAGCGCAAGCATGATCATGTAGCAAAGATCCCCGACGAACTCACACAAAACACTCTAACCCGATATTGTCTCTGAGTCTCCCCCACTCGTCACTATATCACCTCACAAGCCCATTGGCCATGAACGACGCTACGGGTTGCTCTAATGCAATGGTCCATCCAGCTTCTTCCGTCGTCTGGATCATGACTTCATCGCTTGACGATCCAATCAGCAGGTCGACGTCCAACCTTTCCGACACCACATCTTTCCCCTTTTCTTCGTTGTACTTTGGCACGAAGCCAATCGGATTCCAGGCTGCGTTGGCTGACGCGTTGAATGCTGCTTCCTCAGCACGTCGTCGGGCATCTCCTCTGAAAATTGCAGCTGATCATATTTCTACCATATCCTACTGTGGCTGATCTCTAAACATTATGTTATTGTAGCTGATCATATTTCTACAGTATCCTACTGTTACTGTGGTTGATCTCTAAACATTCTAGTCGAAAATGTAATTTTTTCAAGCATAAATTTAGACACTTCAAATCTGTAATAACATGAACTTCTACAGTATCCGAAAAGTATGCATACTGTGGGGAAGCAAAATATCTGTAGTAAAAACGAAACAAAACACGGACAATACGAAAATAGGAGGAAAGTTTTGAAGAATACAGTTACAGTTCCATATTAATACATTTAGAAATTTCTACAGTATTCATAGTGTGTTGACTTTTGAAATAAGAGAAAAAACTCACTTCTCCAAGATCTTCAGGATCACGGGATCATCGCTGATTTCCGAGTCGGCCTTCTTATTGGCTTCCTAGAATCAGGTAATAAATTAGAAATTCACCATTCTCAACGCCGTGCTACAAAGACGGGAGTGAGGAATTTGACACATCATAAAATGATTAATTTCACAGTGTACTTGGGTATCCAAGAGTTGGCTATTCACAAAAGTTATTCTTCCAACCTAACCTAAGCTTATTATAAAAGGAAATAACTGTTGGCTGCAGATTGCAGATTGAGGTTAATACATGACGCCATGAACGCGGGTTTTTACAATGTGTCAAATTCCTCACTCCCGTCTTTCTAGGACTCCGTCCATTCTCACCACTCGGTTCACAGTGTTATTGGCGAAATCAAACGAGACGATGAAACTTTTTCTCTCCTTCTGACGAAGCTGCTTCAGTTCTTCACGACGTTTTACAAGGCAATCTCTCTCCTGGAAAACGATTGGATCACATTTCCTATGGGAAATTTCATGAGAAAAGTTCTCAACAATTTTTCTACTTTTTTCTCAATTTCCTACCCAAAAAATATATCGTTTTAGAATCAACATTTTTTTCGGATTCCACAAAGGAAAAAACATCCATGGACTATAGGATTCTTCAATTTTTGTCCCAAAGTCTCTTCGTCTCAGAATTTTCAAAAAACAATGAATCTGATAGAATCAGATCATTTGTAACTTTTCATTGAAGACTTGGAATCCAGCCAAAATATGAGATCAATGAAATGTCAATGTCTATCTATCAAAATATCGACAATTTTTTCAGATTTAAATTATTATTCTTACTTTCAGTCCATTGAAGTTAAAGGCGCATTACTTAAATCGTTCTTGTATTTCGAGGCGAAACTGCTACGGTACTAAGTACCCGATTTACTGAGGCCAGATTTTTTTACAGGTAGAGGAAGCTATGTGTTGAATGAACAACAAATCTGACAGAATCGAAGTAATATATAATAAACATTTGCTTGCAAAACATTTTTAATAAAATCAAGAGAGATCATTGTTTCCACTCAAAATCATTTCGTTTTCGGAAAATAAAGAAAAAGGCCTAAATCGTATTTCATTCTAATATCAAGAACTCACTTCTTTGGTCAGAAATGGGTTCGCCTCTTCGTTCGAATAGTCAACTTGTAGATCGTTCACTCGTGTTCGACGTTCTCTGCAATTTTAATTTGAACTGATGACATTACAGTCAGAATGTTCACTAATTCTTCCACGACACACAGGGATGAGTGGATATAGCCGCTCTGCAACCTCTTCGCAAGACCTCACTGATCGAAACGGTCTAAACGCCACAATAACTACAGATAGCGAGGAGATGCGCATCAGAATCATGACTCAATCCAACCGCGCGCTGCTGCGCGGCACGGACTTTCTTGTGTCCTAGTAAAAACTGTCACTCACGTATCAGCATCAGCCTCCAACAGGGTATTTCTGAAAACATTCGCTTTTTCCAAGGATTTTGAGATCGCTTTGAGACCTAGACATTCGTTAGAATCACCGGTCAGTTCGGCAAGCAGTTTGGCGCTTTTCTTCGAGTCTCGTTCGAGGATCTGACAAAATAACTTTTGTATTCCTAGGCCAGCTAGATTTTTGCTCGAGTGCTCCAATTAAGTCTTAACGTAAACCACAGATGAACTAGGGACGCCAATTATGGGTAAAAACCTGTCTCACTGTCCACCATGATCAAAATACACAAAAAGAAGCCAGGGTGTACCTATTAGATTTTGACACCATGGCTGTTCACCCTCGTTTAGTTGGCACAGGTGCATTTAGATATAAAATATCCAGAAAACCTTGGTCTTTTAACGAATCTAAAACCAGTCTATGGACTCCAATATTTCAAATTTTTCCGTGAAACAAGAAAAACCCACTTCTCGTTCCGCTTTTGTACAGACCAGCGTTCCACATAAGAGGCAAGGGCCACTTCCTTCTTGTTTGCAGACGATTTTCCCACAACCCATACAGTTTCGGATGAGTTCATGAACGCGCGCCTGGCAAGAGCAGATGTGACGACCTGAAATTTAATTTTTACCCTTTTGTAGAGATTTTTTAAATTTACATTCATCTAATGTACCCTCAAAAAGTATACGATCGTAACAAATTCATACTCTACCAACAGAAATTTGTGAATATGAATGTAACAAGATGATAAAACTCCCTACAGAATCGTCGAAAAAGGTACAAAATCTATCATTTTTGTTCACGATTCGAAAGGCCCTAACAAAATCAGGTATTTTCACTACTTTTTGATAATTTGCAAGTCAAAAAATCGACTTTCATGAATTTTTAAGAAGAAAACTTCAAAATAACCTGGTCTCAGTGTATCCACTATCGATGCTTCATTCTTTGCTGCCAATACATTCCGCTTTTGAGCTAGGCCCGATCCATTGTTCTCCTGGTCTGAGCGTTTCTTTCTAGCCATTCTGAGATGCTACAGTAAAGTTACTGTAAATACAGTATTCAGATAATTGAGATTCGTGGAAGACGAATGGGAAAGAGATAGAAAACATGGTTGTTGAGAATGATTCATAACAAAATAGTATATTGTACACTAGGAAAAACAGACTAATGAAAATCCTACGGATAAAAACTTCAGTTTTACATTCCATGCTGAGCTCTGATCTTCTTTGCTTCTTCGAATGCCATTTGTTCTCGGAGGAAGTGTTCGTATTCTTCTTTTCGCTTTTGTGCCATTAGTTGTTCCTGGAATATTTCTCTCTCTCTCTCTCTCTCTCTCTCTCTCTTTTTTTCTTTATCATTTTCTCTCTCTCTCTCTCTCTCTCCCTCCCTCTCTCTCTCTCTCTCTCTCTCTCTCTCTCTCTCTCTCTCTCTCTCTCTCTCTCTCTTTTTTTTTTCTTTATCATTTTCTCTCTCTATCCCTCTCTCTCTCTCTCTCTCTCTCTCCCTCTCTCCCTCTCTCTCTCCCTCTCTCTCTCTCTCTCCCTTCCTCTCTCTCTCTCTCTCTCTCTCTCTCTCTCTCTCTCTCTCTCTCTCTCTCTCTCTCTCTCTTTCATGAAAAAATTAAAAATTACCTTGAATTCTGCCATTGCTTTATCTCCTGCACTACTATCGGGTACCTTGTAGCCTTTCATCTAAATGTTTAATTTTCAGTTATTTTGCGGCGACGAATACAAAAAAATTTTTTTCGAGGATTTGAAAACCATTTGTTTGGCAAATTCTTTTCGTTTGTTCACAGAAAATGACAGAAACAGACGGTTTTTCTCAAAACTTATGTTTTTGATGATCGTTTTCAGACATCTTGTATTAAAAATATCAAAAAACACTGTTTTTTTTCTCAAAAATCACCCACTTTTCAAGCAATCTGAGACTGTTTTCAATAGGAAAAACTCACAAACTCCTTGAAAATCTTCGGCTGATTGAACATCCAAAATGCTCCGACGGGAAACGCGACGAGGATGAAGAATCGGGTAGATTCTAATCGCCAGCCTCCCATGTTCAGTCTGAACGTTGCTGTTGATGAACCCAGAACATTGGGATCGATGAATCAAGCGAAAATGCATTAGTTTTTGAGGAGAATCTTGTTTTTTTATGTAAATATCGGACACAATCTTATTCGTCATTGTCGTTTTCGATTATTTATAAAAAACTATTAGAACCTTCAAATATCATCTTATGAAAACCTCAAATTCAATCGATTTGTCTGGAAGCCAAGTAAGGTTTCGTTCAAAACATGCGGGAAATGACGAGTTATCATTCCGAAAAATCTAACTTTTCCCTATAACAAAATAAAATGAATTCAAGATATTCCAGAGCCTCAACTCTTCGTTCAATACGAGTTCAGTATTAAAATGAAATAAATTTTATGAACAAGTGAAAAATGAGGGGGAAGAAACCTGGAAAAAATCACCGATAACGAACATGGACTAGGTAAAAACAATGTGTACAATAGATAAAAACCTTTACTCTTCTTCAGAATCCGACTCTTCTGACTGTGTTTCGTCATCAAACCTCCAGAAGATATCATCGTCATCGTCATCTGTCAGATCGAAGTCATCTGGTTCTTCGTCTACAATACCATCAAATAGACGGCCACTACATCCACCCTGTAAGCCTCAAAACTTTTTTTTTCTTCAGATTTATCACGATTTTGCTCTTTCTTTGTACTTACCACGAATTTCTATGTAACACTTTTGACTTAAAATTTAGGAACTTTTTTCTTGTTACTCTTACAACTATGGTCAAAATTGAAAAGAAAAAAAAACTTATTTTTTAATCATCTTTCCAGACACATCCGTTTTAATCGACACTTTATATAATATCCCTATTATTCATTTTGAAATTGAATTTTTTGTCCAGGGACATTTTCCTAGCAATCGAATATGTTTCATTATAGCAATAATCTCATTTTTCATTGAAACATAGTGTGAATTGTTGTCAAAAATAGGTCGAGAGCTCAATTTCGACCATTTTCATTCAAAATTCTGAACGTTTGTCAAGAACTGTGTTCAATTTTTCTACAACTGAAAAAATTGAAAATTTTACCGCATTGAAGTGGGCATACGGATCCGCTGATCTGATCGATTGACCGCAAAGCCAACAAAAGTTGCAGTCACACTTTGTGCAATGCATCTTGTGGCAGCCTTCCGTTTTCTGAAAAAATCAACTACAAAGAAGTCATCGGCTGTTTTTTCTGAATCTATCACAGAATAGACACTAAATCAGCACAATATGAGACGTTTCATAAGAGAAACGACCGAAAAGCGCGCTAGACTCCCCGTGGACCGGTTTAGCTGTAATTTAATCCAAATATGTCGGTTCTGTCTCAGTAGGTCCTACCAGAGTCTCGCAGTACTCGCACAAACCTGGCACTTTGCAAACTTTGAACGTTCATATCTTACTTCGAACACTTTTCTCAAGAAAAACATTTTAGGAACAAAGTAACACAATCATGAACAAGTTTGAAAAGTTTCGAGTTTGTGTAAGTACTGCGGGACTCTGGTTGGACCTAATGAGACAGAACCCACATATACGGATTCTGCGCACTGAAATCTCTTTGGCACAAAATTTCAACTAGTCTACAGAGTCTACCGCACTTTTCGATCGTTTCTCTCACGAAACGTCTCATATGATGAATATTTTCCATTTGCGCGCTGTTCTTCTTCACACTTTCAATACTTTAAAAAAAGAAACGACTTTCTTCTCGTCTTTTAAATAGTGGATTTTCCTATCCATCCGCGAGATGTTAGTTTTGATTTTAATCATTTATTTTCAGAGGCCCAAATTTTTGGAAAGTATCAAGAAAATGGTGTGGCTTCGTTTGCGCGCGTTTTTTTCAAAACTAGATTTTCATTCCTGATGGAGAGACATATTGAGTTTCAGAAGAAAATAGATAAATCCAGTTTTCCATTTTGAACCAAAACAAAAATCCCACCTCGATATAAGCACTGCATCTCGGACATGGCTTGCTATTCTCCGCCAGCCAATCATCGTTTTGTATAGTCTCGACCAGGTCCTGAACGTGTATCGATCAAGATCAGTAAGAATCAATGTTTTTTTTTGTTTTCACACACATTTTTATAATGCAAAGATGGACGAGAAAAAACGGCAAGATGATTAAATTACCGTTTAATTTCAATTTCATGATCGATTGGCCGCAGAAATTATCGTTTCATTTCCGTTTATTTTTAATTTCGACAGAATCGTTATTTTGAATCAACGATTCTTCTATTTTTAACAGATTTTTAAACGATTTTTAAAAAATGACTTACAAATTAACCCTTAAATTAATAATTACTCGAATTTAAACGAATTCTTCGATCTTTAAAACCATTTTAACGGGATATTCCTTTAATCATTGCCTACGTGACTTTCACCAACCTTCAGATTCTTCATCCCTCCATACCGTTGGCTCATCGTTTCACGCTCCTTCTCTGAACTCGCTTCCCATTCTTTCACTATTTTGATCTTATCTTCTGTACGGAGCTTGCACTTGGCCTTTCCATGATACGTCCTCCTGCACAATGAGCAAAACGAGAGACGGCAAAAGTTACAGTGCGCAAGGTGAGTGTTACTGTAAGAATTTTAATTAGCCGAAATTTCAGGTAACCCAAATACTCATTGTGAGAAAAATAACGGGAAAAAAACGCTACTCAAATACTCACTGTGAAAAATTGGAGTAAACGCAGGAAAATACAGTAGCGAACAAAAATTTAGCAACTTTAAAGCTCGGTGATAATTCAAGAGATCACCTTCGAATTTTCTCTGTAATAACTTCAAACGTTTGCAAAAATTTGAATGATCACGATTTAAGGTGTCTTTGTTCGTTTTCTAACTCACTTTTGTTCACTATTTCACATAGGCTTTTTTCCTTTTCTTTTGAACATTTCTTGCTAAAATTTTGTTCGCAAATGCATGTTCAAAAAAGTGAAAAAAAAACCAGGAATATTGTATATCCGCTCATTCTCAGAAGAACTAGGCTGAGTAGTTACAGATTCCATTGTCTTCTTCTTAAATTCGAAAGTTTTTGACTAAATTCATCACACGAAACTAATTTTTTGGCGTAAGTCTCAATTCTGTTAAACTCTACGTTCTTTACATAAATACTCACTTGTCAATGATTGTAGCTCTTTGCTGACATGATGGTCGAGGGCACACAATCATATCATCCATCGTGTCCAGTGCGTTGTCGAGAAGTCGAGTTTCGTAGAGTTCAAATGCTTCCTGAACAGGTTTTATTAATTTTTCCTCTTCATTCTCTCTCAGAGAAGGCAACTCTGATTGGATCCAACCACATCTATAGATTAGCTAATCTGGGAAAAACTGGGATCCAATATGACTTTTTTCTGGACCCAATCAGAGTTGACTTCTTCGTGCTTGAACTCTTTTATGCGCAACTTTGTCATTTTCAGTTTTCTGTGATATTTATCTTGAAACTTTTCTACATGGAACGATTAATTGAGGCACTTTGAACTTCTTCTAATTTTAATTTATCTCCAACTTCGAAATTTCGAGCTTTTCCAAAAAAAATAAACAAATTCCGTGTAAACTCACTTCACCAAGCGCATCTTTCACAATCTTGTCCCTTGCTATGGATTCACACTTGTCGGCTAGACATGTCATCGCTGAACTCTGAAGATTTTTCAAAATTTGAAAATTATAATTTGTAAATTTCCTTTTGTTTAATTTTAATCTAACTTACTCAGAGAAGGCAACTCAGATTGGATCCAACCACATCTAGTTTGGGAAAAACTGGAATCCAATCTGATTTTTTCTGGGTCCAATCAGAGTTGACTTTTCTGCTTACTTTTAAATGCTCCAGGCGTACTCGAAACTTGAGTTAACAGATAGATCATGAACGAAAGTATTATGGAATTAATCATCATGATTTGTCATCATGGTTATAGACTCAAATAAAACGATGAATCTTTGGTCAGCACGAGTATTTTTAAATATAATTCATTCCCACTGGAAACACAACTCTGGATCCAATCTGATTCTTTCTGGATCCAATTAGAGTTGACTTCTCTGAGTACTTGGAGAAATAATAATCTTCTGACTTCGCACATACTTTTCACATATTTTTTTTCAAAAAAATGACAATTTTCAAATGAAAACAATAACATCTGTGTTCACTGACAATAAAAATTACTTTTCATACTGAAATAAACCAATTGTACCCAAATTTCTGATTCAAAAACTCACAGATCCACTCTCAGCGATACACTTGTAGTATCCATTGACACAATCTTTGCAGAAAACATGTGCGCATGGGAAGAATTTGACACAGTTCATTCCCATTTTGTTTTCGAAGCATACCTGAACGTTGAAAATGAATAGAAATACCGATCTCTTGAAATCGAGAATCGATAGAAACCAGGTTAATTCTGGCCAGGTATGGTAAATGTCGATTAAAAATTAGACCCATTTTAGTCGACAAAAACCTGGAATCATCAGAAATTTCACATAATCTGGCCTAGATTCACCAGATCTGGCCAGAATTTTACCTATACTGAAATTAAATTTTCATACAAACATCGATACTAATGATATTGATCCAAAAATTTCGCTCGTGGTACATTTTAAACGGAGAAATTCTACGCATTAGCAATAAATCAATATTGACGCTTGAAAATTGGCACAAAATATACACTTCCAATCTATTTTAGCCAAATTTGATTCAAAAACTGATAATCAAAGTATTAGTAGTTAATCGGTGGAGAAAAATCATTTTAAAAAAATAGATAACTATCTTTTAAATTGATTTTCAATAATTTCTGATACAAAACTCGTCATAAAAGCCCGCTGTTAAACAAATACTTTCAACTACTGAATACTACTTTATGTTCGAAATAAACCATGAATATAAGGGTCCTTAACACCTATCTATATCCCCTTGAATCATACACTAAAACACTTCATCAATGTTCCAACTGAAGCGTTTACCACCGAAATTCGGAATTGAAACAATTTCCCATGAATCCCATGAAACATGAAAAAGCGATAACTCCCATTCGTCTTACATATCCCATATGCTGTTGTTGGTCGTCGTTATAAGGAACATGAAAAACTGCTTAATTTCACTTTTTCTAATAGAAACTTCAACAAATATTCTCAAAAATGAACTCACATTACAATCATAACATTCATTGTTGAAGTTTTCCTCGTGCGCAGCTTCACATCCGTCGAGAATCCTCTGTCTGTAGATCGTTATTCCTTCTTGATTCTGAAAAAAATGCCGTTAAAATGAGCCGGAGAAGTCTTTCCTCACCTTTTTCACAGACTCAGAGTTATTCAGGAATATTCTCGACTCCTTTCTTAATGCCTCAGTCACCTAAAAGTCATGGAGATGAAAATTGTTTTCAGAAATCTTACAACTTTAAAATTCTTTTTTTTAACTGAAAAATCTTCAGAACTCATTTTCACCACAAATTCGATAATTTTCAGCAAAAACATGTCGACTCGGTGCAAACTAGTCGTCTTTTGAGAACTCAAACTTTTTTCAACTATTGCTTTCAAAAAATAATTAGTGGCAAGTGTGACGTGTATAGGAACGAAACGCATATATTTCGCATCTAACAATAATTACAAGAAACATCATTTCAAAATTCGAAAATGTTTTCATTTTATCCCAACTTTTTTGACATTTCAAATCTGAAGATAGATGAGTAAACCTAATTTAATTCACTTTTTCCGAAAAATGAAGTAAAAGTATATCTAATTTATTTATATTTATCTGAAAACGCTGGGTTTCTATCAGCACTAACTAATAAAGATTTCACAAAAGAGTAGGAAACTTTTTCAACAGTTTTTGACATCTTAACCCACTTTTTGTAACGTTTCTTTGTGTGCTATTGATGCTTTCAGTGCATTTTTGACTACATTTAGAAACCATTTTTTTTATTTCATAAAAATATTGTCAGAAAACATACCTCCTCCAAAACCAGCTGATGGCATAGGAACAAGACCATGTTTCCCAGATTTTCTTCACATAACGCTGACAACTTTTCATTGATGACCGCGTGTTGCTTTTTCGTCATCCAGAGGCTTTCAACCTTTACATCTGCCGGCTCGATCGTCGGATAACCAGCGGGGAGCGTGAAGGCCAACGTTACCATAGGATACTCGACCAGGTGATCTGTCATGATCTTCGTCGTTTCGTCAGGGCCCGGAAGCTTCGTGAACAGAGTGATCGGTGAGGTTAGTGGGTCGAATGTTATCTGAAACAAATTCATAGTAACAAAAGAACAACTCCCATGTATTACGCTTTCTCACGCCAGTTTTGATACTCGGAACGAAACATATAACGTAATAAAACGTAAAAGTGAATGAACGCCTTTCAATAAAAACTTGAACGTTTAGAAAATTCTATTTTTAGGAATAAAAATCCCAGCTGACAAAACGAATACAGTGTGACCAAATGGTTTTTTTCATAGAAAAAGAAAAAAAAACATATCACTTCATTCCAACCACTTTTCGTGAGGCATTTTCATTTCTAATAAGCACACCTACCACGGTAGATAGAAAGAGAAATGATGGTCCTCACGTCAGAAAAGTCATTCTTACGTTTTCAATCTTTTTGCACCAACAAAAGCTTAGATGATATTTCACGTTCTTACAAAATTAACACAAAACAAATTCGAAAAATACCTCGATAACTCCCTCCAGAGGCCTTTTCTTCCCATCAAATTTCAACTTTCCGGGTCTCATGCATAACTCAAATGCTTCCAACTCCTGTTGTTGTTCGTCTTCATTGTTCATATCTGTTGGATGAAAATTTAGAAATTCTTAGCCTCTAGGAAGTAAATGCGGATGAAACCGGTTGATGAGAAAAAGAAAGACATGTTCACAGCATGAATTTATACAAATATGAGTTAAACCAACGTGAAACAGGATGGAAAGTATAAGTTATTGGAAAGTTTTCTTTTGAGCCACGTCCTTCAGGATCTCATCAAGCTCGGCGTCTTCGATTTTGTTCTCCAGTGATGGGATCAGAGCCTGAATAAAGACATTATTAAGATTCGAAAAAGGGAAAAACTAACTTTGGCTTCCTCTGAAGTTTCCGGACACAAGTTGGCGATCTGAGCGACTTCGAACTTGTGGAAGTGCTTCTCAGCGAAGACAGCACGAACGGAACGGATCGTCTCACGATTCTTGAAACGAGAAAGTCGTCTGGCATAATCCAGAGTCTTGATGAATACTTCGCTCATTTCATCGATCTCATCCTTCTGGTCGCTTGTCTGTCTTCTGTGCTCAAGGAGAAGGAACACCTCCGAAATGAGAAGAGCGTCGCAGTTGGACTGCTCGAAGACTGTAAATCTACATGAACACGTTTTTCACGCAATAAACTAACCTTTTGGGAAGCGCATTTCAGCGGCATCTTCTTCTTGGGTGATCTCGGTCTCCGACATATCTGGAAGACCATAGTCGTGGTAATGAAGAAACAAATGAGAATGAAACATGTTGGAATATTGCGTAACTTTGCGAAACGTGATTTTCTTAAATTATGAGTGGCTAGTTTCTTAAATTAGTTTATGTCGAGAACACATGGAGATGATGATCGTTTATGGTATAAATTTTCAATAGTATCTATATTTCTCGACATAAATTTTGAACAAATGAAATTTGAAAAAAAAAATGAAAATTGAAAAATTAAAAAGAACGACACTCCGTCGCTGACAAAATATTTCAAAACACTGCGTTCACATTTCACAATTTTTTTTCAAAATTAGAATTTTTACTGTTTTCTGAATCTCGATAGAGAAGTTATTCAGATGTTCAAATTCTCCATGAATCTAGTGCTTGCTCTTCATGCCACGCGTACGTGTCCACCACAAACCGGGAACAAATTCGACACATTGACGCTGTATGTAAATCATCATTCAACTATGCTATACTTTCTTTCCGTGACTCTTGAAAGTTTGTAACAAAGAAGAATTCGGGGGTCATCATGAAGGTCAATTCTCATCAGTCTGTTTGTCGGCCGCAAATTACAACGACCATTGGCAATCAGTGATAACCCATGATACAGACTTTTTCAATATTTTCCATTTTACTACTACCTTTACTTTGTAATGGCGGAGGTGAGTGAGATTTTATGATTCTCATTTCCTCACTTTTAAGCTTCAAATGAGTTACTCTTACATTGGGAAATGTGAATTTTTCAGATTTACCAGTTCTTCCTTTTTTGCAGAGTACATTTTACCACTAACCCGAGTCACACTCCATCTAAAAAGTCGGGACGGGCGGTTTAGAACAATTTAATCAATAGAACTACTACAATAAGCAAGCTTTTTCTGTTGCTTCCTCTCTCGTAGAGTTTATTATAACACTACCCCGAGTCAAGTATCCTGGAAAAAAGTTCGGACGGGTGGTTTTGAACCGTCTAATCGATGAATAAAAAGTTCGCGCGATTCCATGATAACAAGTTTTCACCTGATCAAACCGATTTCAGAACAGAATGGCTTTCTTGATATTTCGAGAAGCGAGTTGTGTGCTGCAGAGCCGCACCTCCAGATGTGCAGAAAAGGTTTTTCTTCACTTTTGGAACAAAAAAACAAAGTCATTTTCAGTGAAGAAAAGAGTAGTTCAAGGGTCTAAGGTGCTGACTGGCGAAGGTCTGACCGCTAGTCGGCTTGAGACCCTGGCTATGGTAGGACCAAACTGAAAAATCAGATCACTCGATAATTCAGAACTCCAAAGATGGTGTAATAGCTGACGAGGCGGGAAAATTGGATAAGGCTTTGGATCCTTTCGATAGTATTCCTACAAGGTAGGAGAGAGAGAGAGAGAGAGAGAGAGAGAGAGAGAGAGAGAAAGAGAGAGAGAGAGAGAGAGAGAGAGAGAGAGAGAGAGAGAGAGAGAGAGAGAGAGAGAGAGAGAGAGATAGAAAAAGAAAGAAAGAAAGAGAGAGAGAGAGAGAGAGAGAGAGAGAGAGAGAGAGAGAGAGAGAGACGTTCAGAGCCCCACCCACCGAAATGGATGATAATGACCTAGAAGACAGAACTTCGAGCCGTCGAAGTCATAGAAGAAAGTCCAAGGGCGGCCGAAGAAGAGGTTACTACGATTATAACTACTATCAACCAAGAGCAGATCCTTCTTTGTATAGGTGAGCATTAGTAAGTGCGCTCCACGGAGGGTCTCGCGGAGCGGCTGCAAAGCGGCTTTACCCACTTAACCCTGCAAAGCAATATGTACCACAACCCTTCAGAGTTTACCCGAACCTCGCTCCAAAAGACCAGTCATACTGTAAGAATATGCGAGGGATGTTCGCTTTCACCTGCCAACCGAGTAAACCACTGAGAATCGACTTGGTTGAGTTCTGCAAGGTTACCTGCAGTGCAGAACATCCAGAACATTCGAGTTTCAGGATTACTCAGCGTTCTGCAACGTTCCAAACTTCCACCGGCTGCCAGGACCACGGTTAGGACCACCATTGACCGGAAAAGAAGTTAGTTTTATGACAGTATTTAAATAGGCGAGGGTTACTTGTTATACCGGCGAGGGTTACTTGTTATAACGGTGGGCATGCATATTTCGTCTGGTACACAGCTAGTGACCGCAAAAAATTTTTTAGAGTCAGGTGAAACAACTCTAGATCTAATTTACTTCTTTTGTAAAATAGATCTAATTAGATCTAATTTACTCTTTCAAATCTTCAAAAGTGTATAAGTTCTGAAAAAATGAAATTTTTTGAATTTTGAGAAAAACGTATTCTTACAATCCTCTACTCTATCAAAAATGTACTTTTGGTGACGCTACGGTGAAATCACTCTAGATCTAATTTACTATTTTGTGAATCTAATTTAATTTTGCTTTCCTGAGTTGGTCTAGTGGTTCAGGAGTTTTGTTTTGGCCTGTAAGGTGGAGGGTTCGACCTCTCTCGTTGAATGGTTTTTTGCATTTTTTCAATTCGAGAAAAAATCAAGTATAAAGTCTCTCAGGCTAAGAGAAAAGAAAGAGAGCGAGAGAGAGAGAGAAACCCACATTCTTCTCCACTTGCAATGAAAACAACTCAGAATTAACTCTCATTCAATAAAAATAGATAATTTCCAAACTTTCAGCAAGGCCACGTCGACATCAACGGTCACTTCGGTTTCGGTCTTGGCGCTCTGCCAGGCTTCGAGGTTGGTGCGGGATGGGGAGTCGATGTCGGACCTATCCCGGGAATGGGAGAAAGTGTCGGTGTTGGAGTCGGTGAGTTCAATCCCCACAGGGAGCACGCCATTTTTGCATTTCAATCTTATCCGTATGGCTTTGCGCCAGTGATCAAAGGCTATTTTACACACTAGAAGTCCCGAGTTCAATCTCCCCGGAAGCACGTCATTTTTGTATTTTCTATTCCACCGTTATTTCACCCAGAGAATGTGATGAGTGCGAAAACAGACGTTTTTACAGTAAATACTGACGTCCGTACTGTACTTGTAGTCCTAGAACAGCACTTTTTGCAACTTTATCTTTGCAGGACTCGACCTCGGAATCATGGGCGCCAAGACGCCAGAAGGCTACCGTCGTGGTCAAGACGACCCAAACGCCAAGGGAGGCGGCATCGTTGGTGTCAGCAGTGGCGTTGGAGTCAAAGCTCCTGGAGCTGGAGACGTTGGCGTTGGCGGCGGCGTTGGTGTTGGAAAATAGTTCTTTGTACATATTTGATGATGAATGTTTTACTGATAATGTACACAGAGATAGAGAGAGAGAGAGAGAGAGAGAGAGAGAGAGAGAGAGAGAGAAAGAGAGAGAGAGAGAGAGAGAGAGAGAGAGAGAGAGAGAGAGAGAGAGAGTGAGTGAGAGAGTGAAAATCGATGAAGGTGTTTCTGTTGCTATGTGGTACCCTGATTTCTAGATGTGATATACAGGGTGCGCCGTAAGTATTGGTCGCTTGTAAAACCGCTGCCACGTGGCGCAGAATTCATTAAATGTCTTCAAAATTACACATTATGACTATCAAAAATATGGAAACAAAATTTGTTCTATGACTTTCAATTCATCTGCTCCTGACTCCGATGACAGCACAAAAACTCATCGGATACGGGGTGTCGCCAGAACGCAGGTGGTTGTCGTCAAAATCAGCTCATAACTTCTGGAGGTCCACCTTCAGAGTTTCCAAATTTGAGTATTTTGTAGTCGAGACATTTATCGTCAATTTTTTTTCGATCCGCAAAAAACATTGAGTTTGTAGTTGACGAGAAAACTATCAACTTTTGAGTCTGGCTAAAACCCGAAAACTGAAATTCGCGAAAAAGCTGCCCGAGAGCCGCAGTGGTTCCAACAAAAACCTTGATATAAGCTGGATGATGGGTATTTTTGTTAATTTTTTTACTTGCATGTGTAGTAGAAGAATGTAGGGTGAGATTTTGTTATTTTGCCTGTCTTTTTTTATCTTTCGCAGTGAAGAAATTCTGGTCCGAAAACATGGTGGAAAGTTCGTTCCAACACTTGTGCTGCGAAGTTAAGCATTCGCTTTGTTCAGCTTCAGCTACTCGTTCTTGGTTGTTAGATAGTTGATTTTCTGAATACGGTATGAGCTAACATTCAGCTACACTAAAACGATCCGCTGCATCATTTTTCCGGTCATTCCGTCCTGCAACGCGAGCTTCTGCAGGATGCGGTAAATATTTCGTAAGATATTTTTCTTGACAGCCTTCACTAGGGCTGGAGTTAGAACTGTGACGGAAAACCCACTCATAGGTTTCACACGAAGTGTATCAAGCGTTTTAAACAGTTCCGATGTTTCCCGGACTACGCATCGAGGAACGTCGAGCTCTTAACCGATATCCGGCAGGTGCTCTCTCTCATTTGACTTTTTGAAAAGTGAAGGGTGGTATGGTTATGGTGTCACTTCTCCCGTTAAAGTGGAAATATTGAGACTAAATTTTAAGAGAATATACCTAAAGGTTATACAAAAATAATAAAATTTTAAAAATTGAATTTTGACGCGTGACGTGGCAGCATACTACACGCAAAGTGATCGACCAATACTTACGGCGCACCCTGTAAAGAAGTTTTGTGATTTGTGGCCAAGACTCGATAAGTCAGTGTTGCCAAATTCAATTGAATTCTCTCTCTCTCTCTTTCTCTCTCTCTCTCTCTCTCTCTCTCTCTCTCTCTCTCTCTCACTCTCTCTCTCTCTCTCTCTCTCTCTCTCTCTCTCTTCCCAAAAACACCAAAACAACACGTTTATAAGTCACCAAAAATACTGAATGGTCCAGGCAAAGTCAATAAATAGCACAGTGAATATCGCTTATTTCTTAGTCGTGAAGGGATTGGGAGCGTTGACGGTGGATGGCGACGCCGGTGTCGTGGCTTCTGGGATCGGTGGGAGCGAAAGAAGATCTTCGTTTCGGTCGGGAGAGTTCATTCCGAGAAGTGATGGCAATGAGGATTTTCTTCTCATGGCTAGGTCTGGTAGACCTCTATTCAATCGTTGAAGGCCAGAGCCACTCCATTTTCTGTAACATTCTGGATAAGAAGGAGAAAGAGCGTGAGTCAGAGAGAGAGAGAGAGAGAGAGAGAGAGAGAGAGAGAGAGAGAGAGAGAGAGAGAGAGAGAGAGAGAGAGAGAGAGAGAGAGAGAGAGAGAGAGAGAGAGAGAGAGAGAGAGAGAAAGAGAGAGAGAGAGAGAGAGAGAGAGAGAGAGAGAGAGAGAGAGAAAGAGAGAGAGAGAGAGAGAGAGAGAGAGAGAGAGAGAGAGAGAGAGAGAGAGAGAGAATGATGACCCACCTCTGCGCCATTGGTGAAATGAACGGGGTTGTGTGTCAGAGAGAAGCTTCTCGATTTGTCAGCGACGTAAGTTGCATGTGGACTTTTCTCATCCAATGATGATGTGCTGCTACTTTGCACGTTCTGGAATTTCCTGGTTTTCCTGGGAAGTCAAATTTGAAATTCTAGTCCTTAAATCTCGGAATTTACCCTACTACAGAAACATGAAAACCTAGTACTGCCCCGAACTTTTTTTCTAGAAAGAAAGTCAAATTTGAAATCCTAGTCCTCTAATCATGGAAAGTATTTTTTACAA
>OZ022251.1:15730325-15764149 GCA_963978915.1 Caenorhabditis parvicauda | reverse complement strand
TAGTTTGACAAAAACATGACAATCGTGAATGATATCAGAAAACAGAGAATTCTCGTAGGCGAGAGAATTGGAATGAATGAGTAATAGAAAAAGATAACAAAGGGTTACACAATTGTATCGCAATGACATTGTATGTACTTCATGACACAAGAAAATTTCGTCATCAATTAGGAAATCTTGGGAAACATATTTGTTGACATAAAATGGGAATCCTAGGAAACCTTTTTTGAACTCCTAGGATACTTTCTTGAAGTCCTAGAAGACGTTTCCGGAAACGCCGGGAACAAACTTTGAAAACTTAGGAAATAATTTTGGAAATCTTGGGAAACATATTTGTTGACCTATGAACAGATTTTGAAATCCTAGGAAACTTTCTTGAAGTCCTAGAAGACGTTTCCGGAACGCCGGGAACAAACTTTGAAAGGAAACTTTTTTGGAATCTTCAGGAAACATTTAGAGCGCCCTTTTTCGACATACAAGGGAATTTTTTGAAAGCCTAGGAAACTTTCCGAAGTTCTTGATATCCTAGGAAACAATTTTGGAATCTCTTAAGAAACATTTAGGGACCCCTTTTTGACATACCACAGATTTTTTTTTGAAAACCGAAAGAATTTCTTCACAGTTCTAATTTGTCGAAAATGTAGTTCTAGAATTTCAAACCATCCTTTTTACAACCGGGAAGCATTAAGATACCAAAAGTTTTCCACAAAGATACTTTAAAGATATTTAGGGAAAATGATTGATAGCTATAGTGTTGACATTAATCATTAAAGATAGACCGGTAGTGTTGGAGTCTCTCCTAATAGTCTTATCATAGGGATGTGAAGCAGCAGCAATCCTAATAACTTGTAAGTGTACAGATACTGTGGGTTACTGTACACTTTTTGATAAAGATTCGGAATCCCGTCAAAGCATGATATTAATGCAAAATTGAGGTTTTTAGTCTAACCAATAAAAATCTACACATTTCGAAAGTGCAAAAATGGCATAGTCCCGGGAGGGATCGAACTCTTGGCCTCTGAAGTGTTGAAAGGAGTTCAGCCTCATCGCGGTAAACCATGCTGTCATTTTTGAAAGTGCAAAAATGCAGTGCTTCTGGGAGGGATCGAACCCTTGACCCCTGAAGTGTAATACAGCGTATAATTCTGCAGCGCTGAACCACATTTTTGAAAGGGCAAAAATGAGATGGTCCCGGGAGAGGTCGAACCAGGACCACCAATCTGTATCACATAGTCTATAGACCTACTACTCTTCCGATGCAAAATTCTATTCTCGTCTCTCATTGATGAAGCCAATCGCGGTCCGATTAGCACCGATTATGGGACGACCAAAACATTGAAAATCAGACAACTTTCACGGTTGGACACGTTCGGGCACGAAACATGATGAAACCAAATGATCAAACGTTCACTGAAACTGCGAATGATATGATCGGACAACGTTTTGAGTATCATGAATGGACAATTCACCGAAGAAGGAACTGTTTTGAAGAACGTCAACACTCTGTAACTCGACTTCCACAGATTTTCCAGCGGCGAGACTATATGCTCATTTTATGCAGAATGGTTGATTCTATCAGATCCACTGTTTTCAGACGATTCTGACATGATTCGAACTCTTGCAACCAAAAATGGAAGTCAAAAGTCTTAACCACTAGGCGACCGAACACACATTTTTGTAGATCGAGACAAAGTTGATATATGGATAACATCATAAATCGATAGGTGTCGATTTTTCTTTGTGATTTTTTTTCAATTTCAGTGTGTCCTGGTGGCTATCTGATGTGAGACGGAAAATTGTTGGGTCGAAAATTGAAAAATCCGTGGGCCATGAATTTTTTCGACAGGATTCTGAGCCTCCGTTCTGAAGTTACGGGTCTTCAAAGTCGACGTTAGAAATCACTTCACTTCAACACTCTGTAACTCGACTTCTCGAATAGTTCTTGATGAATGGCCAACAGAAATGGAATCAGCACAAATGACTCTATTGGCGAAAGTTTCGAAGTGATCAGAGTCAAAAAGTTTTTGGGTCGAAAATTGAACATTTCTTGGGCTATAACCCATGGAATTTTTGATTTTGAGGTATGAAAAAATTGTGAATGTTTTGATTGAAAATAATAGAGAAACCTTCAGAATGCACAAATATCATACTTTGAAGGAATTGCGAGTCTTCATTAGAAATTTACAGTAACCTTGAGATACTGTAACTTAAGAAGAAAGTGACATATCGAAAAGTGAGCAAAACATAGCCCATGAACGTAAACGGAAAAAGTTAATCCGGTTATTCCGAAAATAGTCGTACTCACTTCTTTGAATTGTTTCTCTCAACTATTCAACAAAAGAGCTTTTCAATTCAGAATCTTTTGTTTTCGGTCTAACTTTTATTTCCTAGGTTCTCTAATTTCTCTAATTAATCTAAAATCACTAGTTCCAACACTAAAAACAGGCAATAATTCTAGATTTTCCAAAAAAGAGAAAATTCCCTAGCTTTCCCAAGTTCATTATTTCAATCAAAAATGTACGAATCCGAACAATTCAGATTCTAGGAAGTCTAAAAAACCCGTCTGTTCATCGAATTCAGCTGTACGGATAGATGTTCTAATGCAGGATTATGACCGGATTATAGATGTGTTCGGATTAATCGTTCGTTACGAAATTGTTCTCTGTTTCCGAACTTTTGTACAGAGTTGTATCTGGAACAGGACTAGAGTTTCAGAAAAACAGGTACTTTTACTGAAACTTGCTTCTGAGCGATGTCTCTCTCTCTCTCTCTCTCTCTCTCTCTCTCTCATCCCTCTCTCTCTTCCTCTCTCTCTCTCTCTCTCTCTCTCTCTCTCTCTCTCTCTCTCTCTCTCTCTCTCTCTCTCTCTCTTTCTCTCTCTCTCTCTCTCTCTCTCTCTCTCTCTCTCTCTCTCTCTCTCTCTCTCTTTCTCTCTCTCTCCTTCTCCCTTTCTCATCCCTCTCTCTCTCCTCCTTCTCTTTCTCTCTCTCTCTCTCTCTCTCTCTCTCTCTCTCTCTCTCTCTCTCTCTCTCTCCTTCTCTCTCTCTCTCATCCCTCTCCTCTCTCTCTCCTCCTTCTCTCTCTCTCTCTCTCTCTCTCTCTCTCTCTCTCTCTCTCTCTATCTCTCTCTCTCTCTCACTCTCTCTTTTCTCAACAAAAACCTCAATTCAGCATATTTATCAGAAGCAGATTATTATCATAGGGCAATTTAAAGCATTCGATGTCAAACTTCGGCGGGGGGTCAAAAGTACTAAAGCAAATTACCCACATCTCATAGGTACAATTTACTCCAAACGGCAAATCTATGGCTGACTATGATACAATAGGTAAAAAGAAGGTTAACACAATATTGGCATCATTCTTCGGTCTCCATCTTTGGCTTCTTCGCCTCTGGCTCATCGGCGGCCAGGTCGTCTACTAGGCTAGTGAGCTAAAAATATCGACATTTTAGTTGTAGACCTTGATTTTTTCACTTCAAATAAGTTACAATGGGTTTATTCACTCTGCGAACTAACACGACACCGGCTTCTATTGCTCCTTTTTGCGGAACCCAGTTTATTTTCCACCTTTTATGTTGATTTTTCGCATCTACAGATACTAAAAGCTACTAAAAATCTTAAAGTTTCATCCAGTTCTGAACCTCTGAAGTTACAGGCTTCAAACCTTAAAGATGTTTAACTCGACGAGACCCAGCTTATTCAATTCACAATGGGCTATTATATGTATCGTCCATAACTTGTTGCCCCCGATAGACCTCAAACACACCTCGCTGATACTATTTTCCCACTAGCAGTAGCTTCTTCTGTTATGCTAACGAGTTCCCACAAGCGTTTATTATGCACTTGGCGAATGTAAAGATAGTGTTCTTGATCTGTCAATGTGGTTCTGTTGTCCTACAGTTAATCTTCTAAGCCCTGAGGTACAGTAACCTTTCCAAGCCATAAGATACAGTACCTAACATTGACCTACAGTAAAAAAAAATCCTCCTAACCACCTAAGATACCGTAACCCTTCACTCCTAAGACCCAACCATCTCCCTAAGTAGCTCATCTCACCTAATGGCTCAGGGGTTCTTCAACTTTTAGAAACAGTTATCCTCCTAAGCCCTGAGGCATAGTAACTTTACTGAGCCTACAGTAACCCCCAGAGTTGCACGGAAGTAAAATTTTTTCAAAACCGAAGTCGGAAGACGGAAGTGAACTTTCTAAACGGAAGTCGGAAGTTGGAAGTGAAATTTTTTCTCGGAAGTCGGAAATCGAAATTCCGTGCAAGCCTACAGTAATCCTCCTAACCACCTAAGATACCGTAACCCCATAACTCCTAAGACCCAACCATCTCCCTAAGAAGCTGATCTCACCTAATGGCTCAGGGGTTCTCCAACTTTTAGAAACAGCTATCCTCCTAAGCCCTGAGACATAGTAACTTTACTGAGCCTACAGTAACCCCCAGAGTTGCACGGAAGTCGGAAGACGGAAGTGAACTTTTTAAACGGAAGTCGGAAGTCGGAAGTGAAATTTTTCTCGGAAGTTGGAAGTCGGAAATCGAAATTCCGTGCAAGCCTACAGTAATCCTCCTAACCACCTAAGATACCGTAATCCCTAACTGCTAAGACCCAACCATCTCCCTAAGTAGCTCATCTCACCTAATGGCTCAAGGGTTCCTCAACTTTTAGAAACAGCTATCCTCCTAAGCCCTGAGGCATAGTAACTTTACTGAGCCTACAGTAACCCCCAGAGTTGCACGGAAGTAAAATTTTTCAAAGCGGAAGTCGGAAGACGGAAGTGAACTTTCTAAACGGAAGTCGGAAGTCGGAAATCGAAATTCCGTGCAAGCCTACAGTAATCCTCCTAACCACCTAAGATACCGTAACCCCTCACTCCTAAGACCCAACCATCTCCCTAAGTAGCTCATCTCACCTAATGGCTCAAGGGTTCTTCAACTCACAGCTAATTGGCGGTGCCCTTGATCATCACTCAAAACGGATTACTACGTAATCACGTTAGCGGGTCGTTTGAGGTGCGCAAGGGGAAACACCTGCGACGATACATCAAATTGACACCCAGGCATACTGTATCATAGCCAAGTGGTGCGCTGAGAAAAGAGAAAATACCGGTAATGAGATTTGAAATGTGAATATTGTTGGGACCTCCTTTGAAGAGTTTCAAAAAGTTTGAGAATTTCATTTTTTTTTCAATTTTAGAACAAATGCGAAGTTTTTGTGGAGACTGTTTGGAGCTACGTTTAAAAAGTTGGAAATGGCGAAATTTTTAAAATATTGATTTTCACGAATTCTCAGAGAAATGTGAAAACTGTCAAAAGCTACGTTGAAGAGTTGAAAAAAGTCAAAAAAAACTTTTTAAATTTTGATTTTTTTTTAAATTTCGAAATGTTTGAGTTCTCTATCATAGCTAGAAGAAAGAAACCGGATGATGGGTTTGTAAAAATATGCTTTCGACCATAAATCAAAAACCAGGTCGGTTCCGCAACTTAATCATTTAAAATTTAAAAAAAAGTTGAAACACAGATTAATTCGCGGATAATTCAGGAATAATTCATTTAATTTATCCAATTTTAATTAAAATCTTCTAAAAGTTATTACCATTCCCTATAATTGTTCGAGCTTTTAGCGGCTACTGCTGGGTGTTATTGGAGCTTACGAATTTTTTTATTTGTTATGAATAAACTATTGCCATTATTAAATTTTCACTTCAGAAGGGTCCCCTTTTTCTCATCCCTAAGTGTGTCCATTAACGCTTGGATGATATGAGACACAAAACAAATGACTTTCGCACTATCTCAAAGGCGAGCGCGCGCAATAAAAATGACACTCAAGTGATTTACACTATCACAACATTTACTCACACATTGATGTGACCTTTGAGATTATATCCGACTAATTAGACCGAGATAATGAAGACCTAACTTGTCTAGAAAAAATAGAGTTAAAAATGTAACCTTTGAGATTATATCCGACTGATCAGACCGAGATGAGGATGACCTAACTTTTCTAGAAAAAATTAAAAATATGTCCTTTGAGATTATATCCGACTGATCAGACCGAGATGAGGATGACCTAACTTTTCTAGAAAAAATTGAAAATATGTCCTCTGAGATTATGTCCGACTGATCAGACCGAGATGATGACGACCTAACTTTTCTAGAAAAAATAAAGTTAAAAATGTGACCTTTGAAATTACATACATCCGACAAATTGGACCGAGATGAGGATGACCTAACTTGTCTAGAAAAACATAAAATTGTAAAATCTAAGCTTTCCTAACTTTTCAAATTCTAGGAAAACTAACCGTCTGTGGAAGAAGGACTGAATGTGCTCTGAAGACATCGAAACAGGACTGGCATCTTGGGCGGTCGAATGTGGAGATGACAATTCCATAATCAGCGGATCTCTGGAATTGATTTTGGGAGAAGCAAAAAAAAAAGTGATCCCCAGCGGGATAGACCCCACGGTCCCACACGCGACAATCCGTCTGCCGCAGAGAGTTCTGATTGGAAAGAAAAAATGATATCAAGCGGGATGGAACCCATACCCATTTTTCAAAAGATAACTTGTTTCCTGACGCGGATTAGTCACAAAATTACCTGGCACGAGATGCATTTGATCGTAGCGAAGTCATCTTCTCTTTTGACTTCCGGAGATCCACTCGAGCCGGTTTCATCGTTCGATTGTCTACTAAATGGAGTCAAGCAGTCCCTCATCATTACGGAGCCACCACGTTTCACTGAAAAAAAGTTGGTTCTTGATACAGTATACACTGTGAGCGTGCGATGGAACTACAGTAACCTTCAAGCTTGAGATGTGTATAGTATCTGTTCTCATGTTCAGAGTGAACTACAGGAACTTTTCAAAAGATGGTTGGGTCGAAAGAAAGTTACAATAATCTCTTTGAACATCTGCCTAAACTACAGTAAAATTTCCATGTCAAAATAAGTTACAGTAATCTTGGACCTCTGCCAACTACAATAACTGCCTGGAAGGTCAAAATCGACTACAGTAACCCACTTCGAGCCTCTTCCAAAAGAAACTTTTCCCCAGACCAAAATCGTCTACAGTAACCCATCTTCTAAAACTACAGTTCCTTATCAACAATAGTTACAGTACTCCGAATTCTAACTCACAAGCCATTCTCTTCTGCTGATTACTCCTTATTCTGATGAGATCCAGCTCTCGCTTGCGTCTCGCTTGCTCTGAGTTCGACGATGGTTCACATACTGTTCGCTCTTTGATGCTGAAAAAGAAAAATTTCCATGAACTACCTTTTTGGCACTTTGCCAACAAACTACAGTAGTACAATCTTTCTATATGACGCTAAAACCGTAAAAAGTGACTTTTTCTCCAATTACCTTTTGGAAACCTCGTAACATGAGCCAAAAAATACAGTCATTAAGTGAACTACAGTAATTTACTCTGGGACTTTGCCAAAAACTCACCTTGTAATGTGTGCGATGAGTTTTTCTTTTTCAGCCGAAACATGCGCGGCCCATTCTGATTCAGGTAGCTTGTCTCCGCACGCTGGGCATGAAGCACATCCATCCTCGTCTAGTGACAGTTCTGAAAAGTTAGGCAGGGTAAAGTGGAGTGTCGTTCTCGTTCAGTTTCTGGTTTCATTCAGCCTCAAGTGAAACAACTTTGATACTAAATATGTTACAAAAAATATATCTAGATTTTCAGGTAATGTGAAGTGAATTATCAAGAGTAATAATTTTTAAAGTCAGTGTCAATTGGATTGTCGTTCACGAAGACGAACCGTCCCAGTTTTTGGCCTATCTCTACGGAGAAAAACACATTACTGTATTTTTAAAAAAACTAAAACATCTTCCTCAACTCTTGCTTATCAGGCAGCGTTAACTGAATTATCGTTTTTTAATCTAGTGATTTACAAGCACCGTCAACTGAAACATCGTACTCGACTCCCTCTTCCCAAAACAGGTTGCATAAATCTTGAATGTTAACGATCGGCTACCTTCTTATGTATTTGCACATGTTCAATAACCAATAAATCTATGAGTCGCCCGTTCATACCTGCCCTTTCATTTCACCGCCAAGACACCAACCCCGATTATGCTAATTCGTTGGTGTCCCCAAATTGGGTTCTCACACCATGATGGTGGTGGTTGGTGATGTGGAGACACCCTGGCGGTCTCGCACATAAATCATACTGTATGTAGCGGATGCCCTTTCATGATGAACAGATGGAGGTACTAGTGGGTGGCTTTGCGTTTTGGAAGAGAGATTTGAAATCCTAGGAAAAATCATTTGAGAACCTAGGAAAATGACTTGAAATCCTAGGAAAAATCATTTGAGAACCTAGGAAAGTGACTTGAAGACCTGGGTAAACCATTTGAGAACCTAGGAAAGTGACTTGAAGACCTGGGTAAACCACTTGAGAACTCAGGAAAATGACTTGAAATCCTAGGAAAAATCATTTTAGAACCTAGGAAAGTGACTTGAAGACCTGGGTAAACCATTTGAGAACCTAGGAAAATGACTTGAGACCCTAGGAAAAACCATGTGAGAACCTAGGAAAACGACTTGAAATCCTAGGAAAAACCATTCGAGAACCTAGGAAAATGACATTAACTATTTGGAAAACCTTTTTTAAACCTAGGAAAGTGACTTGAAATCCTAGGAAAAATCATTTGAAAGTATAGGAAACGATGTTTGAATTCCTGGAAGAATTTTTTGAAGCCTTTGGAAAATGGCTGAAAATCTTGTTGGAAATTGTTTGAAGTCCTAGGAAAACTGTTTTAAAACCCAAGAAAATTCGTTAAAAAAATTTCCTAGGAAAATAAAAACAGGAAAATTTGTCGAGACCATAAGAAAATTTTTCAAACTCCTAGGAAAACTGGAATACCTTTCAAAATCCTAGAAAATGTACCTACAGAACATTCTGCATATCCCACGAAAAAGCAAAACCAGGTCACATCGTCCAAGATCGAACTGGCAAATGGAAGGTTTCCGGACAAAAGGTTTAACCACTTGGCCATTGATGACAACTTTTTTTGAATCCCTCATCTTTGACTCAATCCAACCTCAAACGGATATTGTGTCTTTATGTCTAACATAATGTGCCACTTTTATTGCTGTCAAATGAGGGCAGACGGAATTGCCATAAAACACTCGTAAGATGGCTCGGGAAAACAAAATTAGACCGAAATTGCTCGGATGATTTGCATGGTGTTGTGGGAACTGGCAAGACTGATGGGGTCGCGAGTTCGATCCGGCTCTTGGGTATCGTTTTTTGTTTTTTCATACCAAATGGCACATATGAATTACAGAATGTTTTACTGTAGTTATAGTCTGAAAAATGGTTAGGATCACTCTGTCCATCCCAAAAAGTACTCTATACTACAAAATTTCTCACTGTAGTTACAGTATCACAAAATGACAAGTCACCCAAAAGGGTATACATTTTTGTGGACTACAAAATGTCTTACTGTAGCTACAGTTTGAAAAATGGATAAGAACCCTTCTCGAAAAGCACTGTAGCTACAGTATCACAATGTGACAAGTCATCTCTCTATCCCGCAAAGTACAAAATCATATGGACTACAAAATGTCTTACTATAGCTACAGTATGAAAGTTGGATCCATTAAAAAAGTACTGTAACTACAGTATCTCATTTTCCAAAGTAAAAACCCCCTTTTGAATCCCGGAATTGTCGAGAAGCGAAAAGAGAATCTTTTTCATAATTTTTCATTGTGAGGCGCGTCTTGGTCGGGAGTCCCAGCTCACTAATAAAACACTCTTTTGACGTGTGTTGTTCAGAGAAAAAAGATTCTTCTCGGCTCCAGGGCAGAGTATAATTGAAAAGTTGCTCTTTTATCCTACCGCCTCCCTTGGGGTTGAGAGAATATGTGGCAGAGTTGCCGCTTTTGTGAAATTCCCTTAGACTACTGTAGAATTTGTAGTACACTTATACGGTATGATTACAGTAGTTTACAGAAATCGGAAAGTTATCTAATCGCCACTCCAGGGAATACAGAACATGTGGCAACATTGCCGCTGAAACTACTGTAGAATTCGAATTACATACAGTAACACATTCAAAGTTGCAGTGCCGAAAAGAAAAACGTAGGAAGATAGTTTGATCTTCCAATATGCGAAAAGTACTCGAGTAAAAAATTGACCTACAAGATTCTTCCAACCGCAGTGTTACAGTACTAGTGTAACTACAGTACACCTTTGACCTACCCCATCCTCTCATCACTCCAATCCTCGTTTCTCAAAAACTTTTCGCTACAGTACACTTGTATTGACACCACAGCTGTGTCGAGACCAGGCATTGTTCTTCGTGTTCGAACAAAACGACAACTCATGCAGCTGCATGTTAACACTCGCACAGTCAAAAAGTTCAAAATTTCGGAAAGTTCAGCTCCCGAATTGCGCAATTTGTGTACATGTTTCGATGAAAGAAGTGCGCAACTCTTTGATCTTGCGATGAATGACTGATATGGGCTCAGTTTGTGCTCCGTTCGTGTCCTGTTTCCGGGGAAGAAGTCATAAGCTTGATTTGTGGCCAGTTTGTGCCCGATTAAAAAAAACAGGAATCACAGGCTCAGTTTGTTTTTGAGAAACTACAGGCTCAGTCTGTGACCGGTTCGTGACCAGTTTGTGCCAAATCTACTACAGGCTTAGTTTGATACAAGAGTCACAAGAAGAGTTCGTGTCTCGTTGGTGCCTTGTTGGTGTCAGATTTGAACTGATGAGCTACAGACTTTGATTCAAAAACGAGTGGCGCGATTCAAGCACGTGTCTAGCATGTGGTCGGTTGGTGTCCCGTTGGTGTTTTCCAGAATCCCCTCAAAGTCACGTCCCCCTTTTTGTGCACCCCTGGTGTCCCGTTTGTACCAGCCCCATCTCCAGAAGTGACCATAACACGACCGACAGATGCCTTGGTTGTAAATTATGACCATGAATATTATTAACACGTCGTTTCATGGCTTCTGTTTGCCATCTATCGCGCACTTTTGTTTACATTTAAGTGAAGGTCGTTTTGGAGCTTGACCGCTACGCATGGACGCGTTGCGCGAGGTTTTGATTTACGGGAATTTGAATCAAAAGTTGTATTTTCGTGTTGTTTGAAATTAAAAAAAGTGGTTTTTCTAACTTCTCAAATCCTAGGTTTTCTAGACATTCTCAGTCAGTCCCCCAACACAAAAGTCGATAAGACAGAATGTGTAACCCTAAAGTTGCTTGAAAATGCAAATAAACCGTGCGTCGTCTCTGAATTAGACTGTCCTCCGACACAAGTTATTCACTAACGTCGATTGAGGTTGTCTCCATTCTATTCAATCTGTGTACAGTTTATGTGAGGAGGAGGCATGGGAAAGGGTACGAATAAGGTGTACCTGGAGTGTACAGTAACACTGTATTACTGAGGGTCAAAATTTGAAAAGTAATCATGGGTTACTGTAGGAGGTCAAAACTTGAGAAGAGTAGCATCAATGAGTTTTTGTAGCTAGGTGATAACACTCGAGATTATAGACTTATGGTAAATACAGTATCACTGTCATCAAAAGTACAATAATCTATGGTTCTTGTAGGAAGTCAAAACTTGAGAAGTATCTTTTTTGAAACGTCACCAAGTTTTGTTAACTACCAGTCCTATGGTGGAAGTACCCCACTATCACTGTAATTCGCGGCGTACTTCAGGATGTTTCAAGTACCGTAACCCAGTTACAGTAACCCCCGAAATACTGTATCTCCAAACTTCTGCTCGTACACATGCACCTGTTTAACAAGCGTCTTCATAGTTTCAAGGACCCTCGACTCTGACACCAAAATCACCATCGGAGACACCCAAAAGTGGCAGGTGTCAGGGGGGATTAGTGGATGTTTTCCCAGACTCTAAAGTCATGGTGAATGGTGTTGCACAATGGTGGCCCTACGAATCTGCCATAAATGGTGTCTCGTTGTTCGTGCATCTTTACAATACTCCCTATTGTCTCTATTCATCTTTTTATTGTTTTATGTTTGTGTGAAAATGATTGGTGAAGCCTCTCTGGGTGGGTCGACCGGTGCGCGTAGGGGGATGCAAAGCTCGAATTTTAACAACGAAAAGGCTAAATTCCAAAAAGTTCAATTTTTCAAACTTACTAAGCCTAAGCCTAGAACTATTCATTCATTAAGATGTAAAGCTCTGCCAACTTCATTCCTTCCCGTGGCGGGATAAAAGTTGGTCATAAGAACACTGTAACTTTGATGTAAGCCAAAAAATGGTACTTTTTGCAGTTTTTACAGCTTTTTCTCATCACAACCCTCCAAAAACTAATCAAACTGGGTAAACTTCTTCTTCACCTGTTTCGACCCCGATACCTCAGCATACGGTAACGATTAGGAGGTCGCGCGCGCGCGCACACCATGCTTGATGAGTCGTAACCGGAAGTTAGACAGATCGGAGGCTCTCGTCTGCGTTTCTCCGATTCACACCATCTCTAACCTTTGATTTGACAAAGGTGGATAGATAGTAGACAAAGTAGCTACGATGGTAAACTTTGTAATGGGTTCGACTAGGCAAACAGGTGGGTGACAGTAGGAGTCACCTGGTCGGATACATTGGAATTACTAGAAACTAATGGAAAACTGAGTGTCCCACAAGAATATGCTCTAGGAAGTGTCCAAATGGTCAAGTTTTCTACAAAAAAATAGTCGAAAATCCTGTTCAACCAATTCAAAGCGGCGTATAGAAAATCACAGAGATGTGAAACTCACTCTTGTTAGCTGGTGACTCGCTTCGTGACGATGTGTTTTCAGAGAGAGCTGGCGAGGATTCTGAAACATTGGTTTTTCTAGAACGGTCTAGATTTTGAGAAATTAAATTTTCTAGGTTTTGGAAAAAATATATGTATATAAAGTCTGTAAAATAGTGACAAATACAAATTTTATATTTTCAAGGTTGACCTAGAAAGTTCGAAAATTTCAGTAAGTTTCCTAGAATGACCTAGGTTTTTGGAAACCTCGGAAAGCTCGAAAATTGGATGGAATTTCAAGAAAAGCATCTTCTAATATCATTTCTGAGAAAATTATACCACGTCCTTTGTAAAAAAAAATCGATTGAAAATTGAAATAATGACCTAGACTTTCAAGAAAAGTTAGATCACAAACTAACTTCTTCGAAAACACTTCGAAATAATGACCTAGACTTTCAAGAAAAGTTAGATCACAAACTAACTTCTTCGAAAACACTTCGAAATAATGACCTAGAGATTCAAGAAAAGTTAGATCACATACTAACTTCTTCGAAAACACTTTGAAAATCAGAATAATGGCCTAGGAAGTTCAAAATCTCTCTTCGAAAAGTTAGACCACAGCTTACCTGATCTCATCTGTTGCTGATGCTGTTGGGCCATATGCATTAGCTGAGCCTGGACTAGATTTTGATAAACTTGTTGGAAGTTCGGGAACATTGTCATTTGTGGAAAAACTGAAGAAGGCGAGCTGGAAGGACAAAAAGGAAAAGGAAATCCCGGCATTCGAGGCGTTTTGTCTTCCATACCTGGAAAAATGATACCATAATCTTTGAAAAATCAAAAAAATCTAATAAAAAATTAACACTATTCAACCGTATTTCATAGTTGAAGTCACAAAAAACCGAAAAAAATGCTATTTACTTCATGTTTTTTCATTCCTGGAAAAATGATTTCAGAACCTTTCAAATCAGAAGTTCTGATAGAGTATCAACACTTTTCGATAGTCATAAAAAATGAAAAAAATGATTTTTCTCTGAAAAAAAAAAGATATTTTTCCATGTTTCATGAAAAACACTTTTTGCTCCGGAGGTTCATTATTTCAATAAATTCTTTCAATATTTTAAGCCAATTTTCACTTAATACGAAAAAGTAGACTTCCTTACAAGTTGCGAAATTTTTTTGTGGCAGTCAAGTTGAAACTTTGATCAAGTCTTAGCCTTGTACATAACTAGTGCTTTGAACCTTACCTAGGCCTAAAATTTGAGGTGTCAAAGAAGATTCATGAATCCCGATTCTTGACTCATAATTCGGTCTACTTTTCCGTATAAAATGCCAATTTTCTATGTAAATTGGACAAAACCAACAAGTTCTGGCAGAAGCACGCTTCGCGGGAAGTAATAAAAACGAGAATGATATACATTTTTTGTCGAGAGCACTTTACATCGAGAAGTGACTGTGAGAACACGAGTCACTTTGACCAAAACCAATTAGTCGGCGAGAAATAGCAAAAATGAACGCTGGGACCGAACTCGCGTCGTTTTTCCCACCTAATCAAAATGAAGTTTAACATTTTAAAAAGGCAAAAAAATTCTGTCCTCGGTGAGGATCGAACCCAAAGAGGTAATTTCAGTAAGGTTTTTGAAATCGGTCCTTTCTCAACCTTATAATGGGGTGTGGTAGGGTAGGGCCCTTAGGTCTTTCAAACAATCAAGAATCGTAAGAGCTCCAAGGCTCTAAGATTCCACACGACCTGAGATTCCTAGGAAAAATCTCTAGCTCACCTGGGGTTCCGGGCATGAGTGAAGTGTGTGGCATCGACATGACTTTCTTTGAACACAATCTGCAAAAAAACGATCATTTCTCACACAGCTGGAATACACGTGCCGACTGTCAGCAAAGTCATTCAAATCACGAAATATGAACCAAACACGGAGGATTTATGACCTCCTTCGTTGCGCGGAGGCAATGAGGTACTGTAGGTGATAGGATGTGAAGTTTGAACGAGAGAGGGGAAGAGGGAGAGATGGAGAGAGAGTGGAGAGAGAGAGAGAGAGAGAGAGAGAGAGAGAGAGAGAGAGGGGAGAGAGAGAGAGAGAGAGAGAGAGAGAGAGAGAGAGAGAGAGTTTTGAACAATACACTTTTTTGTTAGGGAAAATATTTTTCTATTCTCGGTAATTTCACATTTGTCACGTTTTTTTTTCAAAAGGTTGAGAGTCGGAAGGATACTACCTCTGTATATTTCTCAAGAGACAAGATAAAACTAACTTCTCAACTTCTCAAAGTCAAAAGGAGAAATGTCTCAATTGGCAGAAAGGAACATGTGTACAAATGCTCGAATGTGTAGAATACAAGAAAAAAGAAAAGATGAGTTGGCAAAAAAAGGAGAGAGAGAGACTGTGTGTGTGTGTTTGATCAACAAAGGTGTATGAAGAAGAATCACACCGAAACATTTGAATGAAGATGATTGTGAAGGTGAATTCAATTTTGCAATTCATACAACGAGCCTGGGGTGAGAATTCATACAACGAGCCTGGGGTGAGATCGATAGGGACCGTTTTACGTGTAATAAGTATGTGATAAGTGAGCGTAGCTAGGTGGAGCAAGCTATCGTCTCAAGTCTTATCGTCTTGAAACCAAATTGTATAGGTTAACATGATGAATGTAATGGACTTAGAGACCGTTCTCCGTGTAATGAGTAGTTGACCGAGAGTGAGCGTAGCTAGGTTAAAAATGATTCATAGCGTAGCCATTCTTATCAGAGCGAAATCAAGACAGTCGTGGGAGCGAAGCTAGGTTGATATTGTGAATACTCTCAAAAACGATAGAGGCCATTTTCCGTATAATGAGTAGTTGACCGAGAGTGAGCGTAGCTAGGTTAAAAATGATTCATAGCGTAGCTATTCTTATCAGAGAGAAATCAAGACAGTCGTGGGAGCGAAGCTAGGTTGATTTGGTGAATAGGCTCAAGAACGATAGAGGCCATTTTCCGTATGATGAGTAGTTGACCGAGAGTGAGCGTAGCTAGGTTAAAAAGGGTTCATAGCGTAGCTATTCTTATCAGAGAGAAATCAAGACAGTCGTGGGAGCGAAGCTAGGTTGATTTGGTGAATAGGCTCAAGAACGATAGAGGCCGTTTTCCGTGTAATGAGTAGTTGACGGAGAGTGAGCGTAGCTAGGTTCACCTAGTGAATACAATACGCGTAGCAAGTTGCGAGTAGAGATAGTAGGTTTAACCAGAGTGAAACCAAGACAGACAGACCCATATAACATAGAAATCACCGATCGGGAGGACTAGTTGTTTTAATAGACTAGTTATCGTAGGGAAGTTTTCCCGAACGTAGTGATCGTAACGAGGTGCACAAATTTGCAGAAAAAACCAACTTGAACGAAATTCATGAGTTCATCACACAGAGATGAATCATTCCAACCTTAGCAAGGTTGGAATTGACTCATACCCAATGTTACTGTAGAAATATGTTCAAAGAGGAGTGTAAACTGGAACCTTGTTCATTGCATTGAGAGTTTTTGGTCTACTCAATTACAGTAACATTAAAAACGGGGGAGTTGAATTTAAAATATGAAAAGTAAACAAAAACACGATGATAATATGATCGATATGTTATGCTGCTGCTGTAATTTAACTGCGACGAGGGAAAATTTTTGATCTATTGCGACTACAGTAGCTTGAAGGTGTGAAGAGTCAAATTAAAATAGAACAGGGTTCATTTTGGGAGAGTTTGAAGGGAAGCATTGTTGAACTTCAAAGTATTAAAATATGATGAAGTATAAATAGTCTACTCCTACAGTAAGATTGGTTAATTTTTTGATCTACCGCAACTACAGTAACTTGAAGGTGTGAAGAGTCAAATAAGGGTGGAACAGGGCATTGTTAAACCTCATGGTATGAATGATCTACTTCTACAGTAATCTACTAATCCTACAGTAATCATCATCAACCAAATGCAGTGAGTGAGAAGTGAGTGTAGAGAGACCTCTAGGAGATGGGCGGCACACAACATACAGTAGTACCCCGCTGTGGCCTCTTACTAAACGTCCCCTTCGTCTCGATTAGAAGGGGGCGGGGCCAGTGATGGGAAGTGTCTCCCCCCCCCCATTCTTAAGGAGAGCTGCCGAGCATACATTAGTTTTATTACAAGGGGATCATGATGAGTTTAATAGGGTGGAATTTACCTATAAGTTACCCAGACGTTTACCTTGATTTATTAATGATTAGGACCCTAATTAGGAATTTAGATAGAGTCTAAACTACCCTAACATTACCATGGGTCATTAATCCTCTCCCTAAATTATCTAACAGTACCTAACTCATTCAAACTTGAAAACAGCTTTTTTCCGATAAAGTTACTGAAGAAAGACATAAGTTACCCAAACAGTACCTAAAATTTTTATCTCCTGAAAATGACCTAACAGTACTTAACTTGCTTACCCTTACTAATTAGGACCCTAATTATAACTTAAAATAAGGTATAAATTACTCAAATATTACTTGAATCTGTCTATAACCTACCGCCTAAAACCATAATGTTAGATTCTCTTTGAAGAAACCTTATTCAAAAAGTACATAAGTTACCCAGATATTACCTGAAGCTGTTTCTGCTTTGAAAATGAGCCTAAAAGTACCTAACTTGGTTATACCCAAGGACTGACAAATTTCATCCAATAGTCGTAACGGACTACTTCAAAAATCCTCTAAATTTCCTTTTTCGACAACTTTTCATGAAAAATACTGAACATGAATTTCTTGAAAGTAAGAAAATGTGTGTTTTTATAGATAGGCTATGAGAAATATACTACAATTTGAGGTCAAAAACTTTGAACACATATCTAGCAAAAAAGTCTGACCGATTTCAAACGCGCGCCAGTTGCGTTCTTGCAAAATGAGTACGGTAGGTCTACCCTAAACAAGGGTCGGGACTCTCACAACGAACAGTAAGATCTTTGTGGATTTAAATTATTATTCTCACTTTCAGTCCATTAAAATTAAAGGCGCATTACTTAATCGTTCTTGTGTTTCAAGGCGAAACTGCTACAGTAATAAGTGACCGATTTACGGAGGTCAGACTTTTTTACAGGTAGAGGAAGGTATGTGCACCAGAAAAGACCAGACAGACCAATCGCCGTCAAATAAGGTGTTTTGACCGCACCGTTCTATGTTTACGTACAAGACTCCGAGTCAAGATTAAAATTCTCTTACTTTAATCAACGTGTTGGTGAGTCTGGGTGAGAGAACATACGGTAGTTAAACAGCCTTTGTGGTGTTAATTAAGAGGGGAGCTGTGGGATAATCAAGTCTCGCATGGCAAATACCTCGCTTTCGAGCTTGGTGGAAGTTGAAGAATGTTACAGTGTCCTTTGGGTAGATCAAATTTTGAATTAGCCTTGGAATTACAGTAATCACCCCCCAAGATCAATTTTTTAGTCCCGAAATGACAGTATCCAAGGTGGTAGGTCAAATCGACATTTTTTTGGAAAATACCGTAAAAAAATACAAAAATCAAATAGAAATGTCTCGAAGTTGAGAGAGAGAGAGAGAGAGAGAGAGAGAGAGAGAGAGAAGGATAGAGAGAGAGAGAGAGAGAGAGAGAGAGAGAGAGAGAGAGAGAGAGACAGAGAGAGAGAGAGAGAGAGAGAGAGAGAGAGAGAGAGAGACAGAGAGAGAGACAGAGAGAGAGAGAGAGAGAGAGAGAGAGAGAGAGAGAGAGAGAGAGATAGAGAGGGGGGGGGGAGAGAGAGAGAGAGAGAGAGAGAGAGAGAGAGAGAGAGAGAGAGAGAGAGAGAGAGAGAGAGAGAGAGTACTCATTGATGTCACCACCAAAGTGGTGTCGTCAACTGACTCACCACGACTCCCAGGACCTTTAACCTAACAATGACCTCAGTCTCAAAACAGAAATGAGTTGAAAAAGAAACAATGACAATGTTGTATGTGTGATGTTTTGGTGTTACCAATTAGTAACTTTCACACCAAAAAAGAGAGACGGCAACTTTATTTGATTTTTGTTCTCGGGGTCACCGAAGGCTTATTCATTTGAAAAAATCAAATATTCTAGACCATCCTAGGAAATATATTTTCTAGAGTACAAGGAGTCCGTTTTCCGAAGTACTTCGTGAAAAAAAACACTGATGACAGTTTTTTTTGATAAGCTAGACCATCCTAGGAAATATATTCGGTTTGTTCGGGGACGTGCACAAAAGTAGAAAAATGTAACAATTACAAACATTCAGGACTTGTTGAGAACCAATACATACTGACCACATGAAACACGAAAATCATTCGAAAAAGAATTTTTTCGGATTATTGAAGAAAAGATTTCAGATTACTGTATTTAGGATGCTGTATCGAAAAGGTTACAGTAAAACATCGATAATACAGTATTCACCTCGTTCATGAAGATCCTATGAAACACAAAACTCATCCGAAAAAAAAAGATCATATTATTAATTGACAAATCCTCCGCCCACTTTGCCCCGCCCCCTTTTTCGTGAGGCAAATTTTTGGGTGAAGCTTTTTGGTTTTGGTTGTGGGGGGGGGGGGGAAGGGTTGTGCAAAAGTGGTCGGTAGTTGACGAAATTCGAACGCGCGTCGAGCGAGTACAATTCCAACGCTCTAACCACTCGGTCACCGCTGCACGTTTTTTTTTATCGATTTTTGCGTCACCACTGGGGGCCCTCGCAGGTTGTTGCATTAGTTCTGGCCGCGCTTGCATTAGTCTTCGCCGTGCTTGGATTGTACGAGAAGAAGAAGAGAAGAGACCAGGGAGAGGAGGGAAGAAAAGAGAGAGAGTTAGAAAGAGCAAGTGAGAGGAAGAGAGAGTTAGAGAGAGAGAGAGAGATTTTGATAGAGAGAGAGAGGTAGGAATAGATGAATAGAGAGACAAAGAGAGAGAGAGAGAGAGAGAGAGAGAGAGAGAGAGAGAGGGAGAGAGAGAGAGGGAGAAAGAGAGAGAGAGAGAGAGAGAGAGAGAGAGAGAGTGTGTGTGTGTGTGTGTGTGTGTGAGAGAGAGTGTGAGAGAGAAAAGTAGAGAGAGAAAGAGAGAGAGAGAGAGAGTGCGCGAAATCTGCATTATTGTTTTAAAAAAAGGAAAAAGGGGCTCTGAGCGTAGCGAGGACTTTCTGCTTGTTTCAGATTACTGTAATAAGCTGTACTGGATCCAGTATAATGTATCAAAAAGGTTACAGTAAAACATGGATAAAACAGTATTCATCTACCACATGAAACACGAAAAAAAAGAAGACATCAAAACACGAGACAAATCGAATGAGAAATGGTGTTGATGTGGTGGAAACTTCAAAATGCCGCCAAAGGGTCGCGGCACCTTTTGGCGATCACCTTACCTTGTTTCGCGCACCAAAACCTCATTAGAGAACAAATTAGCTGAAACGTTTCCGCTCGAAAAAAAAACTGAGAAGTGTTTGAATGGCCTGAGTTAAAGTACATAGTGAAATACCGTAGTTCTTCTGAGAACTCACTTTTTTGAATGTCAGACACATCGTATGAAAACCGAGTTACAGTACTAAAATGCCGCAATTTTCCGAAAACTCAATTTCGTCAAACTTAAAGTGGAAAGGCCGCAAGTAAAAAAAAACTTTGTGAAACAGAGAGAGAGAGAGAGAGAGAGAGAGAGAGAGAGAGAGAGGGAGGGAGAGAGAGAGAGAGAGAGAGAGAGAGAGAGAGAGAGAGAGAGAGAGAGAGAGAGAGCAGTACTCGTTAGTACACTGAAACTTTATAACAAAAGAATAACGGAAGCATTGTTTTCTCGATCTGTCTATATGACAGCTAGTACACATTCAAGTCTGCAGCTGACATGAGATATCTCTCTCTCTCTCTCTCTCTCTCTCTCTCTCTCTCTCTTTCTCTCTCTCTCCATCATTCCCTCCAACCACCCATTTTTCTCACATTAGGTAGATCGTTAGCCATTTCAAACTTTCGAAATCAAGTGGTTGGAACGTGGTCGTTCGATTACGGTCTTTACACCCGCCAATTAACATGTCACCATAACAAAAGGATCAGCATCCTTCTGATACGACGATCTCTCTCTCTCTCTGTTCATGTGAAAACATTCATTTACAGGCACTTTTTGTGATCTGAATCGAGGTCGACAACTCGCATTGAAGTTTCAGCATGGTGAGGGGGGTTTGGGGTACTGGACATAAAGATATTCGCTTGATGACAAAATGATGTTCGCTTGACGACAAAATGATATTCGCTAATGGACATAAGGATAATCGCTTGACGACAAAATGATATTCGCTTGACGACAAAATGATATTCGCTAATGGACATAAAGATAATCGCTTGACGACAAAATGATATTCGCTTGACGACAAAATGATATTCGCTAATGGACATAAGGATAATCGCTTGACGACAAAATGATATTCGCTAATGGACATAAGGATAATCGCTTGACGACAAAATGATATTCGCTCATGAACATGAACATATTCTGTTAAGAACATAGTGATACAACTGGCACAATATTACCTTGAAGTAACTTATCATAATTCAAAATCTTAAACAGACTTCTGAAGACAAGAATATATTCGCTTTTGAATATAAGAATAGGAACAATTTCATTCGCAGTCGATTTCATAAAATGATTCATCCTTACTTACGAATTTTGAGATAAAAGATTACGACCAGAAATCAAAAAGAAATTGTGAATTCGGGAAAAACAAAGAAATTAAATTCTAATGATTGGGACGTGGAAGAACCTGGTCTGAAACGTAACAAAAGCCTGGAGAGAGAGAGAGAGACCGAAGTGTATTATTACATTAGACAGAGACCATCGTTGTGCCGGGGGTTACTCATCACAACAAAGACTTCGGTGCTTCATTCTAACAGTGTTCACTTCATATACAATTAAAATGTCAACATTTACAGTCAAGCGTGTGGCAGGCAGGTTTACACCTTGCCATACGGTAAGGTACCCTAAATTAGACGTTATTTACGTTAAGTAGTATGGTTTATTATATGGGGTGTACACATGTTGACGAGGGGAGAAAGGAGAGAGAGAGAGAGAGAGAGAGAGAGAGAGAGAGAGAGAGAGAGAGAGGAGATAAAGAGACAGAGACAGAGAGAGAGAGACGAAAAACATTGAGAGAGAAAAAATTAGAGCGTATTTCGTCACAAGCGAATTATGGTTCTTGATCTTAAGATTTGTCAAAAACATCACAAGAACTTTCTCTCTCTCTCTCTCTCTCTCTCTCTCTCTCTCTCTCTCTTCCTCTCTCTCTCTCTCTCACTCTCTCTCTTCCTCTCTCTCACTCTCTCTCTCTCTCTCTCTCGCACTACTAAAACTAAACAAGTGCCTATTGTGTTTTTGGGGGAAAGAAGATGAAGCATTGAAAGTGAGAAAGTGGAGAATCATCAGGAAACCATCTCTCTCTCTCTCTCTTCAATTCTCCAAAATGACTCATCGGAACGGACGGGGGGTACCTTCAGGCGCGTGCTGCTGTCGTTCTTTGTTTCAAACTCTCTTCATCTCTTTCTCTATCTCTCTCCGTCTCTCTGTCTCTCAGTGCGAATAAAGAGACTCTAGGAGATGGTGTTTATTTGCACTTCTTCGAACTTTTGGTGAAAACGTGGGTTGGTGAGAACGACATGTATGATGTATTCATATTCAGGGATCTTGCCTCGATGAAAATGGAAACCGCTAGAGGTCGGCGAGTAGTTAGTCTCATACACTCTGAATGACCCATCTACAGTCCATCTGTCGGGCGACAGATTAGGGGTGGGCAAATCGCCAATCATTGGCTAACGATTGGCTATCCTCTTTTTGTTAGCCAATTGCACTGGCGGACGATTGGCTATTCAATTGGCGAGCGCCTGGAGTTGCGCTTTCCGGGCCTTCTCGACGTCGAAGATGGTGTTTTTCAGACTTCTAAGTTTCAGCTTGTTGTGAGGTTTTATTTCAGAATATGACATCGGATTCTGACGACGTCGCCGATGACGTCGTCGGTGACATCGTCGACGACATATCGTTGACTTCTCCTTCTTCACTGGAGTTTTGTATAATCGACTGAATTTGAGTCGACATATAGTGGGTCTGCTTAAACGCAAAAGCCGCAATGATGTCTCCTCAACAAGAGTCGACATATAGTGGGTCTGCTTAAACGCAAAAGCCGCAATGGTGTCTCCTCAACAAGAGTCGACATATAGTGGGTCTGCTTAAACGCAAAAGCCGCAATGATTTCTCCTCAACAAGAGTCGACATATAGTGGGTCTGCTTAAACGCAAAAGCCGCAATGGTGTCTCCTCAACAAGAGTCGACATATAGTGGGTCTGCTTAAACGCAAAAGCCGCAATGATGTCTCCTCAACAAGAGTCGACATATAGTGGGTCTGCTTAAACGCAAAAGCCGCAATGGTGTCTCCTCAACAAGAGTCGACATATAGTGGGTCTGCTTAAACGCAAAGCCGCAATGATGTCTCCTCAACAAGAGTCGACATATAGTGGGTCTGCTTAAACGCAACAGCCGCAATGGTGTCTCCTCAACAAGAGTCGACATATAGTGGGTCTGCTTAAACGCAAAAGCCGCAATGGTGTCTCCTCAACAAGAGTCGACATATAGTGGGTCTGCTTAAACGCAAAAGCCGCAATGGTGTCTCCTCAATAAGAGTCGACATATAGTGGGTCTGCTTAAACGCGAAAGCCGCAATGATGTCTCCTCAACAAGAGTCGACATATAGTGGGTCTGCTTAAACGCAACAGCCGCAATGGTGTCTCCTCAACAAGAGTCGACATATAGTGGGTCTGCTTAAACGCAAAAGCTGCAATGGTGTCTCCTCAACAAGAGTCGACATATAGTGGGTCTGTTTAAACGCAAAAGCCGCAATGATGTCTCATCAACAAGAGTCGACATATAGTGGGTCTGCTTAAACGCGAAAGCCGCAATGGTGTCTCCTCAACAAGAGTCGACATATAGTGGGTCTGCTTAAACGCAAAAGCCGCAATGGTGTCTCCTCAACAAGAGTCGACATATAGTGGGTCTGCTTAAACGCAAAAGCCGCAATAATGTCTCATCAACAAGAGTCGACATATAGTGGGTCTGCTTAAACGCAAAAGCCGCAATGGTGTCTCCTCAACAAGAGCCGACATATAGTGGGTCTGCATAAACGCGAAAGCCGCAATGGTGTCTCCTCAACAAGAGTCGACATATAGTGGGTCTGCTTAAACGCAAAAGCTGCAATGATGTCTCCTCAACAAGAGTCGACATATAGTTGGTCTGCTTAAACGCAACAGCCGCAATGGTGTCTCCTCAACAAGAGTCGACATACAGTGTGGACAGAAAATACAGGAACGGTACACGAAGCTCCGCTACTCGAACAAGATTCTAGATTACTTTTTGAAATTTTGGTCTATTGTAGCCAACACTATTCTCCACAAGTGTACTAAATTTCATCCTGATTCATTAACTTCGAAACGGTGTATGATGATTTGATTGAAAACAGTGGATTTTCAAGTGGACATAAAATAGAGGAACGCTACTGTAATTTGGAGGTCAACGCTCGGATTTTGGAATTAATGATGAAAATGACACGTTATAAAGTTTTTTTAACAATTGATATTTTTATTTTCATCATTCCGACAATTTTGACAGAGTTATGATCAAATCTTGTCGAATCCTTTAATTTTCCGCATTTTAGAAGTTTTTGGTCTCTACCGCGTTAGTTATCAAAGCGTTAGTTATGTCATCATAATCAGACAATGATTCTCAACAGTTTTCCGAAAATTCGTAACAACATCGGTTATTTTACCCCTCCAAAGAGCCCTTCAAACTGACTTAAGTTGACGTCTCTGCAATGGTGACTACGGTATCTTGTTGTAAAACGCGATGATATTGAACGATAAATGTGAAAAAAACACTCAAATTTGAAGAAGGATATTTTGAAGACATCATTTCAGTCATTATCGACCAAAAGAAACAGCATACTGTGAGAAGTCGTACTGTCGAAGTGATGGCGCTGGAATGAACGGAGTTTTGCACTCGAAGTGTCTGTTTTCGCCTTGTTTTTTTTAACGCGCGTCTTTGAAGCGGTTCGAACAGCCCTGTTCCTTTAGATCCAAATTTTTTTGGATAGGAAACGATCCTTATTAGGTAGATGACAAATGCCCCATGACATTTTTAAAAATTTTTCACAGTTTTCATTCAATATCATCACGTTTTACAACAAGTCACCGTAGTCACCTTTGCAGCGACGTTAACTTAGTGGGTTTTTCCGAAACGTAAATAACCGATATTGTTGTGAAAGTTTCGGAAAACTGTTAAGAATCATTGTCTGATTATGATGACATAACTAACGCTTTGATAACTAACGCGGTAGAGACCAAAAACTTCTAAAATGCGGAAAATTAAAGGATTCGACAAGATTTGATCATAACTCTGTCAAAATTGTCGGAATGATGAAAAAAAAATCAATTGTTAAAAAAACTTTATAACGTGTCATTTTCATCATTAATTCCAAAATCCGAGCGTTGACCTTCAAATTACAGTAGCGTTCCTCTATTTTATGTTCACTTGAAAATCCACTGTTTTCAATCAAATCATCATACACCGTTTCGAAGTTAATGAGTCAGGATGAAATTTAGTACACTTGTGGAGAATAGTGTTGGCTACAATAGACCAGAGTTTCAAAAAGAAATCTAGAATGCTGTTCGAGTAGCGGAGCTTAGTGTACCGTTCCTGTATTTTCTGTCCACACTGTATAGTGGGTCTGCTTAAACGCAAAAGCCGCAATGGTGTCTCCTCAACAAGAGTCGACATATAGTGGGTCTGCTTAAACGCAAAAGCCGCAATGGTGTCTCCTCAACAAGAGTCGACATATAGTGGGTCTGCTTAAACGCAAAAGCCGCAATGGTGTCTCCTCAACAAGAGTCGACATATAGTGGGTCTGCTTAAACGCAAAAGCCGCAATGGTGTCTCCTCAACAAGAGTCGACATATAGTGGGTCTGCTTAAACGCAAAAGCCGCAATGATGTCTCCTCAACAAGAGTCGACATATAGTGGGTCTGCTTAAACGCAACAGCCGTAATGGTGTCTCCTCAACAAGAGTCGACATATAATGGGTCGTCTTAAACGCAAAAGCCGCAATGGTGTCTCCTCAACAAGAGTCGACATATAGTGGGTCTGCTTAAACGCGAAAGCCGCAATGGTGTCTCCTCAACAAGAGTCGACATATAGTGGGTCTGCTTAAACGCAAAAGCCGCAATGATGTCTCCTCAACAAGAGTCGACATATAGTGGGTCTGCTTAAACGCAAAAGCCGCAATGATGTCTCCTCAACAAGAGTCGACATATAGCGGGTCTGCTTAAACGCGAAAGCCGCAATGGTGTCTCCTCAACAAGAGTCGACATATAGTGGGTCTGCTTAAACGCAAAAGCCGCAATGGTGTCTCCTCAACAAGAGTCGACATATAGTGGGTCTGCTTAAACGCAAAAGCCGCAATGGTGTCTCCTCAACAAGAGTCGACATATAGTGGGTCTGCTTAAACGCAAAAGCCGCAATGGTGTCTCTTCAACAAGAGTCGACATATAGTGGGTCTGCTTAAACGCAAAAGCCGCAATGATGTCTCCTCAACAAGAGTCGACATATAGTGGGTCTGCTTAAACGCAACAGCCGTAATGGTGTCTCCTCAACAAGAGTCGACATATAATGGGTCTGCTTAAACGCAAAAGCCGAAATGGTGTCTCCTCAACAAGAGTCGACATATAGTGGGTCTGCTTAAACGCGAAAGCCGCAATGGTGTCTCCTCAACAAGAGTCGACATATAGTGGGTCTGCTTAAACGCAAAAGCCGCAATGATGTCTCCTCAACAAGAGTCGACATATAGTGGGTCTGCTTAAACGCAAAAGCCGCAATGATGTCTCCTCAACAAGAGTCGACATATAGTGGGTCTGCTTAAACGCAAAAGCCGCAATGATGTCTCCTCAACAAGAGTCGACATATAGTGGGTCTGCTTAAACGCAACAGCCGTAATGGTGTCTCCTCAACAAGAGTCGACATATAATGGGTCTGCTTAAACGCAAAAGCCGCAATGGTGTCTCCTCAACAAGAGTCGACATATAGTGGGTCTGCTTAAACGCAAAAGCCGCAATGATGTCTCCTCAACAAGAGTCGACATATAGTGGGTCTGCTTAAACGCAAAAGCCGCAATGATGTCTCCTCAACAAGAGTCGACATATAGTGGGTCTGCTTAAACGCAACAGCCGCAATGGTGTCTCCTCAACAAGAGTCGACATATAGTGGGTCTGCTTAAACGCAAAAGCCGCAATGGTGTCTCCTCAACAAGAGTCGACATATAGTGGGTCTGCTTAAACGCAACAGCCGTAATGGTGTCTCCTCAACAAGAGTCGACATATAATGGGTCGTCTTAAACGCAAAAGCCGCAATGGTGTCTCCTCAACAAGAGTCGACATATAGTGGGTCTGCTTAAACGCAAAAGCCGCAATGGTGTCTCCTCAATAAGAGTCGACATATAATGGGTCTGCTTAAACGCAAAAGCCGCAATGGTGTCTCCTCAACAAGAGTCGACATATAGTGGGTCTGCTTAAACGCAAAAGCCGCAATGATGTCTCCTCAACAAGAGTCGACATATAGTGGGTCTGCTTAAACGCAACAGCCGTAATGGTGTCTCCTCAACAAGAGTCGACATATAATGGGTCGTCTTAAACGCAAAAGCCGCAATGGTGTCTCCTCAACAAGAGTCGACATATAGTGGGTCTGCTTAAACGCAACAGCCGTAATGGTGTCTCCTCAACAAGAGTCGACATATAATGGGTCTGCTTAAACGCAAAAGCCGCAATGGTGTCTCCTCAACAAGAGTCGACATATAGTGGGTCTGCTTAAACGCAAAAGCCGCAATGATGTCTCCTCAACAAGAGTCGACATATAGTGGGTCTGCTTAAACGCAAAAGCCGCAATGATGTCTCCTCAACAAGAGTCGACATATAGTGGGTCTGCTTAAACGCAACAGCCGCAATGGTGTCTCCTCAACAAGAGTCGACATATAGTGGGTCTGCTTAAACGCAACAGCCGCAATGGTGTCTTCTCAACAAGAGTCGACATATAGTGGGTCTGCTTAAACGCAAAAGCCGCAATGATGTCTCCTCAACAAGAGTCGACATATAGTGGGTCTGCTTAAACGCAACAGCCGCAATGGTGTCTCCTCAACAAGAGTCGACATATAGTGGGTCTGCTTAAACGCAAAAGCCGCAATGGTGTCTCCTCAACAAGAGTCGACATATAGTGGGTCTGCTTAAACGCAAAAGCCGCAATGATGTCTCCTCAACAAGAGTCGACATATAGTGGGTCTGCTTAAACGCAACAGCCGCAATGGTGTCTCCTCAACAAGAGTCGACATATAGTGGGTCTGCTTAAACGCAAAAGCCGCAATGATGTCTCCTCAACAAGAGTCGACATATAGTGGGGGTGCTTAAACGCAACAGCCGCAATGGTGTCTCCTCAACAAGAGTCGACATATAGTGGGTCTGCTTAAACGCAAAAGCCGCAATGATGTCTCCTCAACAAGAGTCGACATATAGTGGGTCTGCTTAAACGCAAAAGCCGCAATGATGTCTCCTCAACAAGAGTCGACATATAGTGGGTCTGCTTAAACGCAACAGCCGCAATGGTGTCTCCTCAAAAAGAGTCGACATATAGTGGGTCTGCTTAAACGCAAAAGCCGCAATGATGTCTCCTCAACAAGAGTCGACATATAGTGGGTCTGCTTAAACGCAACAGCCGCAATGGTGTCTCCTCAACAAGAGTCGACATATAGTGGGTCTGCTTAAACGCAAAAGCCGCAATGGTGTCTCCTCAACAAGAGTCGACATATAGTGGGTCTGCTTAAACGCAAAAGCCGCAATGATGTCTCCTCAACAAGAGTCGACATATAGTGGGTCTGCTTAAACGCAACAGCCGCAATGGTGTCTCCTCAACAAGAGTCGACATATAGTGGGTCTGCTTAAACGCAAAAGCCGCAATGGTGTCTCCTCAACAAGAGTCGACATATAGTGGGTCTGCTTAAACGCAAAAGCCGCAATGGTGTCTCCTCAACAAGAGTCGACATATAGTGGGTCTGCTTAAACGCAAAAGCCGCAATGGTGTCTCCTCAACAAGAGTCGACATATAGTGGGTCTGCTTAAACGCAAAAGCCGCAATGGTGTCTTCTCAACAAGAGTCGACATATAGTGGGTCTGCTTAAACGCGAAAGCCTTCGAATTATCTCTGTAATCTTTCAATCGGGGCTGTTCTCACCTCGACGCATTAACAGGGTGATATACACCATGACAGTGGCGATTTCTGTTAACATTCTTTTGCCAGTCGCTGATGAAGTGCTCTTTTCCTCTCCCTTTGAGTGTTCTCTATCACACCCAACATCCCAACCCTGTTCTCGCCGATCGCCACTCATTCCCCTTCATGTTTCCTGTTGGCAACCTTACTATCCCTGAACTTAATGTGAGTTTTTGAATCGTTTCTTTGAAACCGTGCCAAGTGATTTGAACCATTTTCACTCCATCTCTCCAACTTTTGGGGTCAAAAACTTCAGTGACAGCTAATTGTTACCACAATTAGAAAAAAGTTGAAATTTATTGAAACGATAATTTTTGAAAATTCATTGAACAAATTCAGTTAAGGATAAAATTGAACTTTTTTTCGAAATACTTGTTTAGAGCTAAATGGTTTGAGCCTATTATGAATTTTTTCGCGGGAAGACTTTTCATAGTTTCTCAAAAAATGCTTTTCTCTACTCAAAACAACAAAATTAATCGGTTTCAGCAGAGAAAATGCGGAAAAACATGAGATTTTCAGCAAATTAACAAGATATTTCAAGTAAAATAGCTCATTTTTAACAGAAAAACCCCACCGTTTCACCAAAACCGTGCCAAATCCCTCCCATTTAGGAAGAAATCTATTCATCCCTTCGCAAAGTTCGGCCTGGGGACGAGAGGAAGCATGTGACTATGATACCGCTTGGGTGAGTGGTGTCCGATCTGGCATCCCAAGATATGCCGACAGGGGTTAGTCACAAATTCAGAAGTCCTCTTCCACCACCGAACGACCCACTACCACCACCGCCAAAGTCAGTGCTGGAGGCGAAAAAAATTTCGACTCGAACGAGAAATACTAGTGAGAGTTCAGGTTGGGAAGGCTCTCGTGAAGAATAGAAGGTGGTACTGTAGAAAGGTTACGGTAGGCATGTTCACCACAAAGATAGTAATCTTACAACCCTACACATACTACGGTACACGCAGTTGGAAAGGGTAAGCAAAGCAAGGGCATCCGATTTCAGTTACTGTAATACAAAAAGATTATTTTCTTAGCTTTTCTCATCCCAGAGTCTCATATCGTAACGGAAAAATATTTAAAGTAGGTTAAACTAATCTTGGAAAGAATCCACTACGTTTGTAGAGATGAGAAATTGAGAAAAAAGGTTAAAATATTAGCGAAAAGTCAAAAAAATCTCTCTTCTTATTACTTAGAGATTTACGGACTCTAACACACTCTAACAGTATCACACTGTCTCGCCGTGTCTGCGTCTCGCACCCCTCACGTACTCGAGATGTGCACTGGTGTCTTCCATGGTATGACAAAGTCAGCAAACGCGCTCCCTTGCTAAATCCTATTTTTCTAGTCACCTAGAGTCAGCAAACGCGCTCCCCTGCCAAAATCTCAAAAGAGCCGGTCAAGTTGGAGCCCCCATCTTTGAAACTTTCACATGTTCGACAAACACAACTTTTCGAGCCTTGTAATCGTCTTTTGCCTCTCTTTGCTACTATTTGCTTAGCAGAGGAGGAGGAAGCAGGGGGGGGGGGGCACAACTTTCTCCTTCTCGGAGCCGGTCTTGGAGCTCATCAAGTTACGATCAAAGTTTCCGCGCACTCGATCCACTTGCCTTCACACATTTATCTCTTTTCCTCGCTGATTTCAGCCTATTCCCAAAAATTTTCTCTTTTTCTACAGAATCTTGGCTCAGTTTCGACTAAAAACATCTAATTTCCCCCTTTTTCCCCAAGATTTTGCTCGAAATCTTAGTTTTCACTGGGAATTTCTCTTTCTCATCAGTTTTACTTACAAAAATGTCAATTTTGAAGATTTTCTTACCAGATCATTGTGAACATTTGGTTTTCATGATTTTAACAATTTTTGTTGAATCTCTGAAGATGCTAATTTTTTTAATAGCTAATAACGAATTTCATCTCAACCTGTTAAAAGTGACCCCCCCCCAAGTTCGATCCCATCAAGCCACCGCAAATTTTTGCTTTTTCCCCGCTTACTAAGACTGCGAAACATTTCACTTTATGGGGTTTTTTCTAGATCTGATCCAAAAATTAGTCACAATCAAAACAAACTGTGAAAACTTATCGAAAAATCTAGTAAAATCTAGGTTAAACCAAAGTTTTGGAGTAGATTTCTGACCCCTAAGTTCGATCCTGTCGACGGCACCATTTTTTGCATTTTCTCAGCTCTGTGAAATATCTCACTCAGTCTACTCTGAATTACAGACTCCTGGGCAGGACGCTTCATGGAAGGGCGAGTACTTGCTAGCGCTAACTCTCGTACGGCTACAACTATCAGAGGGTACTGGGAGAAGAATATCGAGTCTGAACGAAGACAAAAGGTAAACTTCTACTACTATCAAACTAAAAGACCACCCAAAATCGATGTTTTCCTATTGTTCTTGTTGTATCGTAAGGACAGTGTTGTACGCCGGCCAATATGGTGACTTCATTAGTAGAAGTAACAGAAGCAAAGTATAAGATAATCGAGAATTTAAGTAGTAGATCCGGAGGGGGCGTGGCCATGAAAGGGCGGACCCACCGGGATAAACATAACCAAACTAGACATGGACACGAGGTAGGTCAAATACGAGTTGGTCAAAAGTTAACTAGTTACTGTAGTTCACTCGCAACAGTTCTGATTAAAACTATATCAAACTGAAACAAGTGTCGCCGTGAATATCATGCTGTCCGGTGAAGTCTTTCAGATAGAAGAAACGAAAGGTCGAAGGCTAAACTATTGATTTCTGATCTATCAAAAAACCTGAAGAGCGAATATCATTATGTCTGCTTCCAGATGGAAGAAGCACGTCACCAGAAGCCGAAACGCTACGGCTTTCCCAAGTGGAGATCGACCGACGCGCTCAGTGCATCTCTGGTTGCTTCCAACAGCGTTAGGATACCTGAAGACAGTCGAATTCCTGAGCAACGTCGTCGGATGATGGAAGAGACGGAGAAGGAAGCCGTACAGGTCAAAGAGGAAATCCACCGTGAATGGAAGACTCCGTCTCTCACCAAGGGCAAGAGCCTTGACTCGCTGGTCTTGCAGTCCGAGAATCAGCCGTGGTAGGTCAAAAACTACGGTAGTATTCTAAAGTGAAGTACATCAGAGAAGGCAACTCAGATTGGATCCAACCACATCTAGTTTGGGAAAAACTGGAATCCAATCTGATTTTTTCTGTATCCAATCAGATTTGACTTCTCTGAGACTGCATGATCTCGAATCAAATAAAAATAACATTGAAGGTACGACGCGGAAAAAATCAAATCAGCCATCAGCCGAGAGTCAATCGCGAATGTAGCGGCGTCAAGAAGCTTCTTCGAGACGAATAGTAGAATGAATAGTGAGTTTTCAGTCCTCAACCAGGTTGTTCTTTTTTGCTTTTTCTCAGGGCAGAAACTGCCTTATTCCAGGTAGACAACCATCCATGACGTCACTAGTCGGGTCCTCTTACAACCCAAAGGAAGACAATCCCTTCAGCCCGCCGACTTCTGTAGTTTCCCAATCTACCGTAACCAATTACAGTAAGAAACCATTCGCTGCAGGACCCAAATATGACCCATACACTCAGCACAGTGAGTTTATTACAGAAAATGAATGAAGTAGTGAAACGTTGAAAATAGCAAGAGCACTTTTAGTCCTAGCCTCTGGTTACTGTATCGAGAAGGGAATAAAAACGTGGAGACGTGAAACTTTATTTTGAGGCGGGAATTCAAAATGATCAGTAAATGTTAGTCCTAGCCTCTGGTTACTGTATCGAGAAGGGAATAAAAACGTGGAGACGTGAAACTTTATTTCGAGGCGGGAATTCAAAATGTTCAGTAAAAGTTAGTCCTAGCCTCTGGTTACTGTATCGAGAAGGGAATAAAAACGTGGAGACGTGAAACTTTATTTCGAAGCGGGAATTCAAAATGATCAGTTAATGTTAGTCCTAGCCTCTGGTTACTGTATCGAGAAGGGAATAAAAACGTGGAGACGTGAAACTTTATTTCGAGGCGAGAATTCAAAATGATCTGTAAAAGTTAGTCCTAGCCTCTGGTTACTGTATCGAGAAGGGAATAAAAACGTGGAGACGTGAAACTTTATTTCGAAGCGGGAATTCAAAATGATCAGTTAATGTTAGTCCTAGCCTCTGGTTACTGTATCGAGAAGGGAATAAAAACGTGGAGACGTGAAACTTTATTTCGAGGCGAGAATTCAAAATGATCTGTAAAAGTTAGTCCTAGCCTCTGATTACTGTATCGAGAAGGGAATAAAAACGTGGAGACGTGAAACGGAAAAATAACGAGAACGAAAAACGTGAAACAAATTTGAACATTAGCAAAAATAAATTAACCAACTTACCATTTCAGACACCGGCTCTCCTCAGCCAATCGACCCTGTCGAGCAACAAGAAGTTCTGTTGATGCTCTATATCAAGCAGAACTTGGACATCGTTACAGGTGGGTTTTATCTAATACTAGCGGACTTAAGGTTCAAGTTAAGGTCTCGGAATCACGATCCCAAACGAGCTTATGCAAGAAATGAACGATCTGCAGGCGCTGCCGGTTGAGCTCTGTCTCAGTAAAGAAGAACCCAAGGTTTGACAGAGAGAGAGAGAGAGAGAGAGAGAGAGAGAGAGAGAGAAACGAGAGAAATTCAGAAAAACGGTCACTACACAAAGAACCCATCTCAAGCTGCCAAAATTCAAAAGTACGTCAAGAAATCTGAGGTAGGTCAATTAATGAACCTAATGGAAGATTGCGAATGAACTTAGGTACTAGAAGAGAGAAAAATGAACATCGACTACAGCAATAATGGAAATAGATACT
>OZ022251.1:15645325-15725325 GCA_963978915.1 Caenorhabditis parvicauda | reverse complement strand
GGTGTTCATAGTAACCAACATCACGTTTTTTACGCTTGAAAAAAAACGGGATGCAACGGGACGCGTTTTACTAAATGCCTACAATATCCATCCAGGACACATTTTAAAATGATGCTCTTTTCATGTGAAACCTTCCGAAACTGATGAAATACACACCCTTCCTATTCTATCTACGAGAAAGTGAAAGAAAAAAACAACATTGACAAGAACTTCCACGAATAAATCTGATTTTACGAAAAAATTTCATTTAATTAATGTAGTCGATTTCAGTACGGAATTATTTCAGGGAAAACGTCAGAACTGTTTTAAAAGTCAAGGTCGCCGGAAATTTTCATTTTTGTTCAAACTATCAGAAATTTTCATACAATCATGACTGTTTTTTTTAAACTCACCATAGTTATAAATCGGGCCAATCACCAAGCTTGTCTGCACACTCATTGTTGATCTATACCCAGAATCGACTCTTTCAACTTCTCTCGCAATCAGACCATAGCCAACCGTAGATGTGCCAGCACAACCGTAACCTTGATATGGGGCTCCCAGCAGTCCCATACTTCCCATTTCTGGGATCAGTGTTGGGTCGAACTCTGTAATGAATGATTGGATGTGGATTCTGAAAGGCGAGACCAATGATTGGATGTGGATTCTGAAAGGCGAGAACAAAAGCTTATTGCTCTTATACCACGTAACCTCAGCTCCTCAGCAGGTTTTAGAGCCAAAAATCAAACTATCCAGTGAGAGAAGTCGTATTTCTTCACAATTGATATAAAAACCATGAGTGAAACAAAAAGTGACTAATTCAACATACTTTTGTCAAACTAATTTTAATGATTTCAAATTTTTAAACCAAATTTTCATGCAAAAAAGGTCATTGTAACTTTCACCTTCAACAAATTTTTTATGTTAATATCGAGATTCGTTATACATTCAGAGTCAAAATTTTACCTCAACAGTGAAAAAACTCGTAATGGATATACAAACATTTTTTTTCTTAATTTAATTTCAAAACTATGAGTAGGTGAAGAACTTACTTTCAGTTCTGTACGCTTCCGTCACTCGTGGTAGCAGGCTCTTCTGGCAGTACTCTCGTGTCGACTCCATGAGCGACCTTTCCTCCTGCAAATCTTGATGGTTAATGGTCTGCAGAGATGAGTTTCTCCTTCTATCGCCTTTAGTCCTCATAGATACTATTCTGTATTTAATTGCTAACCCTTGTTCTATTAACTATTGGGAACCTTACTAAATTACGGTCAAATGCAATTTGTCAGACTAATGGTTGGAATTGATCTGAATATCCTGGCCGAACAACTAACACCAACGTTCAATCATTACTAACACTCATATTCAGTTCCTTTTCTCTGGTTTTCTTACAAAGTTATCCAACGTACTTTTTGCAAAAAATTGCACAACTGTTCTGACCGGAGCAGCTTTTTTAAAGGCTCTCCTACGGTTCCCACGCCCATTATCTGTTCTCATGGCGGCTATTGCTGGTCGTCAAGAAGCTTATGAACTTTATTTTTTTCCTACATGAATAAAGTTATTATTATTAATGGTTCTCATCGATCATGAGCGAAGCGAGGGTTCATTTACGACACAAGGAGATCGTTCCGGACATCACTTAACCAGACGTCACGATTTTGGTTGATTTTCCTTAATAAAACGCTTGATTTCATAATCTTCAAAACTTAGATCTTCACAAAAGTAGTTTTCTCAAGCTTACCTAAGCTTATAATAGAAAGCACGGAATTTTCGAGGCAAAAGAAGCTGGATAAATCTGATTATGAATTTTCATTTTTTTGTCACTAGTCAAACACATCCTGTTTATATCAAACGTCCATGGCTTTGCTCGGTACATCCCAATGGTCTTTTTTAAGCTAGAGCCTTTTAGCTGACTTAAACCTAAGCTAAGCCCTTCATGTTAACGCGCACAACGTTTTTTTCCCGCTTGAAGAACGGGATTGAGGAAAATACCAGTTTTTCCTATTGGAGAGGGTTTTCTTGCTTTCCAGGTCATAATTCTAACCAGTTCCATACAAATTTCACTATGTCAACCAACATCTGTCTCTTGAACTGTAGCAGAAGTGAGTGAAATGTGTTCTTTAGTTCATAGTCAGAATTAAAATAACCTCAGTGAGCTGCTCGGAAAGGTCGAAGGCATCCTTGTAGAAGGAAGATGAAACACCTGAAGCTGTGTTTATCCGCTGTGCTCAGACGTTTTGTCTGTTTTTTTTCAGATTCTCGTAGCGACGATGACATTTTTCTACGGTACTTTTCAATCTAAACTTTCTCTCATCTATCCCAAACGGCTCCGCTTCCTCGGTCTTTCTCTATGATACTTTTTTATATTCCAGGGGGCACACCTCGGCAAAGGCATAAGACAATAAAACCGCTTCGCAACCGCTTTGTCGACCTCCGCTTTCATTTTCGAAAATGATTGTACTTTAATGAATGGTTCACTTGACATAATGAACGTTGCGTACTGTTCACAACGATATTTTTGAGTACTTCGAACATTTTTTATGTTACGACTTGTGAATCTGGGATGAAAAAAGTAAGAAAAGTGAAATTTTTGAACTACAGTAACTGAAATTTGATCTACTATTCCGATTTGCTTTGCTTACACTTTTCAACTGCGTTTGCCACAGTTGGGGGGGGGGGGTGTTAGTTTCAAATGTTCATTAGGAACAATTAATAACATACATTACGATAATGATACTTTTAGATATTCTTCAGCTTCTACAAAATTACTATCTCAACGACAAGGAGAAAGTGAAACCAGTAAGAAACTTTTAAAGAGATTCTTCTCAAAATAATTCCAACTTTGAAAAACTACCTCTCGCATGTGCAGACTTCAGGGCAGTACCTCTGAGTAGGACGCTTCTTGAAAGCATTCTGAATTAAAATAAATGGAATAATGTTGTTTTCGATCAAACTATAGATAAAAATCTGCTTTCGTTCATGAAAACTGATAAGAAGTGAACCTTGCGGAAGAGCTGAAAAAGGGTAGTGGGGAAACTTTTGTTGGGTAAATAGGAACAACCTTATGTTTAACAGCTATGGGAGTTGAAAATCAACAAAAAACTAGAATTTACCAGGTCTGGCGAGAATTTCATCTACTCTGGCCTGGAATTACCCGGCATACCTCGAAAACTAGAGGTTTCCCGATTTTATCTGGCCAGGATTTACCTGGACTTTTTTTTGATTCTCAAAGAGGAATGCGCAGTGATTAATAAGCAAAATTTAGGTTCAGTTACGCTCATTTTGGCTTGAAAGTGAGAACCACCATATGGTCATATGCATCATATACCAGGGGTACGGAAAATATTTCATGTGTCATACCCCCGAGAAGGTAATGCAACCACTCATAATGACAATTTTAAATAAATTATAATCATGAGTGAAAAAAAAACATAGAAATCTGGAAAACTACCATCAAGCGTGGGAAAGGTTCGGAATTCAAGAAAGGTACAGTCCTCATGGAATCACCATGAGACCTTCGACAACACATCTCGAAGACTGAAACAACCTGTAGAACGAACAACGACCTGACGACGAAATATGCTGATAAGACTACCGCGCGCGCAGAGGGGGCAGAGACCATACTACCACAACTTCATATATCATCCTCTATATGCTACGTGGCAACAAGTATGCAGCAAAATCAATGCGTTTAAAGCACAACACAAGATACAGAATGCTTTATTGGCAAAAATTAAAATTGCAAGCAACTAAACGTGTTAAATAAGTGCACATTTTGATGACAGTTGCTTGCTTAAATTCCTAGGTAAAATGGAACAATCCAACAAGGCGATTAGAGATATAAACGGCAAAATTCTATCGAATAATAATTCAGCATTACCCGACAGTGGATATTATGAGACGTGTGAGAGGTATTGTATCGCTCTTTCCATCAGATAATGGGATGATTTTGAACGCAGTTAGGAGAAAAATTACTCACAGTCTCAGGAAAAACTGGAACGAACTATAGTTATGTGCAAAAATACAGTGTAAACCAAGTAAGGATAACGGGAATTGAAGAAAATCCTACTGAAGATTTACAAAATCGCCGCGAGTTGTGCTTTTTCGGTGGGACTGAGAGATGTTGGGAACTGAACGTCAAACTCCACGATGAGATCTCCACGGATGCCAGTTTTTGGGTTGGGAAGACCCAATTTCGACAACCTGAAAGAAATCGTGAGCGAGAGAATTCACTTCAACTGGTTGTTACAGAGCAGCATCGCTAACCTCTTCATAATATTTTTGAATTTAAATCTGGGAAAATTTTTTCCCAAAAACAATAGACAAGTACTCATAGCTTCACATATCTAGCAAAAAGTCTGACCGATTTCAAACGCGCGCCAGCAGCCTTTCGCAACGAACAGTTAGATCTTTGTGGATTCAGATTATTTTTTTTATATTCAGTTCATTTTGAAATTGAAGGCTTAATACGTAAATCGTTCTTGTATTTCAAGGCGAAACTTCTACGGTACTAAGTACCCGATTTACGGAGGCCAGACTTTTTTTTACAGGAAGCGGAAGCTCACATAGCACATAAGCTTCCTCTACCTGTAAAAAAGTCTGGCCTCCGTAAATCGGGTAATTAATACCGTATCAGTTTCGCCTTGAAATACAAGAACGATTTACGTAATGAGCCTTTAATTTCAAAGGACTGAAAGTAAGAAAAATAATTTAAATCCACAAAGATCTAACTGATCGTTGTGAGAGTCCCGACCCTACCGTACTCATTCTGCGAAATTAAGATTAGAGCGCGTTTGAAAACGGCCACGCTTCTAGCGATATACAGTAGCGTTCAAAAGTTTAGAAAGTTTTTTGTTTCGGCCATAACTCGGGTCAAACTCGAGCGATAACCTTTAATTTTTCTCTGAAGTTACTTCAAACAATTAAAAACATTTTAATAATATGAAAAGGTGAGTTATCTCCTTCCCTTTCAATTAAAAACATTTTTTTTACAAAACAGTCATATTTTCGTTTAGTAGTTCATACAACTTTTTGAATTTTTTTTCAGTTTCATGCTTTTTTCATTCCTTTTTCATACTCGTCTTTTATGAGAAACATTTTCTTAACTAGAAAAGTAAGTTTTCAGAAGTGGATATGTGAAAAGATGTGCAGAATTCAGGTTCAATGACCCAGTCTAGCGGGATTCCTTGTAACATGGAGTCAGGCATACTTTTCTCTCATATTCTGAGCTTTCTGTTTCTCAACTGTTGCTAAATATGTTTTTCAAGGTATGAAACACTAGCTAGGTTGAAACTGTACCAAGACCATGACACTACTGGAGAATTATTCTGTAAGTAACATTTTGTCACAGTAGCGTGGCAGTGCTTGAGATCGTTGTCCTTCTGTGGAATGGAGTACTGCCCATCATTTCGATAGCAAAAACAGAACACAATATCTTGTTGTTTATTTATGTTGAGTCCATCAATCATAACTACGGAAATAGTGACCAAAATGTCGACTCAACGTGCAGCATTGAATTCTCAGAACAGCAGCTCGCGTTACCGTATACGTGCCATTCATAGGATCGAAGCGACAGTTGCACAACCTGATTGAAAACATTGTCTCATCACTAACAAAGAATTTAAACTCTGAAGCGATGATTCACAGAAAGTTTTACTGTAGTTAGCACTTTAGATTTTGTACACGCCGAAATGCGCGGAAATATTTGTCAACAAAGTCGCCATAATGATCACTATTTCCGTAGCTAGGACTGAGGGACTCAACAAAAACGTACAAAAAGATAATTTGTTTCGTTTTTGCTATCGAAATTTCGTGTATTACATTATTTCACAGAAGGACAACGACTTCAAGCACTGCCACGCTATTGTGACAAAATGTTACTAACAGAATAATTCTCCAGTAGCTTCATAGTCGTGGTACAGTTTCAACCTAGCTAGTGTTTCGTATATCGAAAAACATATTTAACAACAGTTGAAAAACAGAAAGCTCAGAATATGAGAGAAAAGTATGCCTGAATCCATGTTACAAGGAATCCCGCTAGACTGGGTCATTGAACCTGAATTCAGCACATCTTTTGACATATCCACTTCTGAAAACTTACTTTTCTAGTTGAAAAGATGTTTCTTATGAAAATCAAACATAGAAGAAAAATGAAAAAAAGCATGAAACAGAAAAAAATTGAAAAAGTTTTATAAAAAAGTTCAGTAGTGTAAATGTATTACTGAACGAAAATATGACTGTTTTGTAAAAAATGGTTTTAGTTGAAAGGGAAGGTGGTAACTCACCTTTTAATGTTATTGAAATATTTTTAATTGTTTGAAGTAACTTCAGAGAAAAATTGAAGGTGATCGCTCGAGTTTGACCCGAGTTATGGCCAAAACAAAAAACTTTCTAAACTTTTGAACGCTACTGTATGTGAAGTAGATTTACTTCAAACTTTGTGCGCATTTTCGCACTAACAATCAGATAGCAGTTTTAGTGTTTCTTCAACGAAAAATTACCTTCTCTTCGCGTTCGGTTTCGTGACTTCGGTTATGGTCAGTTTTTGTGGTGTTCCTTCTAAAGTGGGGACGTTGAGCTCGAAACCGCAGAGGGCTTGTTTCAAGCTGATGGTGTGTTTGTAGATGATTTCAGAGCCGTCACGCTTGAATGTTGGATGTGGCTTATCCTAGAAATTGAATTTGGATTTTTGTGAGAAGGTTATTGTACAGCAAAGTTAGGTTCTCAAAAACTCACTCTGATGACGAAAACAACATCAGCAGGGGATCGATTCGGATTCTGATCTCCTTCCTTCGGGAACGTGATCTTCGTACCGCTCTTCCATCCAGGTTTGATGTTGATCAAAAGTACCTTCTCCTCACTCCTCTTGCCACCGTTTTCCGTCAGAATTCTTCTGAAGTTTTCATTGAATTCAGAATATAATTTCCGTATCTTAACGAAAGATATATATTTAAAACTCACTTGGTGATCTTCATCTTCTTCGTAGCACCTTTCAATACGTCTTCTAGCGATACTGGGAGATCATGTGTGACTTGTGGATCTTGTCGTACTGGAATCGAGTACAATTTGAAAAAACCGGCAAAATTCAAAACTTACTTTTCTGTTGGTGAGCGAACGGATGTCCACCCATATGCGAAGGTCCGCCGAACATACCGTGACTTCCACCAATATTGAAACCACCCAAACCGCCATCGAAGCCACCCATTCTGAAATTACCATTAAAATAAATGAAGATTCTTTCCAAGAAAACTAATAAGAAAATTGAGGTTCAAAATATTCACCCAATGAGTAGTCAGCGAATTACGAATATTCCATTTTAACTCGTTTTTTTTTCAATTAAAAAATAAATGAAAACATACCCTGAAAATACATCACCGGTTCCGAAGAGGTTTGCGAAAAACTCTCGTGGGTCACCTTGGAACTGAAATTATACCGTTAAATGAGAAAAATGACTTGAAAAAATTACCTCGTAGCTTTGACCACCACCACCAAATCCGCCAGCTCCACCGAAACCGCTTGCCCCATCTGCTTTGAGTCCATCTTCTCCAAATCTATCGTAAGTTTCTTTCTTCTTGGGGTCTGACAGAACCTCGTACGCTTCAGCACACTCCTGAAGTGATAGTTTTAAACTGAAACGTTCGAAAAGAGGATGTACAAACACAAACAGAAATTATAACTATTTTCAAATTGCTTAACGCTGAGCGGCACAATTTTATTATTTATAACAAAAAACGTGATCTCAACGTGAATTTCGGCTACAATCATTTTAATTCGACAGAAGAAGGCCATGATCACACCAAAAACTTCTCATCTCAAATTAAATGTAAAACTCATCTCAAATTGAATGAAAAAAAATCATACTCAGACACTTCAGCTTTAAAACAACGAACCTTGAACTTGGCTTCCGCGCCAGGCTCCTTATTCTTGTCCGGGTGGTACTTCAGAGCCATGGTTCGGTACGCTTTCTTGATTTCGTCGGCAGATGCGTCTTTTTTGACGCCCAATACATCGTAGTAGTTACGTTTTGTGTTCTTAGCCATTCTGAATTGAAATGAATGAGCCACTATCTCACAATTGCACGTGGGAGTGGAAATGTACGAGAACATTCTGGAAGGTATTAGAAAATTCGAGAAAATTGTCGAAAAGTCATGGGAATCGTGTAATTTCTGATGATAGGAAAGTTGCATATGATGGAAAAAACGACCTAATTTGAAGATAGTAATGATGGAAAGTGGAAAAATCTAGACGGGAAACGAAAGTCGCAATGTTCGATCTTCCCGTGACAACCCACCGGGCAACACCGCGTTTTATTTTCCACTGCGTTTACTTCTGCTTTGGCTAGTTTCTGAAGAAATTTTATATAAGAATGCGTTGATTCTTCCATGTCCACTAGTTGTGAAAGAACAATATAGACGTCGTAGATCATAAGAAAGATAAAACTATGCCTGCTTCTCTGATTTTTTCAGGAACAGCAAGTTACCATTGTTTTTTGTCGATTATGGTGTCAAAATCAACAAACGAGACCATATTTTAGAGTAGAAACTTCTTCTCTTGGTCAAGATAATTTAAATAGAAGATTCTGGGTGCTCCAGCGAGACAGTGCGCCAAGCCAAGACGTTGCAACGTTCAACTTTAACAGCGCCCCCAATCCCTAGAACAAGGAACCCTGTCGTCGCGAGACCTGTAACCGTCGGACCACTCCATTTGAGTGGACCTGCAGAAAAAGGTCATGACTAAACCTTGTCCATAGATGTCTTTAAGACTTCTGGTTACAATCGGCTGGAAAGGATGTTGTATGGAACAAGACTAGTTGATAAATGTCGTCATCATCTTTTTTGATTCAATTTTTGATTCACATCAAATAGGACTAGTCCCGGTAAATAGTGGCCATCATGTAACTATTCAAGACAGTATTACTCTCCACAACCGTTCTGACAAATTTATTGCGAATTCATCGAAAGAAAGGGGAAGAACATAAATTATCAGTGAAAAAGTTATACCTTTACGCATGAAATTTTCTACTAAAAATCAATGCAACAAGGAGATAAAGGCAGAAGAAAATACCGTAATCATACAATAAATCTATAATAAGTCACTTGGATCACCGTAGTTGAAAATGATGAAGAGAGGGGCTTACTCCTTCTTTTCCTCTTCCTTCTTGGCCGCTTTTTCATTCTTGACGATCAGAGGACCGACATTGTCCCCAGTCTCTCTGTTGTGCTTTCCGTGGGCACCGTCACAGTATGGCCACTGAAATGTGTAGAGATAAGATATCTCTCCCTCTCTCTCTCTCTCTCTCTCTCTTTCTATCTCTTTCTCACCTTCTCACTCTTCCAACATCTGCAGTACGCCTTCTTCTCTCCGATATCTTCAATGTCGACAGCGTCAGCGACCTTCTTCTCTCCTAGTCTGATCTGATTGTTGCAACGTGCTTTTCTTTGAGCCAACTTGCTACCAACCTAAACATGTCCAATATTCGCCTCTCCCTCTCTCTTCACCAAAAACTAGTTCAACTACATTTTATTGGTCTGCAGCTAATATGTTATCTCTTTCGATAACCTAGTGCTCTATTCCGAACGAATATGCAAATGTGTAGTTGTTTTTGTATCGAAATAGACCGTTGGTAACTATTATTCTTATTTACAACTGATTTAAAAAAAAACGTCCATTCGCTGCATTTCAACCAAATGTGTGAAAGCAATAAAGTGAAAATCTTTTGACTTCTATGTATCTTACACTATTTCTGCATTTCCGACATTAGAAAAAAGAACTTTTGTGAAACTCTGCACACTTCAAACCAGAAAAAATGCTTCAATATTCAAGTATAAAAAACTCACGACATATCCAATAGCGATTCCTCCGGCAAGTACGGCTACAGTAGACAGAATGCACTTTCCGCTTGCTTGATGCGACATTTCTGGAAAATTCTCTCTATAACAGGAAAACGGAGTGTGAGAAAGACGAATGAGGAAAGATTATGTCAAATTGACCGACCGGTGAAAGTGCCACGTTGTTAAATTCCACATAATTTTAGAGATTCACGTTTTTTCATGAAATTAAATGATTTTTTTTCATCTTTAAGCTCTCTCAGTTAAGTTAGCTCTCTTTGAAAATACTCCCCAGTTTTCAGTTGAAAGAAGATTTCCATAATTTTGTTCGAATTTTCATTTTTAAAAATTCTTATAAACCCTTGATGTCTTATTCTAGCTAATTCTGACTTTGAAAAGTTTCTGAGATCAACGTTATTCTAAAAACATTATACTTTTTTAAAGACAGAGAATATCCTGGTAAATGGAACTGCTGAACAATAGTCATAAACGAACTTTTCGTAACTGGAAGAAAAGGAAATTCTTACTAGGAAGTACTGTGAGTCCTGGGAAACATGGATTGCCTGGAGTACATGAAGTGACATCATGTTCAGCGAGGCAAGAGTGAGTGGATAGAGTGAGCGAAAGAAAACCTCCAATAGTCATAATAATAAGTAGAAATGAGATCAGTCATTTTTGGTAAGGCTAACAGGTCACTTTTTATTTTGACGTTTGTAAATGAGAAATGGAGGGGAAGAGAGAGAGGGAGAGAGAGAGAGAGAGAGAGAGAGAGAGAGAGAGAGAGAGAGAGAGAAAGAGAGAAAGAGAGAGAGAAAGAGAGAGAGAGAGGGAGAGAGAGAGAGAAAGAGAGAGAGAGAGAGAGAGAGAGAGAGAGAGAGAGAGAGAGAGAGAAAGAGAGCGTGATCGTATTTTACCGACAAATGGTGATCGCAATCACAAGTGCGATTTCGCAACTATAAGATCTCCAGGCACGAACAAGGAACGTGACGGGCACAAAAGGAGTCTATAACCTGACAAATTTTCAATGAGAACACTGTGTCAAAAAAATGTGAAAGGCACCAAGTGACCACAAACTGGGCACGGTGGTATCTTCAAACGATGGGGTCCAACTGTTTCAATTAAGGAAAAATAGATAGAGGACAGAGAAGGCACAAACCAGTCACCAACCGGGCACGTATTAATCAATACGAATCATTCTAACACTCTGCTGGTCCCCACATGGAAGAAAAGCACTTGGTCAATAGGGAACAAAACGAAATGCGTATTAGTCTAGTCTGTGGATTGTTCGCAAGGAAATAAGTGGGCAACACTCTCTGTCTTCTCCTCTTTCTTATCGCTTTGGTGTGTGTAGTTGACTACAAACATGTTGCATGGGAAAGTTTTGTATGGATCCATGCATTTCGCAATGATGATGGCGGAGAGAAGGAGAGAGAGGGGGAAAAAGACACACCTCAATGACGTCATACGTCGGGTACACTGCAAACTACATAATTGTTAGTAGTGATCTTTATGTATCAGGTATCTGTGTATTCTGACATCGAGAAGGGAGTGAGAGAGAGAGAGAGTGAAAGAGAGAGAGAGAGAAAAAGTGAGTGAGTGTGTGTGTGTGTGTGTGTGTGTGTGTGTGTGTGTGTGTGTGTGTGTGTGTGTGTGTGTGTGTGTGTGTGTGTGTGTGTGTGTGTGTGTGTGTGTGTGTGTGTGTGTGTGTGTGTGTGTGTGAAAGAGAGAGAGAGAACAATTTTGATACAAAAAATCAGCTGAAGAAAGCATCAGTAAACGTTTAGCTAATAGGAAAATGTGTAGGTCAAAAATGTTGCGGTCAAACCGAGTGGAGAATTTTCAAGTACTGTTAAAAATTATACGATACAGTTGCCTTATACCGTATTCATTCACAAACACAATTTCGATGTTTTACCAGCGATAACCATCACTTGTTATTTTTACATACGAATTGAAACATACTTTTACACCGTAAAATCGAATAGGATAACAGAATCAGACATAAAATCGCATTGCTGCGAATCGACAACAAAAATCGAGACACTTCGAGAGAGAAAATTTATTAACAAACACAAAAAAGGGTACATTCTGTAACTTTCTGATAACAATCGACTACTCTGGGTACATGCTTGTGTCTATCCTATTCTAAAAGCTTTTTTTCATCCGAAAAAAAAAGAACGAATCTTCATGATCATCGGGTGGGTATAAAAAGAAATAAGGCCACCTAGTTCTTGCTGTTTCTGATCGGAAGGCCCCTAGTGAAGTGAAAAATGCACAGGGCTGTAGGTGTATCGAATAGAAAATTTTAAATGTGGCGGGAACATGAGATGAGGGGAATTCAAATTTTTTTAAAACAGCGCGATGACATTATTTTACTCCCCCGATCAAAGGTCTAAAAAAGTGATTTTAAAAATCAAAATTTTCTTGAAAAAGTTCAACCACGCGTAAAATAACTATTCCTGACCATATTTTTTCCATGTAACGCCACAATCGGGTCACATAAAAGTCACGTTCCCGCCACAATTAACAACCGAGCCGAATGCGAATACCGATGCACACAGCCCTGTAAAAGAGGTCTTTGATGAATTGAGACGAAAAAACACACACAAAAATTGAGATTTTAGTACAACATGCATACCGGTAAAGCTCTTTTTCTTCTTCATCTTACATCAGATTCGCACCGTGAGAGTCCATCGAGAGGACAAACTTGAACAGCTCGTAGACTGACCATGAGAGTGCTGTCGCGGGCACCTGGAAGCAATCATGAGATACACAGTGTATCAAGATTTGAAAAATCGAAAGGGGGCGGAGTCAGTCGAGCTCAATCAATACTATCGAGTTATTGATAGAGGTCGACTGACTCCGCCCCGTTTTTTGCTCTGAATTGGTATTGTTCCCATTTTTTCCATGTATTCTGCCTCTATTCTAGTTCTAATCGAACCAAAAATGTTTTTTTTAAAAAAGTCACTCTAACATTTTTTATCGAAAATGTATCTAAAACCTCGCTTCGATGATTTCGTGAGTTGAAAATGTTCCTAATATACCAGCTCTAACCAAATTTCAGTCTCTAGAAAAAATTTAAAAAAAATTAAAGTAGAGTAAATTTGGAAGTAATTGACGAGGGTTTATTGAATCGAAATAAAATTAAGATAATTGTATAAAATTAACTAAAATTCATGTAATTCCCCTTGAATTTCTTTTTGGAGGAGAATAGAATACTCTTTTGCCATATACCACTTTCTATTATTTTCTTTTCTAGAGTATACTGGCAATCAGATGGTGTAAAAAATATTAACACTGCGCGGAATTCGTCACAATTTTTTAAAGTCTGAAAAGTCGCAATAAAGCGGGTTTAAAATTTTGACACTACTGATCGAATTCATTTGAAAAACCGAAAAATTACCTGGAATATGACTCTGGCTTGAAGACCACATGTAAAACCAGCGACTCCTCTTGTTTGATAAATTGATTTCATTGCATCGCTGATGCCTCTATATCTGTAGTGTGCCTGCAATGGGTTTATTTGAATTTTTCGTTCAGTCAGAAGGTGATAGTTCTTTCAGACTGCAGACCAGGAATAAGTGGATCGCGCGCTTACCTGATGTTTTTTTCAAATTTCCGCACTTTTTGCTAGTTTCAATAATTTCTATAACCCAGAACACAAAAGTTTTTTCTTGATTCAATTATAACTCTTAACTTTACTTCTCTCATTTTTCATCGTCAAAAGTCAAGAGTTATAACATAAAAACACTAACATTGTCTGTTTCCAACATATCTCTCGATTTTTACCGTCAAAAGTCGATAGTTCTCACATAGAAACACTTCAACCCTTTTTTTATAACTTTCACCGTCAAAAGTCAACATTTTTCTCTGAATTAACAAAAGCTCACCGTCAAGAGGATCCGCCTATTCACCGCATCCGCTTCCGCTTCCGCCGCTTGTTGTGTGTTCAAAACTGTCTTTACACAATCCATTGGTGTTGTTATAGCTGCAGCCAGTCCTCCTGCTATTCCTCCGGCTATCAAGTGCGATTTGGGGTCATAGTTGTGGTTAGGATTGAGGATCTGTAAAGAAGTGGTTGCGAGCATTCAACAGAGTTGGGTAATGGTACGGACCATCAAAATAAAAAAATAGGCCAACCTTGATCATGGGAGTCTATTTTTTTTTAAATGTCTACCATAATCAAAATTTCATTAAGTTACAGTAATCAAAACTCATTTTAGTAGGGAAATCTCACATGCTGCCAGAATTTCATCAAGTTACAGTAGTCAAGACTCATTTTCAGTAGGCATATATGAACATTTTTCGAGGTAAAAAAGTACAGAAAAGTTGAGTCATATACCATTTTCCATGAAATCATCTTTCGCTGATTCTAGAGAACCTAATCATTCCTCCGTAGCACACTGCAGATCGGGTATGAAAAGATATGAGAAGAATTTAAAAAATTGAACTACAGTAACTTTTTTGATCTACTTTATTGACTTCCCGCACCTCACTTTGCTTTTACTTTCCAACTGCGTACAACACAGTGTGCGTAGCTGTTCTGTGAAAAAAGTTGGGTAATGGTACGGGCCATCAAAATCAAAAAATAGGCCAACCTTGATCGTGGGAATCTATTTTTTAAATGGCTACCATAATCAAAACTTCACAAAGTTACAGTAATCAAAACTCATTTTAGTAGGAAAAACTCACATGCTGCCAGAATTCGTAAGCCATGAAGTGGATCGCCTGGAACGGGACATTCATCGCCAACTGAGTCGTGTAAGAACGATAGAATGCTCCGATGCCTTCTCTGTTGTAGACGCAACGAGCGCATTCCATCGACGAGCCATACGGGGAGAAGGCCATTTGCATTCGTTGCTTGACTACCTGAAATAAGGAAAATTCAGAATTGTTCATGACAATGACGAATCGTATTAACAAAAGGAACATTCTCCGCGAATAGTGAATATAGCCGCTCTGCAACCGCTTTGCAAAACCCTCCGCGGAGCGCGTTTTCTTGTTTCTATAATTGTTTTGGACTGTTCCTCAGGAAATTGGAACTTTATAAGACTTGGTAAACTTCACATAAGATCCATGTTACCTAGTAGTAAGATCCCCATAACCTACGTATAAGACCTGAGTCAGTATAAGACTTGGTAACTTCAACATAAGACTTTATAAGTTCATATTAACCTCACATTAACTGAATCTCAAAAATGAGGAATTTCAGAGATTTAACTATAAGACCTGGTAAGTTCGTCATAAGACCTGGTAACCTCCATGCCAGGTCTTGCACTTTTGGAATTGGAGGTTGAGGGGATCTTACTACGAAGTTACATGGATCTTATATGGATTTTAGTAAAGTCTTATAAAGTTCCAATTTCCTGAGTCCCAAGGTTAGTTTACCCTATTTCGAACATTTTTCCGTTACGATTCGTGACTATGGGATAAAAAAAGGTTCCGATGGGAAAGGTTGTCTGGTATCAGTGGTTTCAAAGCTCAAATTCGTCGGATAAGAACCTTCTAAACACAATAGGGTAGGTTATATTGGTTCAACGAACATGCGCGCTGCTGCGCGGCCTAACTTTCAAATTCAAGCATGATTTCTACAGTTAAGTCATAGAAATTAGAATAATCTGAAAGTTCACCTCAGTAGGATTCATTACAGCGTCGTGAATCAACGTCGCCGCCACTCCAGACGCTCCGTATGCCAGGGTATTCGCGTGTCCAGTTGTATTTCCAGTCAGGAAACTCTGAAGGCTACCATTTTCATGGTTAAAACTATAATTATCATCATTTTAGGAGAATCTTCAACCGAAGAAAAACGTTTTTCCATGATTTTCAGTACTAAAACTGGGAGAATATCTTAACCCGAAAAAGTGGTATTTTGAGCTGATAAATCTAGATACAAAAGTACCGCGAATTTGCTTTTTTTAAACAGAAAGATTGAAATTTTTAAAAATCACCTTTAACTTTTCATACACAGTAAAATAAAGTGCGTGTGCTGGCATAGATCCTGCAGCTACTGCATTCACTCCACGTAGAGGTCGCATCCATCCTTCTCTGAAGGAACATATCAATATTGAATAAGAGAGACACAGAGAAAAAACTCAGAAACAATCTAATTACACTCAAACAAGGAAAAAACTATGGCAAAACCTTATTCCGAGATAACAAGGTCTTATATGAATATTTCCAAGTCTTGTACAAATGTTACCAGGGCTTACATGAACATTACCACAGTATGGTGATATACAAGACTTGGTTATCTCTGAATAAGGTCTTGCCATAGTTTCGTTCACGTTTACCAGATCTCACACCGAAGTTGACAGGTCTAATTAGATTTTTCCTGAGAAAGTAAACAAAATTCACCTTTTGACTATACTCAGAAGCGAGTGAACTGGTGTTGGACACTTGGCTTCTGGGCACGGACACAACGACTGCATCCTCGTCTTGACCGAGTCAAATGGGAACATCACGCAGTGCTCGGTTGCGCCGGCCAGCGCACCTGCCGCAAGATGAACCTTGAAATTGTTTGTATCGATAGTGAAAATCAAGATCCTTCCGACTTTTGTAACTAAAATTCGATCATAATGTACATTCTTCGCTAATTTTCATCCCATGAGTTTTTCATTATCTTTCCATAGAGATTTTTCGCTTCCCGACTATGTTAAACCACTATTTTTATGCAGAAAAATGCAGAATTCGAAGCTCCTTTTTCTTCCAATTTGAGAAATAACGGTAATCTTATGTCATTCTATCCTTGAGACAAAGCTAAACAAGGAGTGATTTAGGCTAGAGTCCATGACTAGAATTTAAAAAAACGAATGGGAATCTTCCCAGCGCCAGTACCTGCAAACTAGCCAAAGCCTGAATTTCGACTTTTTTGTACTTGCGAGAAATACCAGGTGAGAAGTATTCAAAATACGTGATGAGAATGATGTGAGTTGCGCTTCATACGTAAGAGCCAAGATTTAGGCTCTGGCCCGTGTCCATGTACTACAGCTGGAAAGATTTCCATCTGTCCTATGATTTTAGTCATGAACGTTAGCCTAAAACACTTCCCGATTAGCCTTGTCTACGGCGCACTGGTAACAATTATTGTGCAGACAAATAAAAATGTGATTGGAAAAAGCTACAGTTCATTTTCTGCTCGTTTAAAACATAACGGTGACTGTTTATCGACCCAAAATGAAGCTCAGTTGGTTGATATCGTCTTTACAGTCATAACTGTGATTCCTTTTTTCGCGCACTCTCCAGCAGCCGATTCTCAAGCTTTCTTTGAATTCTAATTTTTCAACTTTCCGAGTACAGTCAAACATACAATACACTCAATTCTCGAAAGCACCCTATTCAAGACAGTCAAAATCAGATAAAAAACGAACCGGTATACTATGCGTCGGCAGTGACTCGTATTCCTCTTCTGCCATTGACCAGTCGACCTGAAAGTGTGTTGTCAAGGCTGGATAATTCAGAAATCTACCGGATCGATGAGAATAGTATGATTCCGGATTTCGCAATCGACAAAATGATGAAACTCATTGGATTGCATACTGGTAAACATAGTGAGAGCGCGAAATACATGAAGTGAATGGGATAAGTTTGGAAAAAATTGACGAGAAACGTGTTGAGTAGAGAATACTCAAATTCGAGAACTCTCAGAGTCGGGAAAGAAGGCGGACCTTCCGAATTTCTAAGCTTATTGTGACTTCTACTACTTTTGTTCTATCATCGACTAGTAGTCAATGAGTTTCTACGCTGTCATAGGAGTCAGAAGCGGGAGTATTTGAAGTCATAAAAATTTTTCTATATTCATTGTGATGAAATTTTAGGGCATTTAATGGAAACTGCGCCACGTGGCAGCAGTTTTACCACAGAAATATACGTGTTGCTCACCCTGTAAAGTGAATGAAAGAGGTCTAGACAACGTGAACCAATAAATGAGTCATCCAAAATCACAATAAAAAGAGAAATTCAGATATGAAATCCGGCTAGACAACCGTTACAGAAAAATCGTGAGAATTATCAAATAAGAATTTATTAACAGACAAAAACTCAACAATAATCAACAAAAAATACCCACTCTTGTTACAATACTCATCAGAATTCGGGGTCTGGAAGCCGTCGGAATACTGCTGGAAACTTGTCCCCTTCGTTTCTTGTCACTTTCTGTCCTTCTTCGGTACTTTCGTACAACAGTGCTACTACTTGGTCAGCTTTCTCTTCGTCTTCCGTCAATCTGATGATTTTCACATTAGGAAAACATGTGTGAAGCAATAGTTTGAAAATTTAGCATATATCTATTCTAATGAAAAAAGGCTATTTGGTCACACTGTCTTTCCGCGGCCTGTTCTCAGCTCATAGGAGTCGGATCAGAACGGTGAAAACGCCATTGGATAGGTCCTGTTGAAGCGGAGATGCGCATCAACTTTTTAATTCGATCAGACCGCGCGCTGCTGCGCGGCACGGATTTACTTAATTTTGAAATTCAAACGTGTCCTCAACTTGGTCCATTTATCGCATGGCATTTCAATTTTTAAAAATAGAGCTATCTAAAAGTTCCAAATCGTCTGTGAGTTCACTTTTTTACTGAATGACGTTCGTTTGTTCTTTGTTTCGAGTATCAAAACTGGCGGAAAAAAGTAGTAGGTGGGGCGCGAAGCACCCCTGAAGAATGCTTGTCTATTCTAATGAAAAAAGGTTATTTGGTCACACTGTCTTTCCGCGGCCTGTTCTTAGCTCATAGGAGTCGGATCAGAACGGCGTAAACGCTATCGGAAAGGTACTGTTGAAGCGGAGATGCGCATCAACTTTTTAATCCGATAAGACCGCGCGCTGCTGCGCGGCACGGATTTCCTTAGTTTTGAAATTCAAACGTGTCCTCAACGTGATCCATTTATCGCCTAGCATTTTAATTTTTTTTTAATGGAGCTTTTAAGAAGTTCCAAGTTGTCTGAAAGTTCACGTTTTTATTGAAAGACGTTCGTTCACTTTTTTATTCTTTGTTTCGAGTATCAAAGCTGGAGTGAGAAAAAATGAAATGTGGGGCGCGAAGCGCCCCTGAAGAGTGCTTCTATTCTATCAAATCAGACAACTTTTTAAAGGTCACGTGATAGTGTTCGCGTGATTACTTTTTAGAAATGATTGATAACAAGTGAAGCCCCTTTTTATGAAATGAAATGACCAAAGTCAGAACGGTCACGTTGATTTCACGTTTGAATTCGAAAAGTAAGAGGACACAGTCCGCGCAGCAACGCACGGATGAATTGAACGCGCTTCTCCGCGCCAACTGAACCTATCAGATAGTTAAGATCATTTTGATCCGACGTAAATCAGATTAAAATGAACCGCGAAAAGATAGTGTGACAAAAAAACTATTTTTTTCACTGGAGAAAAAAACTAACTTGTATACACTGCCAAAACAGTTTGATTCATGTAAATAGAAAAAATAGAGCCTCCAAAGCAAATATTTCCATTTGCCAATGACGCAACAGCTCAGATAATAGAATATTCAAATCTTTCCAGAAAAATTTGAAAAAGTGCAAAAATACCTTTCGAACAGCGGATGTTCGCTGAGATGTTTGACCATCCAGTCATGTAGGTCCTTCACATCAGTAATTGTGTAAATCAGACCTGCAAAAAGGAAGATGGCACTAAGAAAGTGATGTAGCGACCGCGTAATTACACTCCACGTGCTTATCAATCGGAGAGGAGATAAGAATCTTTAACTATGATCTATGAAACTTGTCGACGATTGTATGGAAATCAGCTAGAGTCGTGAAAGTATTATAACCATTTAGAAAATTTACCTCCAGGCCTCAAGACGAAAGCATATTCTGATAGAAGTGTGGGCGTGATTATCCTCCATTTATGTTTTTGCTTCTTGAAGTGTGGATCAGGAAATAGGAAGAACATTTTCGACAACTGATGTTTGTGAAAGTAGTTCACCATGTACTTCATTGCATTAGACCTGTTGAATCACGTTTGAATAACAACTCGGGAATAATGTTACCGTAAACAAGCGACATTCCTGTAGTGCCCTTCATCTGCATGGTGTTTTCTCAATGCCTTTATTTTCTCTTGTACAAAGTCGGAGACCTAGATTACAACAAGTTGTATCGAATTAGTGGGGAAGGTACCTTGACTCGAATCTCCATTCCGACCATCAACGTCTCGGGGAATAAGGGTGAAAGCCTGATGAGAAGTCCTCCATAACCACAACCAATATCAGCAAATTCAACTCTTCGGGAGGTTGAAAAATCGCCGTATAAACCGGACCAGTCCATCCTGAAGGATTTTTAATAATGTTCAATCTAACACTTACTTGTCAGGCGATATTGGATACTCTATGTCATGATCGGAATGCGGATTGGAGTGAGCTCGTTGCCTGAATAAAACAAAATATTAATTTTTCGAAAACGAAAAAACCTGTAAAACTTCTTCTGTGGTAGCCCTGGGACCGTGTCACAAGTCGGTTTCAGTTCCAGTTCCATTTATACTGAAATCCTAGTGAAAAAATCAATTCGAAATTAGAGGAAACAGAAAGTAAAAAAAGAAAAGAAGTCGGAAAGAAAATAAAAACGAAAAGTACGCCCAATGCAAGTCGCCAAGTACGTCATGAACTTTGCTAGGCCCAATTTTCGATGACTAATTTCACAATTTTCAAGAACCCGTTGTTCAAACAGAAGGTTATAATCGAAAAACACTGAAATATCAATGAGAAGACATATTCACGCTAATCCTCACTAATTTCAGTCTCAAAAACAAACAAGGAACCAATTTCGGCACCTACCAAAATGACTACCGTAACCAAATCCAGTGAAAACGCCTAATTTCGACTAGTTGACGACACCTAACTGGTCAAGCGAGTCAATCAAGCGTCTTTAACTGTGAAAGTTACCACCACTCGACGTGTCAAAATGAGGTCGAAGTGACAATTTCCTAATGCACACGTATTTAAAGGTAATTGTTGTTTGTTTTCTAGTTAGTCTTACTAGATGAAGTTATTGGTTGCTTTACTGTTTTTGACTTTCGTAGTCTCAGGTAAGGTATTCACTCGGCATGTCTTCGTTGTATTCGGTCAAACTGAGCCATTACAGAGCCCAACGTTACCATACCCAAGTTCCCTTGGAGTGAAAATGTACCACGACTGCAGTTCACGACACAAGTTCCGATTGTCGATCGGAATCTGACACGAACTGCGCTTATTGAGGAAGTGAAGAAGGGACATATACCGGATGAGATCAAACCTTTTTTGAACATGTCCATGGTTGAAGAGCTGAGAAGGCAGAATAATAACGTGAGTGAGGGATGGAGAGACTGAGAGAGAGAGAGAGAGAGAGAGAGAGAGAGAGAGAGAGAGAGAGAGAGAGAGAGAAAGAGAGAGAGAAAGGAGAGAGAGAGAGAGAGAGAGAGAGAGAGAGAGAAAGAAAGAGAGAGAGAAAGAGAGACAGAGAGACAGAGAGAGGAAGAGAGAGAGAGAGAGAGAGAGAGAGAGAGAGAGAGAGAGAGAGAGAGAGAGAGAGAGAGAGAGAGAGAGAGAGAGAGAGAGAGATTTCAGTCCCTCGACTTCATCATCACGGACGAAGACGTCGCAGACATCGAAGACGACATGATCAACAAAGCAGTTTTCGATGGTCAGAATACACATATCAAAATGACCGAAGCGGCTGGTAGCCAATTATACCAACACTGGGTTGAACAGGCATTTTCTGGCCTAATGGGAGCGATAGTCACCAATAGGTTAAGTCGCAACAGCCCTCCCCAATGATAACCTTCTCCAGGATCAACAACCGAAAACTGAGCAAGAAAGACCGAAAACAGCACTTCTACTGCACCCAGAATGCGAAAGATGTCGTTGCGCACGCCAAATGTGTCAGTACCATTCTGGTGAAGGTGAAAGAACGAAAGGAGAGGCTTCGAAAGTACAGTAATACGAATAGTTACTGTAGGTTTGAGACTTGTATTACGGTATTCGATGGTTTCAGTGCTGCGGAAGAGAGATAAAGGAGGCTGGGACAGCAAACGGAGTTTATTCCTGAACGACTACCAGAAGTTCTCACAGAGCGGAATTGAAGGGTTCCGGGTGAAGAGAAGTATACTGCAACCACAGAGGGACAAGTTCCAGGTTTAGATCCAAGAACTAACCATAGCCAATGTTACTTGGTTTGACAGATAGGACGGGGTGACGGACAATTTCTTTAGCAGATGTGGGAAAACTTGGGCCAGATCTAATATACGAAAAGTGGGCGGGGCAAAAGGGGCGGTCCTTTTCATTGAGAACCTTTCTTTCAGGTGAAACGGAGATCAAAGTATGAGCTGATCGACGAGAAGAACCTATCCCCTGTATCATTAATTGCGAGGCGGCTCACGGAGATAGTCCATTCTGTCAAGAACAAGCCAGATAAGCCGAAAGGGTGAGTTGGGTACAACTTTCCACTTGACACTGCCTGATAACTGCAGGTGGCAGCAAGTTCTCAGTGACATAAAATCAGAAAGCAAGCGAATTCGGAAGAAGCAGTCTACAAAGGAAAAGTTCAAGAATAGATTCTCAAAGGTTTCTCACTTCATGTCACAAGCGGGTATGGACCCGAAGAAGGCGTTCAAAGCCATGGTAACTGGAATGAGGTGGGGAATTGTCATCATTTTGGTTCAGGACATGGAAGACTTGTTCGAAGATGATCCTATTCTGAGCGAGAGAGAAGAGAGGAAACGGGCATGGAAAGAAAAGGAGAAACATCTAACAACAGAAGAGAAAATGATGGCTGAGCCGTTGAAGTTGATTAGGGAAGGTGAGGGAGAGAGAGAGAGTAGGATGAGGAGGAGACGCAGAGTACACAGACAAAAGCATTCCAGGTCTCAAAATCGGCATGGTAATGGCTGGAAAGAACGTTTCTGACTTTGACGACAAGAATATCAACGTATTCTCGCCTCAATTCATGAACATTCTCCCCAACGAATATGGTAATGATACGGTAGGTGAAAAAGGGGGCGTGGTCAAAGATGTTTCAGTTAAATTTCTTCTCTCCAAGCATTCTTGCCATGCACGGCGAAGGGACAGAAGAGGAGAGGGCGCTGTCGTTGAACCGTGCATTAAAGATTCTCTCTGAAACTGGACAAGAAGAATGGCTGAATTTTGTGTTCGAGGCTTCTGGAGTGACGGAAGCCGTGGATAAGATTCGGGATGCGGAAAAGAAGGAAGAGATGGAGGAGATGAGGAGGGACTATGTGGGAAAGGATGGGCAACAGTTGTACTTCGATAGGAAGAACTTTACTGATATGTATGGCGAGAAGGAGGCTGAGAAGCTGGATTTTTTTGAAGGATTGTACAAGTCACTTCATGCGGATCAGGTAAGGAGAAAAAGAGAGAGAGAGAGAGAGAGAGAGAGAGAGAGAGAGAGAGAGAGAGAGAGAGAGAGAAAGTGAGAGAGATTCAGATGGAAGAGCTAAACCGTACTGGCTACGCTGTTCTCAACAAGACCCAACTGGAGTACTTCTACGGAGAATCTTCCCCATTCAACGACTCTGCAAGCTTGGAAAAGTTTAAGAATCTCAGTCACGACGACATTCATCGAACCCTCGAGAGCAACATCAAGCTAGTAGCTGAGGGATCACTAGATTTCAAGTATTCACGAAGGGTAGGTCAAATTTAGTTCTGAAGGCAGGTCAAAAATTCTTTCAGAAAGACATCGTCCTTACCCCATTGGTTCTCGCGAGCGTCGTGTTGGATCCAGTAATCGTCTCGCAGCCGATCATTCTCTCGCCTGTAGTACTCACCCCGCTGATCCTCTCTCCTGCAGTCTTCGGCGCTATCGTTCTATCCCCATGGCTCTTCGTCCCGGTCGTCCTCTCACCCAGAGTCCTTGGTGCAGTCATTTTAACACCAGTGGCGTTCGTGCCAATCATTTTGACACCACTGGCATTGCACCCTTTGGTATTGGCACCAGGAGTCGGGCTCCCTCTAATCCTGTCCCCATTTGTCCTCAACCCTTTTATTCTCAGCCCTACCGTACTGACACCATTGATTCTATCCCCATTCTGCCTGTCACCATTCATTGGTGTACCCAACGCCCTGACACCATTGATCCTCTCACCATTCGTCCTGTCACCGTTGATTCTGTCTCCGCCCTACGTGAGTGCTTTCGTTCTTACACCCTATCTGTTATCCCCCATTGTTGCTTCTAATGGAGCGGTCTTCACAGCAGTGTTGTCTCCAGGAATTCTCAGTTGAATAAATTTTGTTGTTTTCTGACAGCGGGGATTGAACACGGACATAGAAATTTTAAAACAACCAGCAGGTCCACTGCGCCAGACACGAGTGACGCGTGCAGTCCAGTGTAAGTTGGAGCATCGTATCCATAACTTTTTCCTGGATTTTCCTCTTCCGAATTTTCTATCTAATTTCCTCACCTGACGCTGATCCAAGAGGATAGATATAGAAGATCAATAGTCTACATGTTTCCCACTCTTTCAAACTTGTTTTTCCTAAGACTCACTTTCTCTTTTCGCTTGGAACGCCGAGCGTTTACTTTTCAAAAAAAATTATTTTCAGGGGTAGAATGCGACCTTATTTCCTTATTCGGCAATTCTCGCCGAAAAGAATTATCTTATTCTGTGTGGCATTCACGTTGGTTTACGTCATTCTGAGCGGAAGTACTGTCCTGGATGAAGAAAAAAGGTAATTTCGCTTCAAAATCGATTTTTTATCGTTAATTCAGGATAACTTCTGTAGCTCATCAGCATGGTGAAATCACGCCCGTGGTCACTAGGAATGTTACCCAGGAAAAGTTGGTTTTTAAAGTTGAGAAAATCTAAATTTTATTTTCAGAGCTATCACCGATCCGCAAGAAATTGAGCTCGCGCGTCAGACGATAACATTTTTCAATATGGAAGATGCCGTGACTCATGCGAAAACCACCGAGAAAATGTAAGTAATTGATGACGTGAAAAAAGGACCTTCATTTCTCTCTTCCTAACGTTGTGGTTATACACATTGAAAATGAAAATGTCTCACGAAAAGTGGATGGGGCGCAAGGGGTGGACTTTTATTCTATTATTATTACAAGTCCTTGTGTATTTTTGGGTGTCAGCTTCCCACGTCAGTTTTGATAATTGAATCAAAGAACGAAATGAAACAAAAAGTGAACAAACGTCTTTCAAAAAAAAACGTGAACTTTCAGACAACTTGGATCTCCTTGGAAGCTTTATTTTCAAAAAATTAAAATTCCAGGTTATAAAACGGTCAGTTCGAGGACATTTTTTAGTTACAGTAGCGCGTAGCAGCGCGCGGAATCAAAAACTTGACCTTTCATTATAATTATGATGATGAGATCAGATCAACTATTATTATACATGAACCAGAATTTTCAGAGCTCAAGTCGATGGATCTTGCCCACCTGTAGAAAACATCCCAGATCTTGTCGGTCAGTTACCACAGGCTATCCTGCTCATTCAAAATCTGCAAGAAGCTGAAATCATCGCCCATCATCCTGATGTCGGACCAGGAGGCTCATGGAAACCTAAGGATTGTGAGGTGATTCTTCGAAATAGAGACTAAAACTGTATTCTTCCAACTCGAAAAAGTGCCTTAATTTAGAGTCGACGGAACAAAAGTTAAACAATTAACATTTTGCTTCTGATTCAACTTGTTTCACTCGTAATTGTTACCCACGATATAGTTATTTTCTCGATCTAATTCAGTTTTATAGTGATAGTCAAGTCAAAATGGTACTTTTTACCCATATTATGGGTTAATTTCTCGATCCAGTTAAGGTTTTATAATGATAATCAAGTAAAAAAAAACACTCACAAAATGGGTTGATTTCTGGATCTTATCCAACTTTTATAATGATAATCGTGTAAAAATTTTACTTTTACCCACGAAATTATTACTTCCTGGATCTAAAACCATTTAGAATTCATAGTAAAATTTCAGGCTCGCGACAAGATAGCAATAATCATTCCATATCGAGACCGACAGAGCCATCTGACTCGCCTCGTCGACTTCCTTATACCGATTCTTCAAAAACAGAGGCTGGACTTCAGATTTATTGTTACTGAACAGGTGTGACAGCTTTTTATGTGAACGAAAAGTGAGGAGTAGTAGCTTGAAAAAATTTGCATTACAAAAGTTTAAAAAAAGGAGAATGTGAATTTACGAAGGAATTTGTGGTTTCAAACAATTCAAGTTTTATGAGAAAACTAATTTTGGTAACTTTTTAATGAAGGAACGAGCATATCTCATTTGATGAGATCTCATTCTTTCTGGTGTTTTTTAATGGCAAAAAAATATGTCAGAAGTACTAAGAACGGTAGAAAAGTGCTGAAAATAGTCGAAAAATTATTGAAAAGGATTGAAAAACGCCGAAAGTGATCGGAAATAAACGAAAAAGATTGGAAATCATAGGAAACGATAGCCAAAAAACATGGGAATAATGAGAGGTCACTTTGCTTTTAGCGTCTATCCCTAAACAATATGACAAGATTCAATCATCTTTTCATGCCAATACCATTTCTTTCAGTACGGCAACGACTTGTTCAACAAAGGTAGAATCATGAACGCAGCATTCCAGTTTGCTGACAAACTGGGTGTTGACTGTGTCGTTTTTCACGATGTGGATATGTTCCCACAGGTAATTTTTGATTTCGTAAGGAACGACAGCATACCATCGGTTTTCGCGTTTAAGCATACCATCAGTTTTCGCGTTTAAGCATACCATCGGTTTTCGAGTTTAAGCATACCATCGGTTTTCGAGTTTAAGCATACCATCGGTGTTCGAGTTTAAGCATACCATCGGTTTTCGCTTTTAAGCATACCATTAGTTTTCGCGTTTAAGCATACCATCGGTTTTCGAGTTTAAGCATACCATCGGTTTTCGCTTTTAAGCATACCATTAGTTTTCGCGTTTAAGCATACCATCGGTTTTCGAGTTTAAGCATACCATCGGTTTTCGCGTTTAAGCATACCATCAGTTTTCGCGTTTAAGCATACCATCGGTGTTCGAGTTTAAGCATACCATCAGTTTTCGCGTTTAAGCATACCATCAGTTTTCGCGTTTAAGCATACCATCAGTTTTCGCGTTTAAGCATACCATCGGTGTTCGAGTTTAAGCATACCATCGGTTTTCGCGTTTAAGCATACCATCGGTTTTCGCGTTTAAGCATACCATCGGTGTTCGCATTGAAGCATACCATCGGTGTTCGCGTTTAAGCATACCATCGGTTTTCGCGTTTAAGCATACCATCAGTTTTCGCGTTTAAGCATACCATCAGTTTTCGCGTTTAAGCATACCATCGGTTTTCGCGTTTAAGGATACTATCGGTTTTCGCGTTTAAGCATACCATCGGTTTTCGCGTTTAAGCATACCATCAGTTTTCGCGTTTAAGCATACCATCAGTTTTCGCGTTTAAGCATACCATCGGTGTTCGAGTTTAAGCATACCATCGGTTTTCGCGTTTAAGCATACCATCGGTTTTCGCGTTTAAGCATACCATCGGTGTTCGCATTGAAGCATACCATCGGTGTTCGCGTTTAAGCATACCATCGGTTTTCGCGTTTAAGCATACCATCGGTGTTCGCATTGAAGCATACCATCGGTGTTCGCGTTTAAGCATACCATCGGTTTTCGCGTTTAAGGATACTATCGGTTTTCGCGTTTAAGCATACCATCGGTTTTCGCGTTTAAGCATGCCATCAGTTTTCGCGTTTAAGCATACCATCGGTTTTCGCTTTTAAGCATACCATTAGTTTTCGCGTTTAAGCATACCATCGGTTTTCGAGTTTAAGCATACCATCGGTTTTCGCGTTTAAGCATACCATCGGTTTTCGCGTTTAAGCATACCATCAGTTTTCGCGTTTAAGCATACCATCGGTTTTCGCGTTTAAGCATACCATCGGTTTTCGCGTTTAAGCATACCATCGGTTTTCGCGTTTAAGCATACCATCAGTTTTCGCGTTTAAGCATACCATCGGTTTTCGCGTTTAAGCTTTAAAAGGAAAATCAATATAGACTATGATTCAGGACGATCGAAACCCTTACTCTTGCCCGCCTACTCCGAGGCATCTTGGAGCTTTTGTCAACACCCTGGGGTACCAGTGAGTTTTTCTCTTCTCAAAAACCTGAATATGTTCCTCACCGCCTTTTGAATCAACCGTTTCTGTCTATCTGTCTCTCTTTTCAAGAATCGGTTAGAACTAATGCAGGTTAGGCTAAGGTCATTGCAAAAACACGCAAGTGGCCCTGCAAAAAACCGGCTGATTGGACTTAACAGGAAATAATTGAGGTATGCCTGGAATTCAATGAGATTTTTGAGTAATTTAAATGCTCTAGATGCATTCGAAACTATAGTTAACAGATAGATCATGAACAAAAAGATATAAATCATTATAGTTGAAGGATAATTTTCCATCACTTTGAAAATAAAAATTGTATCGAAAAAATTTCATCTCGATTCAAGTTGTAACTCTGAGTAGATCGGATTCCTTCTCTGACTGCGAAAAAATGGACAGGCCAAAAGGGGCGGAGCATATTTTCCAAAAAATATTTTAAATTCGAATTCAGGCTGTGGTACAAGGAAATCGTGGGAGGAGTCTTGGCGATCAGAATGCGAGATTACAAAGCAGTCAATGGTTATTCCAACATGTTCTGGGCGTGGGGAGGAGAAGATGATGATATGGGTAAGATTTCTACTTGATGACTTGTTGTGAAGTGATAGAAAATGGTTAGAACAAACAATTTAGGGTGGAATTTGCCTTTTTATGTTCTTTTGTAGCGAGTTGAAAAGATGTCAATAACGTTTAAAACCAAAAATAGTTAAAACTTATTTCCGATAAATTTTGCGACATTGAGCACTAGAAAAATAGCGGTTTCTAAAATATACATTTTGAGCAGATTAATAGTTTTGAAGAAAAGTGTGATGAAATTCTTGACCTAAGCTCATGTAAATCTCCGCAAAGTAGTGGGAAAATTAAAAAAAGATGATCAAAAACTTTCAAAAAGTGCCCAAAAGTTGAAGAAAAGTCTAAATCTAAGTCTATTCAACTCGATATTTCCGGGCACCTGGTTTGTATCGACTTTTTCGACAAAAACTGGATCGAAAACGTCCAATTAACACTGATATAAGCGAAAAATACTGAAACGCGCGCAAATATTTTTTTACAAGATAACTAAAAAAAACTTTTGTAAAATGTAATATGTGAGTAAACATGTCTCTTTTTAAGGTGAAAGAATAATGTCGAAGAACATGACAATCGAACGACCGAATCCTGAAACGGGAAAATATTCCATGCTGAAACACGAGAAGAGGAAACGAACGGCACCGAAGCTGATGTAAGTTGCCGTATTTTATCGATCTTTTAAAGATTTATGTTGGAAAAATAATGGAAATGTCTCAGTTTGACAGGTTTATAGCAATTTTATAAACACGAAAACGATTTTGAAGTGAAAAATGTGATTTGGAAGACTTTTCGCATATTCTCGATTTTTCGTAGTATTTTTGCTCGAAATTTCTAACGATCAGTTTTTTTTATCACGGAGTAATTGGGAGAAATTACTTTTTTAGAAGAAAAAGGTCTTCAAAATAACATTTTCTTCATTTCTCTTATTGTTTCATTTGAAAAAATAGTTTTCCAATCGCGAAGCAAGTTTAAAGGGGAAGAAGAGTTGGATATTTTTTGTTTCTCATAAAATTACTCACCAGAAAAAAAGATTACAAATTTATTCGAGAATTTGGACATCGCAGTGACTCCATTTATTTTGTCATATCTATGTTCCCTAATTTTAGTTACAAACTTCTGGATGAAAGCGCAAGTCGAATACCATTTGATGGAGTGAATGAGACCGATAAGTGGATTGTGAAAAAGGTGAATTTCGTAATTATTCTACATAATTTCAAATGAAAAACAGATGATTTTCATAGATATTGATAACTGAATGTGAGGACTGGTTAAAACAATAAACCAAATTAGTGAATTGAGGGATCGAACAAAAATGTTGAAAAATGGTTATCTGTTTTTATATCGAAGAAAGTACGAAACAACGAAACTGGGTTCATCAGATGTTTTCAATTTTCTTATCAAAACTCTAGGAAGTAGAATAATTTAAAAAATAATAGTATCAAAAAGTTTTTTTCAAGTTTTTCTGAAACATTTAAAAAGAAAAACAACAGTTTCATGTAAAAAAAAAGATGGAAAAAACCAATGAAAATGAATTTTATATAATACTCGACACTTTTTAAACATTAGACCTGAAAATAGCAATTTTGTTAAAAAATAAAAAAAGATGAATATGATTTTCTAAAATTTTGAAAATTCAGATAACAAGTTTTTAAAAAAAGTTAAAAAGTTTTTTTCAAGTTTTTCTAAAACCTTCGACAAGAAAAACAACAGTTTCATGTAGAAAAAGATGGAAAAAACCAATGAAAATGAATTTTGTATAATTCTCGACACTTTTTAAACATTAGACCTGAAAAATAGCAATTTTGTTAAAAAATAAAAAGATGAATATGATTTTCTAAAATTTTGAAAATTCAGATAACAACACGTCCACTCTACTATCACCTCTACGTAGACGTTGGACCAGTGCCAAAAGAATGGCGAGGGGCCCAGTAGAAGGTAGTTTTGTAGTCTTCACCTTCATTGTAAATGTCAAGAATAGAGATTTAATTGGAAATCGACAAAGTCAAATTGAATACTGGCTAGTTATGGTGCATTTACAAAAAAATGTATACCAGGAATAACCTGGCATACCTGGAAAAACTAGGAATCGCCTGATTTTACACGGCTCGTCGAATCTGACAAGAATATACCAGAACTGGCCAGAATTTACAAGGATTTTTTCGATTCCCAATTCCACGAGTTGTCACTGAGTTCTCAATAGAGAAAGTTAGCCAGATGCGAAATCTGATTTGGTCGAAAAATATACCGAATAAGATTCTGTCCGATATTTTTTGTATGAGAGCCGCCAGATTTTTTGGTAACTGTCACTTTAAATATGCATTTTTCTATGGGTTTTGCTTCTCTTATCCTAATCTCTCTCTCTCTCTCTCTCTCATTTCACTTATTAGTAGAAAAAATTGAATGAAGAGAGGTAGAATTTTTTTTGATTTTTGATGAAATGCATGAGAACATATTTCTTTGTTTGATTTTATTCAAAATAGTAGTCATAATGATGTTTGTTTGGTTATCACAACACTTTTATCAGAAGTGATTGGTTTTTTTCCCGATAGAAAGTTTTTAAAAAACGTTGCGACAACTTCAGAATCCACCAAAAACCCCGCGAATATCTTTATGACCGGTACCCATCACCTATCAGTTATTCCCCACCTCCTAGCATTTCTTGCGAACGATCATTTCTCCCATACGTGGTCAAAACCTTTTTCTCTCAAAAACACTCTGGTAACGAAATTCAGTGGTTTTTCGGTAATTTTTTGATAGTTTTCAGAAAATTTTCGGTCGTTTTCACTAATTTTAATTGGTAAATGGCAGTTTTTCGGTAATTCTGAGTGAAAACCACCGAAAATTTTGTGAAAATTGCTGAATCGCTGAAAATTAGCGAGAAACTACTGAATTTTACCCGTAAACAATTGAAATTTCTTGGAAAACAGTTCGAGAATTACTGAAAACGAAAGGATTATTACCGTTTTCAGCGGTTTTTTGCTTCAAAATTTAGCTCCCCGCGAAATTCAAGTTCCCACCCTAATTCAAAACAGGAACACACTTCTGTCTAAATCAGATTTATTCATGGACATAGTTGATTAAAGATTAAATAGTGGTATGGTTCGGTTCCGTTCGATGTCGTTCGTCCGGTCTCAACTTCTTCCGCTGAATCCCTCCACGTCCACGATCTCCTACAATGATGATCATTAGAACTTTGCTGGTATTGTGTAAACTCACCATCGTCAAATGCTTCATGGCCACCGCTTCTTTCACCGGAGCCACCTCCGTAACCGCCATCGCCGAATACTCCTCGGCCTCCACCGAATCCACCGTCACGACCACCGCCGCGTTTACCAAAGCCTCCTCCGCGGCCTCCAAAGCCACCACGCGAGAAACCGTCATTTGGCTGTAAAGTAGAAATTCAATGTGATCCAGTGTGAATTCAACAAACCTTAAATTCGGCAATGGAAATGTTCATTGGACAATGGTTGACCAATGTAAATCTCGATACACTTTTGTGCAGCGTCGGCGTCTATAAACGTGATCATGCATTCTCCCTGAAAAATGAGTTTTCAATTCTAACCATTAATCAAAATTGTTTTTTTTTTCAAAATTAAAATCAAATATTACCTTCGGCTGTCTGGTTTTTCTGTCAGTGTAGATCTTGATCTTTGGTGCTGAACACATCGTTGAGGTACTGCTCGTTGACACTGAAACATGAGACATCGAAATTATTTCTACTACACATGGATTTTTTACTTTGAGAGAATAGAAACTACAGTTTTTATGAAGTATATTTTCTAGCAAACACTAGAAATTATCCTTTCCTACTTGTTTTAAGAAAGACCATTCGCAAATCTCTCTATATTCATATTTGCGTTTTTGCACAGAAGTTAGAAAAAAAGGGAGTCCGAGAGTTGGCCCTTCACAAAAGTTGTTCTCCCAACCTAACCTAAGCTTATTACAAAAGGGAATTACTTTTGGTTGCAGTTTGCAAAATGAATATAGAGTCATTTGCTGAAGATTTGTGATGAAATCATGTGTAATTGCATCTCCGAGACACAGTACTTAACAAAATTGTTTCCCTTAATTCGCCTGAGTTTTTTATAAAAGAAAAATCAACGTTGACTGCAATTTGCAAAATAAATATAGAGAATTTGCTGAACTTTTGTTTTAAGAATGAAAAGATAAAAGTTGGAGAAAAACAAGAGAAAATGAAAAGAATGAAAATTAAAAAAAATGAAAAGTGAGGATACTGTAGAAATCTTCGAGACCCATACGGCAGGTATGCATGCGCCTTTAAATTCGATGAGTGTGTGGTGTGAGTGCCCGCGGCGGAAGGGTATAAACTATCCCGTGCTTTCCATGCCGCGTTCGGGGTGGCGCAGTTGGCAACGATGTCGCCCACCGCGCCCGTGTTGCGAGTTCGAAATTGCTCGTGGCGTGAAACTTTTGTTACTTCCATTGTGAACAGTTATTTGAAAATTAACGAAAAATTTGTGAAAACTAGGCATGGGAAAATCGCCGGCGATTGGCTGGCGATGGCTATCAAGCGCAGCCAGTCACAGCCAAAATTTTGGCTATGAGTGGCTACGCTTGATAGCCGTCGCCACACCATAGCCAAAAGCATCGCCGGCTACGAGTGGCGATGAAATGGCGACGGTAAAGGTAATTTCCTTGACTGATACAATTTTCATGTTTTTGATTACTATCATTGGTGATATTGTTGTCACCTCGACATAATTTTTAAAATGATACATTGTAGAATCTGATACCCGATTCCGACGACGTCGTCGGTGACATCGTTGACGACGTCATCGAAAAACAACTTTTTTTTTGAAAATTGAAAACTTTTTTCTGATTTCAGTTTAGAATCTGACATTCGATTCTGACGTCGTCGTAGACGACATCGTTGGTGACATCGTCAACGACATCATCGAAAAAAACAATTTTTTTTGAAAATTGAAAACTTTTTTCTGAATTAGACAACGTCGTCAAAAAAATTTTTTTTTCAAAAAAGTCAAATGTTTTCAGGATTCATTATAGAATCTGATACCTGATTCTGACGACGTCATCGGTGACATCGTCGATGACATCGTCGACAACGTCGTCGAAAAAATTTTTTTTTCAAAAAAGTCAAATGTTTTCAGGATTCATTATAGAATCTGATACCTGATTCCGACGACGTCGTCGGTGACATCGTCGATGACATCGTCGACAACGTCGTCGAAAAAAATTTTTTTTTCAAAAAAGTCAAATGTTTTCAGGATTCATTATAGAATCTGATACCTGATTCCGACGACGTCGTCGGTGACATCGTCGATGACATCGTCGACAACGTCGTCGAAAAAAATTTTTTTTTTCAAAAAAGTCAAATGTTTTCAGGATTCATTATAGAATCTGATACCTGATTCCGACGACGTCGTCGGTGACATCGTCGATGACATCGTCGACAACGTCGTCGAAAAAAATTTTTTTTTCAAAAAAGTCAAATGTTTTCAGGATTCATTATAGAATCTGATACCTGATTCTGACGACGTCATCGGTGACATCGTCGATGACATCGTCGACAACGTTGTCGAAAAAAACTTTTTTTTTCAAAAAAGTCAAATGTTTTCAGGATTCATTATAGAATCTGATACCTGATTCCGACGACGTCGTCGGTGACATCGTCGATGACATCGTCGACAACGTTGTCGAAAAAAACTTTTTTTTTCAAAAAAGTCAAATGTTTTCAGGATTCATTATAGAATCTGATACCTGATTCCGACAACGTCGTCGGTGACATCGTCGGTGACATCGTCGATGACGTCGTCGAAAAAAAATTTTTTTTTTGAAAACTGAAAACTTTTTTCTGATTTCAATTTAGAATCTGACACTCGGTTCTGACGTCGTCGCCAACGACATCGTTGTTGACATCGTCGGAAAATTTTTTTTTCAAAATTGGAATATTTTTCTGAATTAGACAACGTCGTCAAAAAACTTTTTTTTCAAAAAAGTCAAATGTTTTCAAGATTCATTTAAGAATCTGATACCCGATTCCGACGACGTCGTCGACAACGTCGTCGGAAAAATTTTTTTCAAAAGAGTTCAATGTTGTCAGGATTCATTATAGATGACATCGTCGACGATGTCACCGACGACGTCGTCAAAATCGGGTGTCAGATTCTATAATAAATCCTGACAAAATTCGACTTTTTTGAAAAAAAATTTTTTTTTCGACGACGTCGTCGACGATGTCACCTCTGATGTGGTCGACGACGACGTCAGAATCGAATGTCAGATTCTAAAATCAATTCAGAAAAAAGTTTTCAATTTTCAAAAAAATAAATTTTTCCGACGACGTCGTCGACGATGTCAACAACGATGTCATTGGCGACGACGTCAGAATCGAGTGTCAGATTCTAAATTGAAATCAGAAAAAAGTTTTCAGTCTTCAAAAAAAGTTGTTTTTCGATGACGTCATCGACGATGTCACCGACGACGTCGTCGGAATCGGGTATCAGATTCCATAATGAATCCTGACAACATTTGACTTTTTTGAAAAAAAAAATTTTTTTTTCGACGACGTCGTCGACGATGTCACCAACGATCTCGTCGGTGACGACGTCAGAATCGAATATCAGATTCGAAATCTAAATCAGAAAAAGTTTTCGATTTTCGAAAAAAAAATTTTTTTCGACGACGTTGTCGACGATGTCATCGACGATGTCACCGACGACGTCGTCGGAATCAGGTATCAGATTCTATAATGAATCCTGAAAACATTTGACTTAAAAAAAAAATTTTTTTTCGACGACGTTGTCGACGATGTCATCGACGATGTCACCGACGACGTCGTCGGAATCAGGTATCAGATTCTATAATGAATCCTGAAAACATTTGACTTAAAAAAAATTTTTTTTTCGACGACGTTGTCGACGATGTCATCGACGATGTCACCGACGACGTCGTCGGAATCAGGTATCAGATTCTATAATGAATCCTGAAAACATTTGACTTTTTTGAAAAAAAAAATTTTTTGACGACGTTGTCTAATTCAGAAAAAAGTTTTCAATTTTCAAAAAAAATTGTTTTTTTCGATGATGTCGTTGACGTCACCAACGACGTTGACGTCACCAACGATGTCGTCTACGACGACATCAGAATCGAATGTCAGATTCTAAACTGAAATCAGAAAAAAGTTTTCAATTTTCAAAAAAAAAGTTGTTTTTCGATGACGTCGTCAACGATGTCACCGACGACGTCGTCGGAATCGGGTATCAGATTCTACAATGTATCATTTTAAAAATTATGTCGAGGTGACAACAATATCACCAACGATAGTAATCAAAAACATGAAAATTGTATCAGTCAAGAAAATTACCTTAACCGTCGCCATTTCATCGCCACTCGTAGCCGGCGATGCTTTTGGCTATGGTGTGGCGACGGCTATCAAGCGTAGCCACTCATAGCCAAAATTTTGGCTGTGCTGGCTTCATAACCATCACCACTCCATCGCCGGCGTGGCGAAATTCCCATGTCTAGTGAAAACTATTGAATTCGTTGTAATACCAATTGTCGGTTGTTTTCAGTGATTCTCGGATGGTTTTCAGGGATTTTCGGATAGTTTTCAAAAAGCACAGGAAAGGACCATTCCACTTTGAAAACCACTGACTTTCGTTGCCAGAGCACCCCCAATAATAAAATTGCACAATTCTCTGAATCTTCATAATTTTTGATCAGAATCTGTAACTAGTCCCCCCCCCCCTACACCGATTGCATAAATGATGTATTTGACGATAGCTTTAATATGAATCTGACTGTGAATAAATTTTTCCATTTTTCTTGCTTTATTTCAATAAGTACAATCGGTTCATTCACGATTTTCGTTATCTGATCTGTAATTTTTCTGTTATTTTCTGATTTTTTTGCCTCCCTCTCCCTCTCCCTCTCCCCCCCTCTCCCTCTTTCTCTCTCTCTCTCTCTCTCTCTCTCTCTCTCTCTCTCTCTCTCTCTCTCTCTCTCTCTCTTTCTTTCTCTCTCTCTCTCAGTCTCCCTCGCTCTCTCTCCCTTTCTCTCTCTCTTTCACTCCCTCTCTTTCTCCCTATCTCTTTCATCCTTCCTCACTTTTAGGTGTCAGTGGTATGAAACGGAAACATGGTGGGAAAACACAGAAGCAACGTGCCCGAAAACGTGGTCGATTTGACTCGATATCCGTGAGTAATAAACCTCAAGTGACGTTCAACGATATGCCCAATGAAATCATCGGGAGGATTTTCAAACTACTTCCTCCGTCACAGCTAGCTGTCGCTGCTGGGTGAGTTTTTTGAGAAATAAACGAAAAATAAGCATACTATTCATAGATAGTCTAGGTTCATTAAATAACGAAGAATGTGTACGATTCACATCGAAAATATATAATTTTGGAACTTTACTGACAGAAAAGGTAGATAAACAACTAAAATTATCAACACAATTGTGAAAATTTCCAGAACAACTGAAATTTCGAAAAATTACTGAAAAAAGATAGTGAAAATATCGATAAAGTTCTCATAAAGATTGAAAATGCCGAGAACGATTGATAATTACTAAGCATGAGCACAAACGATTGTGAAAATTCGAGAAAAACCGGTTTCGAAAAATGACTTTTAAAAAAAGATAGTGAAAATATCGATAGTTCTCAAAAAGAGTGAAAATGCCGAGAAGAATCGAAAATTATCGAAACTATTGTGAAAATGCTGAGAACGATTGATAATTACAAAGCATGAGCAGAAAGTTCAAATACAACCCGAAAAATGACCAAAAACGCTGGAATTACAGCCTCAATTACAACCAGATCTCAGTAAAATCTTTCTGAATTTTGTTTTCATCAAAAAATGTGTTGATTCCAGTATCTGTCAACGATGGTATCTGCTGGCCAGGGACGACTTCATGTGGAGACGAGTTTCATTCATCGGCAAAGAACGTGTAACCGTGAGACAACTCAGCCAGTTCTGTGGAACCCAGATGGCACAAGCTGTTGAAGAACTGAAGTGAGTTATAATATTCATGTTTAGTCATAATGAGTATGGTGAATATTGAAAATGGACAAAGTGTGTGAGAGAGAAAGCAAAACCTCACAGAAAAATGCATATTCAAAATGATAGTTACCAAAAAATCTCTGGTGAATCCTGGCCAGATTTGTCGATCCGTTTAAAAGCAGACAATTCCTAGTCTTTCCATGTAAACCAGGTTAATCCAGGCTAGATTAGGTGAAGTTCTGTCTATTTTCAACCCTGAGAACCTTTTTTTTTAGTTTCCTACTTAGGTGGCCTGAAGTAAATGGTGGGAAAACCTCATTTTTACAGACTAGAAGGGTTCATTATCGGAAGTAACAAAGGAAGAGACAGTGCTTTGCTGACTCGACGTTGCTTGGAGAAAATGTCCAGATCGATGATGACCCTGAGAAGTTTGTCGATTGAGAATGCGAACATCAGTAATGTGAACTTGACCCAGTTCCCTAGAAGGTTTTTTTCGCTCTGAAGTTTAAAAAAATGTGTTTAAAAATTATTTCACTAGGTTAGATATACTCGAAACCCGGCAATGTCCCGATGATTCATGACTGTTTCCAAAAGTTTCCTCGAAAAATGGCAAGAAACGGAATTAAAAAACAAAATCAAAGTTAGGCACTTTGAAAAAAAATGCAATGAAGAAAGTTTATATGAGAAAAAGTCATGAAGTCCATAAAAGCTCTCTAGAAAACGTTGTTTTCGTCCCATTTTCCCTGGTTAGACCAAAATCCAAAAGGATTCACAGATCCTGAGTATTGTTGGGTTTTAAAAAAGGAAGAAAAACATCAATGAAGAAAGTCAATGTGATCAGAGTCAGATGCTTGTAGACTTAATTTTTAAAAAACATAGAAAACGCCTATTTTTCCAGGCGTTGGGAAGGAGACCCCTAGTACATAAGCTAAGTCTACAAATAGTGATGATTAGATCCACATAAATTGAGCCCTAGAAAAAATTGATCTGTCCAAATGGCCCTTTTTCAAGAGAAAAAAGAGCGAATATCATTATGACCGGATTTCAGGCTGGAACATCTCTCCCTGGCTCAATGTATCATCTCCGATGACTTTGCCAGTTCTAATCAGTTCAACAAACGAGTCACGGTCAACTCGTTCAGATGCATCAAGTCGTTTGATCTTAGCTACGTTCACAAGTTTGACCCAACGCTTTCCAACGCCATGAAAGGGTTTACAGTGAGCTTTCGCTTTTTTCATATGTAGCGCAGTAGGTAGAGACTTTGCCCATAGATTTATTCACAGGGGTTCGACCCTCCCCGTGGGAAGTTATTCGGAGTTCCAAAATTACTCTACTTGTTTACAAGACTTTATTTGAGATGATTCTATTTGGTCCTGCCAGATTCTCGCAGTACTCGGACAAACCCAACACTTTTCAAAGTTTTGACTTGTTTCTGATAAGATATATTTTTTTAGTTTATGAGAAGGTCAACAATAAGTTAACATAGATTTTTTAGCCGATAAGAGTTATAAAATTCATTTTCATCATCATTTTTCTTTATGATTTTCAGTAGTTCTGATCACTGAATACTGCTTAAACTTAGAATAAATGAAGTTTTCAGCCGAAAAGTGACAAAATACCTTTATCAACTTTTTCTTCATAGTTTTGATAGTTCTGTTTCCTAAATACTTCTTTAATATTGGATCAAACAGAAGTTTTTTCAGCCGAAAAGGGTGACGTTCATCATCTTTTTTCCGAATGTTTAAAACACAGACGCGCCGAAAACGATTGAAAATAATGAAAAGGGAAGTTTCAGTGGATGGAACGACTCGACATCACTCATTGTATACGATTCACGAAGACGGAGCTCATCCTCTGGGCCAAGCAGATGCCTTGTCTGAAGTTTCTGAATGCGTCGGAGCTTCTGGCGGTAGATGATGATGTTTTGAGAGCATTCACATCGTTGAAAAAGTGAGAATTCAACTTTTTTTTGTTCGATGGTTCGATACCCATCGCGAGCATGTTATTTTTGTTTTTTTCAAAAAGTTCTTTGGCGTCAAAAAATGGCTCAAGTTTTGTGTCGAAGTGCATACCGCGCTGAGCGCAGTAGAAAAGAGCACAAACTCCGCCCCTTTGTAAATCCTGCACCGCTGTAGATCAAATCACAGTTACTGTAGGTAAAAAACTTTTTCTCTGACGTTTTTTTTTTTCAAAATTCATGATAAAAAGCTAGTTACGAAGGAAAGTTACATGATTTACAATTTTTCCATAGCAATCGTCGAAACAAATTCGCTTGTTAGCCTGAAAAAAATAGGAAAAAAGTTTTTTTTCGAAAAAAAACACCTATAGCTCCGTGTGTCTTCCTTCCCATTCTTGCAAAAATATTCTTCCCAATGACACTGAAAGTTAATACGATGAGAACAGATACTATCGTTTCTCCTAGATATTCCTCTTTTTCGTGAACTCGAAAAAGAGATTGTTGAAACCGAAGAATCTCTGGTTTCAAGGGGTGAAAATACTCAAAACAGATGATTCATTAGTTAATAGAAATTTTATTTTTTAAAATTGACTTTCCAAACTCAAATTTTTTAACATTATTAGTTTGAATTATCGATTGATTTTTAAGACTAGTCGACCTCCGAGTCGCCTACACCAGAATAACGGATCAAGGGATCGAAGATTTGTGCCGGTATGGATCCGAAATGTTGCAGTTCTTGGATGTTAGAGGGTGTATTTCAGTGACTGGAAGTGTGGTTGATACGATAGTCAAGGAATCTAAGTGAGTTTTTTATGAAATTTCGTGTGAATTCCGGCAATTTATGGTGTAACCATGCTAGATTTGGCGATATGTGTATAATCATGCGATTCCTAATTTGAAAATTTGAAAAATTTGGTAAAAAAGGATGAAAATTTATATTAATCAATAATATTTTCACTAAAATTAGTCAAAGGAGTCGGAAAGTCTGGGTGTCTTCTCACTGTTTTCATTTCAGAATAAAAGAACTCCGAGTCATGCATCATATGAAGCATTTCACTGAAGCCAGGAAGTCGCTGACGAACAGCGCGAGCGGGCTGCAAGTTCTGGACGAAGTTGATCTGGGCTTGTATCGGTTTCCCTTGTTCTATGAGCGTATTGTTCAAGCTGCGCAAAGAGACCGAGCTAATCTGAGGTATTGAAAATTGATCGTTTTCGATTATTTACCTACTTTTTTCGGCGATCTATCGTCTGAATTTATTGAATCTTGATTATTCTTGACGAAATTCGATCATTTTCGATGAATTCAGATAGTTTTCGATCATTTTTCGATCATTTCCAGAAAATTCAGATAGTTTTCGATCATTTTTCGATCATTTCCAGAAAATTCAGATAGTTTTCGATTCATAATTTTCAGTGATTCATCAGATTTCAGTGCCTGCGATGGGTCCGTTTTCAACCTTTTCTATCGATTGAATTAGACCGGGAGAATTTTTGTCAAAAAAATCTTCGAAATTCATTTTCAAGAATTACATTTTTTGTTTAAAGACGTAAAATATGATTTTCTACGTTTTTTATACGATCTAATGAAGAATTCAACAATTCTCCCGGCACAATCCAAAACATTAAAACTAACTCATTTTCGCGTCTTTCAAGATTTCATTTGTAATGGGCGCCCTACTGGCCCCGATGAGCGCCCTACTGGCCCTGATGGGCGCCCACTTGCCGTGATGGCCGCCTCACTGGCCCGATGGGCGCCCTCCGCCCTTCCCTAACCTAATGTATCCACCACCCACCATTCCGAATGGTCAATTTTATGTAAAATAGCCTGAAAATAGTCCTTAATTCAATAATAAACACACTAATCTCTCTTTCTCTCTCACTAGTGCTGGTCTCTTTTTTTGCATACAATGAAAGATTTTACTCGACTTTGGGGATTTTTAACTGTTTTGATGATTATTATAAGGTTGAAATCCGATCGAAGTACTGAAAGATTTGTCGTTTTTAAAATAGTGGGAATGAAAAAGAACAGAATTTGCAATATTATTTGCAAGGTCGACCGTAACGATAGAAGAGGTATTCCTATCTTTCTCTCTCTCTCTCTCTCTCTCTCTCTCTTTCTCTCTCTCTCTCTCTCTCTCTCTCTCTCTCTCTCTCTCCCTCCTTCGAAAACCAAAAAAATTCATTCAACTGAGGAAAGATGGAGACATAACAGCTGTGAAGACCGCTCCATTAGAAGCAACAATGGGGGATAACAAATAGGGAGTAAGTACGAATGCGCTAACAAAAGGAGGTGATAGAATCAATGGTGACAGGACGAATGGTGAGAGGATCAATGGTGTCAGGGCGTTGGGTACACCAATAAATGGTGACAGGCAGAATGGGGAAAGAATCAATGGTGTTAAAACAGTAGGGCTGAGGATAAAAGGGTTGAGGACGAATGGGGACAGGATCAGTGGCAGCCCTACGGTTGGTGTCAGCACCAAAGGGTGCATCGCCAATGGTGTCAGGATGATTGGTGTGAACGCGACAGGGGTGAGAATGGCTGCACCAAGGACTCGAGGTGACAGAATGACTGGGACGAAAAGCCAAGGGGAGAGGATGATAGGGCCGAAGACGGAGGGAGAAAGAATGAGTGGTGTTAGGACTACAGGCGACAGGATAATCGGTTGGGAGACGATCTCCGGATTCAGTACCACACTTTGCAGAACGAATGGAGTTAGGATGATGTCTTGCTGAAACAATGGAAGTTGTACAGTATTGACGGGAAAGGTATACGTGTGGCACCTGTGAAAAAGTCTGGCCTCCGTAAATCGGGTTCTTGATACCGTAGCAGTTTTGCCTTGTAATACAAGAACGATTTACGTAATGAGCCTTTCATTTCAGAATGGACTGAAAAAAATAATTTAAATCCACAAAGATCTAAATGTTCGTTGTGAGAGTCCCGACCCTACCGTACTCATTCTGCAAAATAGAGATTAGAGCGCGTTTGAAAACGGCCATGCTTCTAGCGATATTAAACTGCAGTTCAGATAGAAAAGCCCACCCGTCTAGAATACTTAAAATCCAGTGAACCGTCAGCAACCAGCTCGATGTTGCTCTCCAGCGTTTGATGAATGTCATCTGGTTCAAGCTTCTGAAACTTTTCCAAGCTTGCAGAGTCGTTGAATGGGGAAGATTCTCCGTAGAAGTACTCCAGTTGGGTCTTGTTGAGGACAGCGTAGCCAGTACGGTTGAGCTCTTCCATCTGAATCTCTCTCTCTCTCTCTCTCTCTCTCTCTCTCTCTCTCTCTCTTTCTCTCCTTACCTGATCCGTATGAAGTGACTTGTACAATCCTTCAAAAAAATCCAGCTTCTCAGCCTCCTTCTCGCCATACATATCAGTAAAGTTCTTCCTATCGAAGTACAACTGTTGCCCATCCTTTCCCACATAGTCCCTCCTCATCTCCTCCATCTCTTCCTTCTTTTCCGCATCCCGAATCTTATCCACGGCTTCCGTCACTCCAGAAGCCTCGAACACAAAATTCAGCCATTCTTCTTGTCCAGTTTCAGAGAGAATCTTTAATGCTCTGTGAAGAGAAAGAGCCCTCTCCTCTTCTGTCCCTTCGCCGTGCATGGCAAGAATACTGGGAGAGAAGAAATTTAACTGAAACATCTTTGACCACGCCCCCTTTTTTACCTACCGTATCATTACCATATTCGTCGGGAAGAATGTTCATGAATTGAGGAGAGAACAGGCTGACACTCTTGTCGTCAAAGTCAGAAACGTTTTTTCCAGCCATTACCATGCCGATTTTGAGGCCTGGAATGCTTTTGTCTGTATTCTCTGCGTCTCCTTCTCATCCTACTCTCTCTCTCTCTCACCTTCCCTAATCAACTTCAACGGCTCAGCCATCATTTTCTCTTCTGTTGTCAGATGTTTCTCCTTTTCTTTCCATGCCCGTTTCCTCTCTTCTCTCTCGCTCAGAATAGGATCATCTTCAAACAAATCTTCCATGTCCTAAACCAAAATGATGACAATTCCCCACCCCATTCCAGTTACCATGGCTTTGAACGCCTTCTTCGAGTCCATACCCGCCTGTGACATGAAGTGAGAAACCTTTGAGAACCTCTCTTTGAATTTCTCCTTTGTAGACTGCTTCTTCCGAATTCGCTTGCTTTCTGCTTTTATGTCACTGAGAACTTGCTGCCACCTGCAGTTATCAGACAGTGTCAAGTGGAAAGTTGTACCCAACTCACCCTTTCGGTTTATCCGGCTTGTTCTTGACAGAATGGACTATCTCCGTGAGCCGCCTTGCAATTAATGATACAGGTGATAGGTTCTTCTCGTCGATCAGCTCATACTTTGATCTTCGTTTCACCTGAAAAAAAGGTTATCAATGAAAAGGACCACCCCTTTTGCCCCGCCCACTTTTCGTATATTAGATTTGGCCCAAGTTTTCCCACATCTGCTAAAGAAATTGTCCGTCACCCCGTCCTATCTGTCAAACCAAGCAATATTGGCTATGGTTAGTTTTTGGATCTAAACCTGAAACTTGTCCCTCTGTGGTTGCAGTATACTTCTCTTCACCCTGAACCCTTCGATTCCGCTCTGTGAGAACTTCTGGTAGTCGTTCAGGAATAAACTCCGTTTGCTGTCCCAGCCTCCTTTATCTCTCTTCCGCAGCACTGAAACCATCGAATACCGTAATACAAGTCTCAAACCTACAGTAACTATTCGTATTACTGTACTTTCGAAGCCTCTCCTTTCGTTCTTTCACCTTCACCAGAATGGTACTGACACATTTGGCGTGCGCAACGACATCTTTCGCATTCTGGGTGCAGTAGAAGTGCTGTTTTCGGTCTTTCTTGCTCACTTTTCGGTTGTTTATTCTGAATCTGAGACTTTAAGAGATAATGACATCAACCCAACCTATTGGTGACAATCCCACCCATAAGACCTGAGAATGCTTGTTCAACCCAATGTTGGTATAATTGGCTGCCGGCAGCTTCGGTCATTTTGATATGTGTATTCTGACCGTCAAATACTGCCTTGTTGATCATGTCGTCTTCGATGTCTGCGACGTCTTCGTCAGAAATGATGAAGTCGAGGGACTGAAATCTCTCTCTCTCTCTCCCTCTCCCTCTCTCCATCCCTCACTAACATTATTATTCTTCCTCCGAAGTTCTTCAACCATGGACATGTTCAAAAAAGGCTTGATCTCATCCGGTATATGTCCCTTCTTCACTTCCTCAATGAGCGCAGTTCGGGTCAGATTCCGATCGACTATCGGAACTTGAGTCGTGAACTCCAGTCGCGGTACATTTTCACTCCAAGGGAACTTGGGTATAGTGACATTAGGTTCTGAAATTGCTCCGATAGAATCTACAAGAATTTTTCAAAGCGAAAAAGGCTCCACATAGTTTTGTCCGGACGAACGCTAGGCAATCGCGTATTGTTGTAGTCTGTCCAGTTTTAGTTCAAACTCACTTTAACTTTTCTCTAGGAGACTTTAGTATTGATTGTCAAAAATATAGCTAATTCCGCTTCGAAATTCTTTTATTGAACATGTGTCTTGCTCGAAATAAGTTCAAAAAGAAATCGTTGAGTTATTTATCGGACACGCCGATGTTTCTGGTGAAAACTTCACACATTTCTCTGGAAAGGTTTTCCAGGTTTTTGTCTATGGGTCTAATTGTTTGTTGATGTGTTCCATAACTGGCCGGAATTTACCAGGATAAAAATGGATAGAGCTTGCGACAGGACTACCACGAGGTATGAAACAAAAATCGTGAATATTACTGTTTCGACTATTATTTATGGGTAGACCACTTTTCGTTAAGCGTGTAGCCACGAGTCAAAATTCAAATGTGTTATTTTTATTCTATCCGTAAGACCTTCAGCTAGACCTCTGTTGAATTTCAGCTTGTAATTTTTTACTCTAACGGAAATGGTGACTTTCGATTATCAACGAGTGAGATTAGGGAGAGTACCTGCCAGAGACGTTTTCACCACTCTATAAACTGAATACCGTTGATATGAACTTCATAGGTCGTTGATATCAGCGACCTGTACACTTCATATCAACGACCTATGAACGTCATAAATTTTTATCAACGACCTATGAACTTCAGAAAATTTTTATCAACGACCTATGAACTTCAGAAAATTTTTATCAACGACCTATGAACTTCATACACTGCTATCAACGACCTATGAACTTCATAAATTTTTATCAACGACCTATCAACTCCATAAACTGCTATCAACGATCTATGAACTTCAGTGGTATTCAATTTCATAGAGCACGGACATATATTTAACTTCGAACTCACCGGAAGAAACGAAGGTTACGAATAAACAGAAAGTCCATATTCTCATGTTAAAGAACTAATCCGAGAAAACCCTGACAAGTCCTTAAATAGCATAGTGAGTGTGCATTAGCCAAGTTTGAATGCGACCTCAATTCTGACGACTCTCACTCGACCATTTAGTTAACACTTACAGAGATCAAAATATGTTCAGATCAACAAAACAAAAGAGAACACTTTCAATAGAATGAACTTGAAAACCCATGGAACTTTAGTTACAGTATCTCAACGCTGCTTAAATCTCCGGACTACGGTAACTTTTTAATAGAGGTTCATAATCCCGTCAAAGTATGATATTTATACGTCCTGAACGTTTCCCTATCCATATCAATCAAAATCTGAACAAATTTTTTCGGACCCCAAAATGGAAAAAATCCATGGGCTATAGCCCACGAAATTTTTGATTTTCCACCCAAAATTTTTTCGTTTCAGAATTGACTGAAATCTATGTAACTGATAGAATAGACCATTTTGAATCGAATGAACTTGGTTTCGCTTCTTGAAAACTTCTGTGAATCTAGTTACAGTAGTTACTTTCGAGTATTGTAACTTCAGTTTGGACTTTCGAGTACTGTAACTTCAGTTTTATGATCAGATTTGCATCAAAGTAGGTTTGTTCTGTCTTCGAAACCCTTCTGGATTGATGCTGATGGAAAAGTCAACAATTTTTTCGGACCCCAAAATCGAAAAATTTCATGGGCTATAGCCTTATGTGATTTTTTGACCAAAAAAATTTGTGTCTTCGAATCGCTCGAAAACTATTTGAATCCATTTCTCAGGTGTTTTGAAACTGCGGAATCATAAGAGCGAGGCTATTCCGATGGATTTCTTCGAGTTGCAGAATGTAGTAGTTGCCGTGGGCTATCACCACTTTCGGATACTGTAACTTGAGTTTGGAGGGTCAGATTGTCGTCTAAATGGGTTTATTCTGAATCTCAATCATTCCTGAATTATTTCCAGAAGGAATCTGAACAATTTTTTCGGACCCCAAAATCGAAAAATTTCATGGGCTATAGCCTTATGTGATTTTTTGACCAAAAAAATTTGTGTCTTTGAATCGCTCGAAAACTATTAGAATCCATTTCTCAGGTGTTTTGAAACTGCGGAATCATAAAACCAAGGCTATTCCGATGGATTTCTTCAAGTTGCAGGATGTAGTAGTAGCCGTGGGCTATCACCACTTTCGGATACTGTAACTTGAGTTTGGAGGGTCAGATTGTCGTCTAAATGGGTTTATTCTGAATCTCAATCATTCCTGAATTATTTCCAAAAGGAATCTGAACAATTTTTTCGGACCCCAAAATCGAAAAATTTCATGGGCTATAGCCTTATGTGATTTTTTGACCAAAAAAATTTGTGTCTTTGAATCGCTCGAAAACTATTAGAATCCATTTCTCAGGTGTTTTGAAACTGCGGAATCATAAAACCAAGGCTATTCCGATGGATTTCTTCAAGTTGCAGGATGTAGTAGTAGCCGTGGGCTATCACCACTTTCGGATACTGTAACTTGAGTTTGGAGGGTCAGATTGTCGTCTAAATGGGTTTATTCAAAAATCACATAAGGCTATAGCCCATGAAATTTTTCGATTTTGGGGTCCGAAAAAATTGTTCAGATTCCTTTTGGAAATAATTCAGGAATGATTGAGATTCAGAATAAACCCATTTAGACGACAATCTGACCCTCCAAACTCAAGTTACAGTATCCGAAAGTGGTGATAGCCCACGGCTACTACTACATCCTGCAACTTGAAGAAATCCATCGGAATAGCCTTGGTTTTATGATTCCGCAGTTTCAAAACACCTGAGAAATGGATTCTAATAGTTTTCGAGCGATTCAAAGACACAAATTTTTTTGGTCAAAAAATCACATAAGGCTATAGCCCATGAAATTTTTCGATTTTGGGGTCCGAAAAAATTGTTCAGATTCCTTTTGGAAATAATTCAGGAATGATTGAGATTCAGAATAAACCCATTTAGACGACAATCTGACCCTCCAAACTCAAGTTACAGTATCCGAAAGTGGTGATAGCCCACGGCTACTACTACATCCTGAAACTGCGGAATCATAAAACCAAGGCTATTCCGATGGATTTCTTCAAGTTGCAGGATGTAGTAGTAGCCGTGGGCTATCACCACTTTCGGATACTGTAACTTGAGTTTGGAGGGTCAGATTGTCGTCTAAATGGGTTTATTCTGAATCTCAATCATTCCTGAATTATTTCCAAAAGGAATCTGAACAATTTTTTCGGACCCCAAAATCGAAAAATTTCATGGGCTATAGCCTTATGTGATTTTTTGACCAAAAAAATTTGTGTCTTTGAATCGCTCGAAAACTATTAGAATCCATTTCTCAGGTGTTTTGAAACTGCGGAATCATAAAACCAAGGCTATTCCGATGGATTTCTTCAAGTTGCAGGATGTAGTAGTAGCCGTGGGCTATCACCACTTTCGGATACTGTAACTTGAGTTTGGAGGGTCAGATTGTCGTCTAAATGGGTTTATTCTGAATCTCAATCATTTTGGAAATAATTCAGGAATGATTGAGATTCAGAATAAACCCATTTAGACGACAATCTGACCCTCCAAACTCAAGTTACAGTATCCGAAAGTGGTGATAGCCCACGGCTACTACTACATCCTGCAACTTGAAGAAATCCATCGGAATAGCCTTGGTTTTATGATTCCGCAGTTTCAAAACACCTGAGAAATGGATTCTAATAGTTTTCGAGCGATTCAAAGACACAAATTTTTTTGGTCAAAAAATCACATAAGGCTATAGCCCATGAAATTTTTCGATTTTGGGGTCCGAAAAAATTGTTCAGATTCCTTTTGGAAATAATTCAGGAATGATTGAGATTCAGAATAAACCCATTTAGACGACAATCTGACCCTCCAAACTCAAGTTACAGTATCCGAAAGTGGTGATAGCCCACGGCTACTACTACATCCTGCAACTTGAAGAAATCCATCGGAATAGCCTTGGTTTTATGATTCCGCAGTTTCAAAACACCTGAGAAATGGATTCTAATAGTTTTCGAGCGATTCAAAGACACAAATTTTTTTGGTCAAAAAATCACATAAGGCTATAGCCCATGAAATTTTTCGATTTTGGGGTCCGAAAAAATTGTTCAGATTCCTTTTGGAAATAATTCAGGAATGATTGAGATTCAGAATAAACCCATTTAGACGACAATCTGACCCTCCAAACTCAAGTTACAGTATCCGAAAGTGGTGATAGCCCACGGCTACTACTACATCCTGCAACTTGAAGAAATCCATCGGAATAGCCTTGGTTTTATGATTCCGCAGTTTCAAAACACCTGAGAAATGGATTCTAATAGTTTTCGAGCGATTCAAAGACACAAATTTTTTTGGTCAAAAAATCACATAAGGCTATAGCCCATGAAATTTTTCGATTTTGGGGTCCGAAAAAATTGTTCAGATTCCTTTTGGAAATAATTCAGGAATGATTGAGATTCAGAATAAACCCATTTAGACGACAATCTGACCCTCCAAACTCAAGTTACAGTATCCGAAAGTGGTGATAGCCCACGGCTACTACTACATCCTGCAACTTGAAGAAATCCATCGGAATAGCCTTGGTTTTATGATTCCGCAGTTTCAAAACACCTGAGAAATGGATTCTAATAGTTTTCGAGCGATTCAAAGACACAAATTTTTTTGGTCAAAAAATCACATAAGGCTATAGCCCATGAAATTTTTCGATTTTGGGGTCCGAAAAAATTGTTCAGATTCCTTTTGGAAATAATTCAGGAATGATTGAGATTCAGAATAAACCCATTTAGACGACAATCTGACCCTCCAAACTCAAGTTACAGTATCCGAAAGTGGTGATAGCCCACGGCTACTACTACATCCTGCAACTTGAAGAAATCCATCGGAATAGCCTTGGTTTTATGATTCCGCAGTTTCAAAACACCTGAGAAATGGATTCTAATAGTTTTCGAGCGATTCAAAGACACAAATTTTTTTGGTCAAAAAATCACATAAGGCTATAGCCCATGAAATTTTTCGATTTTGGGGTCCGAAAAAATTGTTCAGATTCCTTTTGGAAATAATTCAGGAATGATTGAGATTCAGAATAAACCCATTTAGACGACAATCTGACCCTCCAAACTCAAGTTACAGTATCCGAAAGTGGTGATAGCCCACGGCTACTACTACATCCTGCAACTTGAAGAAATCCATCGGAATAGCCTTGGTTTTATGATTCCGCAGTTTCAAAACACCTGAGAAATGGATTCTAATAGTTTTCGAGCGATTCAAAGACACAAATTTTTTTGGTCAAAAAATCACATAAGGCTATAGCCCATGAAATTTTTCGATTTTGGGGTCCGAAAAAATTGTTCAGATTCCTTTTGGAAATAATTCAGGAATGATTGAGATTCAGAATAAACCCATTTAGACGACAATCTGACCCTCCAAACTCAAGTTACAGTATCCGAAAGTGGTGATAGCCCACGGCTACTACTACATCCTGCAACTTGAAGAAATCCATCGGAATAGCCTTGGTTTTATGATTCCGCAGTTTCAAAACACCTGAGAAATGGATTCTAATAGTTTTCGAGCGATTCAAAGACACAAATTTTTTTGGTCAAAAAATCACATAAGGCTATAGCCCATGAAATTTTTCGATTTTGGGGTCCGAAAAAATTGTTCAGATTCCTTTTGGAAATAATTCAGGAATGATTGAGATTCAGAATAAACCCATTTAGACGACAATCTGACCCTCCAAACTCAAGTTACAGTATCCGAAAGTGGTGATAGCCCACGGCTACTACTACATCCTGCAACTTGAAGAAATCCATCGGAATAGCCTTGGTTTTATGATTCCGCAGTTTCAAAACACCTGAGAAATGGATTCTAATAGTTTTCGAGCGATTCAAAGACACAAATTTTTTTGGTCAAAAAATCACATAAGGCTATAGCCCATGAAATTTTTCGATTTTGGGGTCCGAAAAAATTGTTCAGATTCCTTTTGGAAATAATTCAGGAATGATTGAGATTCAGAATAAACCCATTTAGACGACAATCTGACCCTCCAAACTCAAGTTACAGTATCCGAAAGTGGTGATAGCCCACGGCTACTACTACATCCTGCAACTTGAAGAAATCCATCGGAATAGCCTTGGTTTTATGATTCCGCAGTTTCAAAACACCTGAGAAATGGATTCTAATAGTTTTCGAGCGATTCAAAGACACAAATTTTTTTGGTCAAAAAATCACATAAGGCTATAGCCCATGAAATTTTTCGATTTTGGGGTCCGAAAAAATTGTTCAGATTCCTTTTGGAAATAATTCAGGAATGATTGAGATTCAGAATAAACCCATTTAGACGACAATCTGACCCTCCAAACTCAAGTTACAGTATCCGAAAGTGGTGATAGCCCACGGCTACTACTACATCCTGCAACTTGAAGAAATCCATCGGAATAGCCTTGGTTTTATGATTCCGCAGTTTCAAAACACCTGAGAAATGGATTCTAATAGTTTTCGAGCGATTCAAAGACACAAATTTTTTTGGTCAAAAAATCACATAAGGCTATAGCCCATGAAATTTTTCGATTTTGGGGTCCGAAAAAATTGTTCAGATTCCTTTTGGAAATAATTCAGGAATGATTGAGATTCAGAATAAACCCATTTAGACGACAATCTGACCCTCCAAACTCAAGTTACAGTATCCGAAAGTGGTGATAGCCCACGGCTACTACTACATCCTGCAACTTGAAGAAATCCATCGGAATAGCCTTGGTTTTATGATTCCGCAGTTTCAAAACACCTGAGAAATGGATTCTAATAGTTTTCGAGCGATTCAAAGACACAAATTTTTTTGGTCAAAAAATCACATAAGGCTATAGCTCATGAAATTTTTCGATTTTGGGGTCCGAAAAAATTGTTCAGATTCCTTTTGGAAATAATTCAGGAATGATTGAGATTCAGAATAAACCCATTTAGACGACAATCTGACCCTCCAAACTCAAGTTACAGTATCCGAAAGTGGTGATAGCCCACGGCTACTACTACATCCTGCAACTTGAAGAAATCCATCGGAATAGCCTTGGTTTTATGATTCCGCAGTTTCAAAACACCTGAGAAATGGATTCTAATAGTTTTCGAGCGATTCAAAGACACAAATTTTTTTGGTCAAAAAATCACATAAGGCTATAGCCCATGAAATTTTTCGATTTTGGGGTCCGAAAAAATTGTTCAGATTCCTTTTGGAAATAATTCAGGAATGATTGAGATTCAGAATAAACCCATTTAGACGACAATCTGACCCTCCAAACTCAAGTTACAGTATCCGAAAGTGGTGATAGCCCACGGCTACTACTACATCCTGCAACTTGAAGAAATCCATCGGAATAGCCTTGGTTTTATGATTCCGCAGTTTCAAAACACCTGAGAAATGGATTCTAATAGTTTTCGAGCGATTCAAAGACACAAATTTTTTTGGTCAAAAAATCACATAAGGCTATAGCTCATGAAATTTTTCGATTTTGGGGTCCGAAAAAATTGTTCAGATTCCTTTTGGAAATAATTCAGGAATGATTGAGATTCAGAATAAACCCATTTAGACGACAATCTGACCCTCCAAACTCAAGTTACAGTATCCGAAAGTGGTGATAGCCCACGGCTACTACTACATCCTGCAACTTGAAGAAATCCATCGGAATAGCCTTGGTTTTATGATTCCGCAGTTTCAAAACACCTGAGAAATGGATTCTAATAGTTTTCGAGCGATTCAAAGACACAAATTTTTTTGGTCAAAAAATCACATAAGGCTATAGCCCATGAAATTTTTCGATTTTGGGGTCCGAAAAAATTGTTCAGATTCCTTTTGGAAATAATTCAGGAATGATTGAGATTCAGAATAAACCCATTTAGACGACAATCTGACCCTCCAAACTCAAGTTACAGTATCCGAAAGTGGTGATAGCCCACGGCTACTACTACATCCTGCAACTTGAAGAAATCCATCGGAATAGCCTTGGTTTTATGATTCCGCAGTTTCAAAACACCTGAGAAATGGATTCTAATAGTTTTCGAGCGATTCAAAGACACAAATTTTTTTGGTCAAAAAATCACATAAGGCTATAGCTCATGAAATTTTTCGATTTTGGGGTCCGAAAAAATTGTTCAGATTCCTTTTGGAAATAATTCAGGAATGATTGAGATTCAGAATAAACCCATTTAGACGACAATCTGACCCTCCAAACTCAAGTTACAGTATCCGAAAGTGGTGATAGCCCACGGCTACTACTACATCCTGCAACTTGAAGAAATCCATCGGAATAGCCTTGGTTTTATGATTCCGCAGTTTCAAAACACCTGAGAAATGGATTCTAATAGTTTTCGAGCGATTCAAAGACACAAATTTTTTTGGTCAAAAAATCACATAAGGCTATAGCCCATGAAATTTTTCGATTTTGGGGTCCGAAAAAATTGTTCAGATTCCTTTTGGAAATAATTCAGGAATGATTGAGATTCAGAATAAACCCATTTAGACGACAATCTGACCCTCCAAACTCAAGTTACAGTATCCGAAAGTGGTGATAGCCCACGGCTACTACTACATCCTGCAACTTGAAGAAATCCATCGGAATAGCCTTGGTTTTATGATTCCGCAGTTTCAAAACACCTGAGAAATGGATTCTAATAGTTTTCGAGCGATTCAAAGACACAAATTTTTTTGGTCAAAAAATCACATAAGGCTATAGCCCATGAAATTTTTCGATTTTGGGGTCCGAAAAAATTGTTCAGATTCCTTTTGGAAATAATTCAGGAATGATTGAGATTCAGAATAAACCCATTTAGACGACAATCTGACCCTCCAAACTCAAGTTACAGTATCCGAAAGTGGTGATAGCCCACGGCTACTACTACATCCTGCAACTTGAAGAAATCCATCGGAATAGCCTTGGTTTTATGATTCCGCAGTTTCAAAACACCTGAGAAATGGATTCTAATAGTTTTCGAGCGATTCAAAGACACAAATTTTTTTGGTCAAAAAATCACATAAGGCTATAGCTCATGAAATTTTTCGATTTTGGGGTCCGAAAAAATTGTTCAGATTCCTTTTGGAAATAATTCAGGAATGATTGAGATTCAGAATAAACCCATTTAGACGACAATCTGACCCTCCAAACTCAAGTTACAGTATCCGAAAGTGGTGATAGCCCACGGCTACTACTACATCCTGCAACTTGAAGAAATCCATCGGAATAGCCTTGGTTTTATGATTCCGCAGTTTCAAAACACCTGAGAAATGGATTCTAATAGTTTTCGAGCGATTCAAAGACACAAATTTTTTTGGTCAAAAAATCACATAAGGCTATAGCCCATGAAATTTTTCGATTTTGGGGTCCGAAAAAATTGTTCAGATTCCTTTTGGAAATAATTCAGGAATGATTGAGATTCAGAATAAACCCATTTAGACGACAATCTGACCCTCCAAACTCAAGTTACAGTATCCGAAAGTGGTGATAGCCCACGGCTACTACTACATCCTGCAACTTGAAGAAATCCATCGGAATAGCCTTGGTTTTATGATTCCGCAGTTTCAAAACACCTGAGAAATGGATTCTAATAGTTTTCGAGCGATTCAAAGACACAAATTTTTTTGGTCAAAAAATCACATAAGGCTATAGCCCATGAAATTTTTCGATTTTGGGGTCCGAAAAAATTGTTCAGATTCCTTTTGGAAATAATTCAGGAATGATTGAGATTCAGAATAAACCCATTTAGACGACAATCTGACCCTCCAAACTCAAGTTACAGTATCCGAAAGTGGTGATAGCCCACGGCTACTACTACATCCTGCAACTTGAAGAAATCCATCGGAATAGCCTTGGTTTTATGATTCCGCAGTTTCAAAACACCTGAGAAATGGATTCTAATAGTTTTCGAGCGATTCAAAGACACAAATTTTTTTGGTCAAAAAATCACATAAGGCTATAGCCCATGAAATTTTTCGATTTTGGGGTCCGAAAAAATTGTTCAGATTCCTTTTGGAAATAATTCAGGAATGATTGAGATTCAGAATAAACCCATTTAGACGACAATCTGACCCTCCAAACTCAAGTTACAGTATCCGAAAGTGGTGATAGCCCACGGCTACTACTACATCCTGCAACTTGAAGAAATCCATCGGAATAGCCTTGGTTTTATGATTCCGCAGTTTCAAAACACCTGAGAAATGGATTCTAATAGTTTTCGAGCGATTCAAAGACACAAATTTTTTTGGTCAAAAAATCACATAAGGCTATAGCCCATGAAATTTTTCGATTTTGGGGTCCGAAAAAATTGTTCAGATTCCTTTTGGAAATAATTCAGGAATGATTGAGATTCAGAATAAACCCATTTAGACGACAATCTGACCCTCCAAACTCAAGTTACAGTATCCGAAAGTGGTGATAGCCCACGGCTACTACTACATCCTGCAACTTGAAGAAATCCATCGGAATAGCCTTGGTTTTATGATTCCGCAGTTTCAAAACACCTGAGAAATGGATTCTAATAGTTTTCGAGCGATTCAAAGACACAAATTTTTTTGGTCAAAAAATCACATAAGGCTATAGCCCATGAAATTTTTCGATTTTGGGGTCCGAAAAAATTGTTCAGATTCCTTTTGGAAATAATTCAGGAATGATTGAGATTCAGAATAAACCCATTTAGACGACAATCTGACCCTCCAAACTCAAGTTACAGTATCCGAAAGTGGTGATAGCCCACGGCTACTACTACATCCTGCAACTTGAAGAAATCCATCGGAATAGCCTTGGTTTTATGATTCCGCAGTTTCAAAACACCTGAGAAATGGATTCTAATAGTTTTCGAGCGATTCAAAGACACAAATTTTTTTGGTCAAAAAATCACATAAGGCTATAGCCCATGAAATTTTTCGATTTTGGGGTCCGAAAAAATTGTTCAGATTCCTTTTGGAAATAATTCAGGAATGATTGAGATTCAGAATAAACCCATTTAGACGACAATCTGACCCTCCAAACTCAAGTTACAGTATCCGAAAGTGGTGATAGCCCACGGCTACTACTACATCCTGCAACTTGAAGAAATCCATCGGAATAGCCTTGGTTTTATGATTCCGCAGTTTCAAAACACCTGAGAAATGGATTCTAATAGTTTTCGAGCGATTCAAAGACACAAATTTTTTTGGTCAAAAAATCACATAAGGCTATAGCCCATGAAATTTTTCGATTTTGGGGTCCGAAAAAATTGTTCAGATTCCTTTTGGAAATAATTCAGGAATGATTGAGATTCAGAATAAACCCATTTAGACGACAATCTGACCCTCCAAACTCAAGTTACAGTATCCGAAAGTGGTGATAGCCCACGGCTACTACTACATCCTGCAACTTGAAGAAATCCATCGGAATAGCCTTGGTTTTATGATTCCGCAGTTTCAAAACACCTGAGAAATGGATTCTAATAGTTTTCGAGCGATTCAAAGACACAAATTTTTTTGGTCAAAAAATCACATAAGGCTATAGCCCATGAAATTTTTCGATTTTGGGGTCCGAAAAAATTGTTCAGATTCCTTTTGGAAATAATTCAGGAATGATTGAGATTCAGAATAAACCCATTTAGACGACAATCTGACCCTCCAAACTCAAGTTACAGTATCCGAAAGTGGTGATAGCCCACGGCTACTACTACATCCTGCAACTTGAAGAAATCCATCGGAATAGCCTTGGTTTTATGATTCCGCAGTTTCAAAACACCTGAGAAATGGATTCTAATAGTTTTCGAGCGATTCAAAGACACAAATTTTTTTGGTCAAAAAATCACATAAGGCTATAGCCCATGAAATTTTTCGATTTTGGGGTCCGAAAAAATTGTTCAGATTCCTTTTGGAAATAATTCAGGAATGATTGAGATTCAGAATAAACCCATTTAGACGACAATCTGACCCTCCAAACTCAAGTTACAGTATCCGAAAGTGGTGATAGCCCACGGCTACTACTACATCCTGCAACTTGAAGAAATCCATCGGAATAGCCTTGGTTTTATGATTCCGCAGTTTCAAAACACCTGAGAAATGGATTCTAATAGTTTTCGAGCGATTCAAAGACACAAATTTTTTTGGTCAAAAAATCACATAAGGCTATAGCCCATGAAATTTTTCGATTTTGGGGTCCGAAAAAATTGTTCAGATTCCTTTTGGAAATAATTCAGGAATGATTGAGATTCAGAATAAACCCATTTAGACGACAATCTGACCCTCCAAACTCAAGTTACAGTATCCGAAAGTGGTGATAGCCCACGGCTACTACTACATCCTGCAACTTGAAGAAATCCATCGGAATAGCCTTGGTTTTATGATTCCGCAGTTTCAAAACACCTGAGAAATGGATTCTAATAGTTTTCGAGCGATTCAAAGACACAAATTTTTTTGGTCAAAAAATCACATAAGGCTATAGCCCATGAAATTTTTCGATTTTGGGGTCCGAAAAAATTGTTCAGATTCCTTTTGGAAATAATTCAGGAATGATTGAGATTCAGAATAAACCCATTTAGACGACAATCTGACCCTCCAAACTCAAGTTACAGTATCCGAAAGTGGTGATAGCCCACGGCTACTACTACATCCTGCAACTTGAAGAAATCCATCGGAATAGCCTTGGTTTTATGATTCCGCAGTTTCAAAACACCTGAGAAATGGATTCTAATAGTTTTCGAGCGATTCAAAGACACAAATTTTTTTGGTCAAAAAATCACATAAGGCTATAGCCCATGAAATTTTTCGATTTTGGGGTCCGAAAAAATTGTTCAGATTCCTTTTGGAAATAATTCAGGAATGATTGAGATTCAGAATAAACCCATTTAGACGACAATCTGACCCTCCAAACTCAAGTTACAGTATCCGAAAGTGGTGATAGCCCACGGCTACTACTACATCCTGCAACTTGAAGAAATCCATCGGAATAGCCTTGGTTTTATGATTCCGCAGTTTCAAAACACCTGAGAAATGGATTCTAATAGTTTTCGAGCGATTCAAAGACACAAATTTTTTTGGTCAAAAAATCACATAAGGCTATAGCCCATGAAATTTTTCGATTTTGGGGTCCGAAAAAATTGTTCAGATTCCTTTTGGAAATAATTCAGGAATGATTGAGATTCAGAATAAACCCATTTAGACGACAATCTGACCCTCCAAACTCAAGTTACAGTATCCGAAAGTGGTGATAGCCCACGGCTACTACTACATCCTGCAACTTGAAGAAATCCATCGGAATAGCCTTGGTTTTATGATTCCGCAGTTTCAAAACACCTGAGAAATGGATTCTAATAGTTTTCGAGCGATTCAAAGACACAAATTTTTTTGGTCAAAAAATCACATAAGGCTATAGCCCATGAAATTTTTCGATTTTGGGGTCCGAAAAAATTGTTCAGATTCCTTTTGGAAATAATTCAGGAATGATTGAGATTCAGAATAAACCCATTTAGACGACAATCTGACCCTCCAAACTCAAGTTACAGTATCCGAAAGTGGTGATAGCCCACGGCTACTACTACATCCTGCAACTTGAAGAAATCCATCGGAATAGCCTTGGTTTTATGATTCCGCAGTTTCAAAACACCTGAGAAATGGATTCTAATAGTTTTCGAGCGATTCAAAGACACAAATTTTTTTGGTCAAAAAATCACATAAGGCTATAGCCCATGAAATTTTTCGATTTTGGGGTCCGAAAAAATTGTTCAGATTCCTTTTGGAAATAATTCAGGAATGATTGAGATTCAGAATAAACCCATTTAGACGACAATCTGACCCTCCAAACTCAAGTTACAGTATCCGAAAGTGGTGATAGCCCACGGCTACTACTACATCCTGCAACTTGAAGAAATCCATCGGAATAGCCTTGGTTTTATGATTCCGCAGTTTCAAAACACCTGAGAAATGGATTCTAATAGTTTTCGAGCGATTCAAAGACACAAATTTTTTTGGTCAAAAAATCACATAAGGCTATAGCCCATGAAATTTTTCGATTTTGGGGTCCGAAAAAATTGTTCAGATTCCTTTTGGAAATAATTCAGGAATGATTGAGATTCAGAATAAACCCATTTAGACGACAATCTGACCCTCCAAACTCAAGTTACAGTATCCGAAAGTGGTGATAGCCCACGGCTACTACTACATCCTGCAACTTGAAGAAATCCATCGGAATAGCCTTGGTTTTATGATTCCGCAGTTTCAAAACACCTGAGAAATGGATTCTAATAGTTTTCGAGCGATTCAAAGACACAAATTTTTTTGGTCAAAAAATCACATAAGGCTATAGCCCATGAAATTTTTCGATTTTGGGGTCCGAAAAAATTGTTCAGATTCCTTTTGGAAATAATTCAGGAATGATTGAGATTCAGAATAAACCCATTTAGACGACAATCTGACCCTCCAAACTCAAGTTACAGTATCCGAAAGTGGTGATAGCCCACGGCTACTACTACATCCTGCAACTTGAAGAAATCCATCGGAATAGCCTTGGTTTTATGATTCCGCAGTTTCAAAACACCTGAGAAATGGATTCTAATAGTTTTCGAGCGATTCAAAGACACAAATTTTTTTGGTCAAAAAATCACATAAGGCTATAGCCCATGAAATTTTTCGATTTTGGGGTCCGAAAAAATTGTTCAGATTCCTTTTGGAAATAATTCAGGAATGATTGAGATTCAGAATAAACCCATTTAGACGACAATCTGACCCTCCAAACTCAAGTTACAGTATCCGAAAGTGGTGATAGCCCACGGCTACTACTACATCCTGCAACTTGAAGAAATCCATCGGAATAGCCTTGGTTTTATGATTCCGCAGTTTCAAAACACCTGAGAAATGGATTCTAATAGTTTTCGAGCGATTCAAAGACACAAATTTTTTTGGTCAAAAAATCACATAAGGCTATAGCCCATGAAATTTTTCGATTTTGGGGTCCGAAAAAATTGTTCAGATTCCTTTTGGAAATAATTCAGGAATGATTGAGATTCAGAATAAACCCATTTAGACGACAATCTGACCCTCCAAACTCAAGTTACAGTATCCGAAAGTGGTGATAGCCCACGGCTACTACTACATCCTGCAACTTGAAGAAATCCATCGGAATAGCCTTGGTTTTATGATTCCGCAGTTTCAAAACACCTGAGAAATGGATTCTAATAGTTTTCGAGCGATTCAAAGACACAAATTTTTTTGGTCAAAAAATCACATAAGGCTATAGCCCATGAAATTTTTCGATTTTGGGGTCCGAAAAAATTGTTCAGATTCCTTTTGGAAATAATTCAGGAATGATTGAGATTCAGAATAAACCCATTTAGACGACAATCTGACCCTCCAAACTCAAGTTACAGTATCCGAAAGTGGTGATAGCCCACGGCTACTACTACATCCTGCAACTTGAAGAAATCCATCGGAATAGCCTTGGTTTTATGATTCCGCAGTTTCAAAACACCTGAGAAATGGATTCTAATAGTTTTCGAGCGATTCAAAGACACAAATTTTTTTGGTCAAAAAATCACATAAGGCTATAGCCCATGAAATTTTTCGATTTTGGGGTCCGAAAAAATTGTTCAGATTCCTTCTGGAAATAATTCAGGAATGATTGAGATTCAGAATAAACCCATTTAGACGACAATCTGACCCTCCAAACTCAAGTTACAGTATCCGAAAGTGGTGATAGCCCACGGCAACTACTACATTCTGCAACTCGAAGAAATCCATCGGAATAGCCTCGGCTCTTATGATTCCGCAGTTTCAAAACACCTGAGAAATGGATTCAAATAGTTTTCGAGCGATTCGAAGACACAAATTTTTTTGGTCAAAAAATCAGATTGTCGTCTAAATGGGTTTATTCTGAATCTCAATTGTGTCTTTGAATCGCTCGAAAACTATTAGAATCCATTTCTCAGGTGTTTTGAAACTGCGGAATCATAAAACCAAGGCTATTCCGATGGATTTCTTCAAGTTGCAGGATGTAGTAGTAGCCGTGGGCTATCACCACTTTCGGATACTGTAACTTGAGTTTGGAGGGTCAGATTGTCGTCTAAATGGGTTTATTCTGAATCTCAATCATTCCTGAATTATTTCCAAAAGGAATCTGAACAGTTTTTTCGGACCCCAAAATCGAAAAATTTCATGGGCTATAGCCTTATGTGATTTTTTGACCAAAAAAATTTGTGTCTTTGAATCGCTCGAAAACTATTAGAATCCATTTCTCAGGTGTTTTGAAACTGCGGAATCATAAAACCAAGGCTATTCCGATGGATTTCTTCGAGTTGCAGAATGTAGTAGTTGCCGTGGGCTATCACCACTTTCGGATACTGTAACTTGAGTTTGGAGGGTCAGATTGTCGTCTAAATGGGTTTATTCTGAATCTCAATCATTCCTGAATTATTTCCAAAAGGAATCTGAACAATTTTTTCGGACCCCAAAATCGAAAAATTTCATGGGCTATAGCCTTATGTGATTTTTTGACCAAAAAAATTTGTGTCTTTGAATCGCTCGAAAACTATTAGAATCCATTTCTCAGGTGTTTTGAAACTGCGGAATCATAAAACCAAGGCTATTCCGATGGATTTCTTCGAGTTGCAGAATGTAGTAGTTGCCGTGGGCTATCACCACTTTCGGATACTGTAACTTGAGTTTGGAGGGTCAGATTGTCGTCTAAATGGGTTTATTCTGAATCTCAATCGTATTGTCGTCAATCAATACTAATCTAAGTATGATATTTATGCGTCCTGAACGTTTCCCCAATGATATCAATCAAAATCTGATCAACAACTTGTGATTTTAGACCAAAAATTTGTGTCTTTGAATCGCTCGAAAACTATTGGAATCCATTTCTTAGGTGTTTCAAAACTGCGGAATCATAAAACCAAGGCTATTCCGATGGATTTCTTCAAGTTGTAGTAAGTTGAATCCCGTCGAAGTATGATATTTATGCGTCCTGAACGTTCCCTAACGATATCAATCAAAATCTGATCTGACCCGCAAATCGGAAAAATCCATGGGCGCCCACGAAATTTCTGATTTTCTGTACAAAGGTGTGTTCTTTGGTATGCGATAGAATGCTCGTGATCAAATGAATATTTATTCCTAGTCGAGTTGTAGATCTCAAACTTGGGTAATTAAACCGTGATAACAAATATGATAGAACAACAATGGAAGTGATCAGGTAACTCATTTGGAATCTGGGGGAGAGCTCGATGCAGGTTTCGGAACGAGGATGAGCATGATCATGGATGTCTTCTCGGTGAAACTTTTCTCTCTTCACGCTTTCTTACGATTATAAATTACTTTCCTAGTGCGGTTTTTCCGCACATCCCCCTTCTCATTGAGACTGATTCAGTCGGTTTGTCGAGTTTCGCTCATTTATTTTAATTCAAGTTTACCTTAATATGGTCTTGTCCTATGACTTCTTCCTCTGGGTCCTCCTCTCTGGAAGTGAACTTTGGTTGATCGCGGCTCTTCCTTGAGGCACATGGTCGTTACATGATCTCTGGAGCTGCACTTCTTACAGTTCATCTCGATCTCGCACGAGTGAGGTGCGGATGTGGTTTCCTCAGCGCATCTCGGGCATCGGCTCAGTTGAGTCGCTCATGAGACGCGAGTGATTTGGCTGTGGTAAACTGGACAGTCTTCAACTTCATGGGTGGTGTTTGAACACAGCCAGCATCGGGTTACTTCTGGTAGTCGATCTCGCATCAGTTCATCGATCTCTCCCATCGCCTCTGCAAGGTCCTTAGTCTGGCCTTTGGCGACTTTTTCGAGATGCTGATATTGCTTGGCGGGATCCTTTGACTTGAATTATTTTGGATGTAGATCAATTTCATCTTCTCGGTCAAACTTTTCTCTCTTCATGCTTTCTTACGATTATAAATTACTTTCCTAGTGCGGTTTTTCCGCACATTTCCACCCAAAATTTTTTCGTCTCGGAATTGACTGAAATCTATGGATCTGATAGAATAGAAAATTTGGATCGAATGAACTTGGTTTCGCCACTTGAAAACTTCTGTGAATCCAGTTACAGTATCTCAAAATTGATGAATGCTCCGGACTTCGGTAAGCCTAAATAATTCTGAACACTTCAGCGACTGTTAGATGTGAACATTTATTCAACCCGGCAATGTTTATATTCAAGCTAAAAGGTGTTAGAACGTGCAATAAATGGTTTTCGGACTGGGATCATGGAAAAACTAGGGTAGTTTATAGTAAAAATCACTTCAAATGTTTGAGAAGTGATGGTTGAGTGACTAAAATTCGACAGAATGACATAAAATTAGATGAAAATAAGAAAAACTTTGGCTAAATCAACCACAACTTGTCAAAAACTGGATAAATCTTCGAAATCGACCAAAACCAGTCGAAAACTATAGTTAAATCATCGAAATCGACCAAAACCAGTCGAAAACTATAGTTAAATCAACAAAATCGACCAAAACCACTCGAAAACTATAGTTAAATCATCGAAATCGACCAAAACCAGTCGAAAACTATAGTTAAATCATCGAAATCGACCAAAACCAGTCGAAAACTATAGTTAAATCATCGAAATCGACCAAAACCAGTCGAAAACTATAGTTAAATCATCAAAATCTACCAAAACCAGTCGAAAACTAGTTTAATTTTCAAAAAAATCAAAACCACTCGGAAATTCAAGTTATTTTACCAAAAACCCTAACTAATCCCATAGATCCCAATCTCTTGCTTAAAGAGTGAAAATTTACATCAAATTACTGATAAGCTTCAATGGGTGGGCACGTGCAGACGAGGTTTCTGTCACCGAATTGGTCGTCGACCCTTCCGACGGTCGGCCAAGACTTGTGGTGACACCATGGTTTTGGGAAAGCTGCCAGTTCACGTGGATAATTGTGAGACCATGTGTCTGAGATTACGGTAGCCATGGTGTGTGGAGCGTTCTGAAATTTTGTGATGGAATAGAGACCGCACCTTTTGCCCCGCCCATTTTTGTAGCAGCGCGATCGTAGCGATGTTCATATTTGCTATTCAGTCCATTGAAATCAAAGGCGCATTACTTATATCGTTCTTGTATTTCGAGGCAAAACTGCTACGGCACTAAGTAACCGATTTACGGAGGTCAGACTTTTTTACAGGTAGAGGAAGCTATGTGGCAAGGATTCGCCCACTTTTGCAGCAGCGCGATCGTAACGAGGTTCATATCTGCTATTCACTATAAGCAATGGTCCGTCCCTCTTGCCTCACCCTCTTATTGAGACCTAACACAACCGAGCGTAGCGAGGTTGATCTTCTTTGTTTATGATAAGCAAGAAACCGATCATTTTTTTCTCGCTCATTTTCACATTAGCTTGATCGTAGCGAGGTTCATATTTCCTATCCTTAAAAACAAGGGACCGCCCGTTTTGCCCCGCCCACTTTTAAAAACCTCACCTTCAACGGGTTATCCTTCTTGTCGAACGTCCCGTTCTCGATCAATCTGATTTCTTGGCGAATGGCCAGAAGAGATTCGACAAGCCGGTCCATTTCTCCCTTGTCCTCTGGAAATTTTTGGTTACTGCAGGTCGAAAAACGATTACTGTACGCCGAAAACAATTACTGTAGGTCAAAAGGGTTACTGTATGATAAAATGGTTACTGTAGACCAAAAGCTGTTCCTGTAGCTCGAAAAACGATTACTGTATGCCGAAAACAATTACTGTAGGTCAAAAGGGTTACTGTATAATAAAACAGTTACTGTAGATCAAAAGCTGTTACTGTAGGTCGAAAAATAATTACTGTATGCCAAAAACAATTACTGGATGTCAAAAAACGATTACTGTATGATACAATGGTTACTATAGGTCAAAACCGGTTACTATAGGTGAAGGGTACTGTACCTGACTCTGTTGGCTCGATCATCAGGCAGTCGTGAACTGGCCACGACATGGTTGGAGAGTGGAAACTGGAAATGTCGATTTTTCTATTATTCGTCAATTTTAATTTAAAGTTGAAAATATAAAATGAAGAGTGAAACCCTCACCCATAGTCCATGAGCCTTTTCGCAATATCCACAACTTCGACTCCAAACTGCTTGAATGGTTTACAGTCAATGATGAACTCGTGTGCCACCAGACCTTGCTCGTCTGAAAACTTGGTTGTTCTACACTGCAAAGTAGAGTGTATGGTGTACACTGTAGTAGGAATGTATGGTGTACACTGTAGTAGGAGTGTATGGTGTACACTGTAATAGGACTGTATGGTGTACACTGTAGTAGGTGTGTATGATATACACTGTAGAATGAGTGTATGCTGTACACGGTAGAATTAGTGTATGGTGTACACTGTAGAATGAGTGTATGGTGAACACTACATCTCCGATATTACGCTATAATCTTTTCAAAACACTACATCTCCGAGTTAATGCTATACACTGCAGTAGGAGTGTATGCTATACACTCAAGTCGAAGTGTACACCATACACTGCACATATGAGTGTATGCCATACACCACACCCCCGAGGTTATGCCATACACGCATATTGGAGAGTTTGGTATAAACAGACCATCTGACCATAGGAGTGTATACCATACACTGCACGCCTAGTGTACATTATACACTGCAATAATGCATGTCTTTTCACTCGGAGTAGTCACAAATTTTGTCTGTTAAGAGTCAAAAAAACCTTTGTAGACAATTTTGTAGTCCGCTTCCAGCCGCTTCGCCATATAGTTCGCGTTCAGAATAGCAACTTGAGTAGCTTCTTTCAGTCCCTCGTTGCCCATCATACGAATGTACGCCCAGGTGATTGGCAGGATACTGTAAGAAAAGTCGATAATCGATCGATAATCAATCAATTCAAACCTTGCTGAGCCCCATGGCGATGATGCAACAGCTCCGGTCGATCTTCCTTGCACTGGAACAACGGAGTGTCCTGGTAGGAACGGAGCGAGGTGTTTCTTACTGAAGATTATATTGATGGGGACAAGGGGGCGGAGTCAAAGACTGGCATCTTTCATCTTCTATATCCGGGTAGGAGAGATCCTTCGAAGGAGATAACAAATGAGGGGTTTCATCTACTATGCTCTGATTTCTGACCGCGAAAATGTTCAAAACACTTTCAGAATTTGCAAAATCGTATTGATTGGAAAGGGGGGCGGAGCTATCGACTAGGAAGCATACGTCTACCAAGCGCAGTCATCTGACTACTATAGTTACTGATCTAGTGATGAAAAGGGGCGGAGCTATAATGAAGCACACATCTCCCAAACTCATGTTTCCTACACGAAATATGAAGTGGGAAAGAAAGGGGCGCAGCTAAGGACTAAAGACCATGCGTCTACCATACCCTAAATAAATTCAAACTGTTCGTAGGTTTCCAAACGCGCTGAAAACATTGAAACCGCTCTTAAATATCAATTTTCAACTTTTGTGGTTGAAAACGGCACTCCAACTCCGATTGGATTCTCACTGGTTTTCCAAATGAAAACTATGATGTGGGGTAAATGGGCGGAGCTAACGACTAGGAAGCATACGTCTACCAAGCTCAGTCATCTGACTACTTTAGTTACTGATCTAGTGGGGGAAAACCACTAGGAAGCTCACGTCTACCATACTCTTATTTCTAACATTTCATAGGTTCTCAAATGCGAAAACGATTGAACTGATCTCAAATTACGATTGATTCACCTTCGTGTACTATGTTTCCAAATACTCTGAAGTTGATTCTGAAAAAGGGGCGGAGCTAACGACTAGGGAGGATACGTCTACCACAATTCTAACTGTTTCCAGGTTCTCAAACGCGCTGAGAACGATAGAACCGGTTTCAACTCCTAATTTCAAGCTATTTCCAAAGGACCACTCACACTCCGATGGGCCCAACTCCTGGTCCACCTCCGCCATGCGGGATGCAGAAAGTTTTGTGCAGATTGAGATGAGACACGTCACTTCCATAGTCTCCTGGTCTGCACAGTCCAACTTGAGCGTTCATGTTTGCACCGTCCAGATAAACTTGACCACCATGTTCGTGTACCTTGGCGCACACATCTTTAATGGAAGACTCGAAGACACCATGGGTCGATGGATAGGTCACCATGATGGCGGCCAGCTCGTTGGAGTACTTTTCGGCCTGCAAAAGTATTTTGCAACCATTTCGGAAATGGTTGAATATCGTCGTGTTTTAAAACTGGATGAGGGCAGAAAACGGTACAATATAACCGCTCTGCGCTTTGCGAGATCCTCCGCAGAGCGCACTTACCTCACTATTTTTGAATAATTTTCTAAAGTTTCAACCTATTTTCCTCGTTTTCTCATCGTTGCACCGAGTGCCAAGATCAGAAAAATCGAGTGGGGGTGGCGTTTCAAAAAAGGCGCGAATCATTCGATCCCAATCAATAGATTCAAATTTTCGCTTCGGATGACCGCTTTGCAGCCGTCTTTTGGTATTTTGCCCATTTATCCTATAGTCCTATACTGAACTTGATTCTTCTTACAAGTGATGAAAAACTTCTCTTTCAAAGTTTTTACATGAATTTATACCTACTCTTCGCGCAAAATTGTTTGAAATCGGTTAAAATTATATCCTGAATTTGCTAAATGGAAAAAAAACTATATTTTTTCAAATCTTTTTCAAAGATCGCCAATTTACACTTGTTTCTTATGAAAAGAAAAAATATTCCATGACGGATTAGAAGCATAATTTTCGTTATTCAAAAAAATCAAAATTTAAATTCTCACTTTTGCCGCCAAATCTTTGTAGTTGATGTTTCCGTGGTGATCCGAGTCGACTACCACAACTTTCATGTTCGCTAGATGAGCCGATGCTGGGTTTGTTCCATGTGCAGAAGTTGGGATCAGACAGATCTGGATTATCGATTATTGTTATTGTACACTACACATTGGAGTGTTAGGTGTACACTGTAGTCGGAGTGTATGACGTACACTTCAGCCGGAGTGTACAGAACATCGGCGTGTGTTGTACACTGCATTCAGAGTGTAAGTCACACGCTGAATTTGGAGTGTACATTATACGAAGTCTGAGTTTGCAATATGCACTGCACAGCGTAGTGTACATCATACACTACAGTCCGAGTGTAAACTCTACACTACAATCCGAGTGTACAACATTCACTTCATATCCGAGGGTTTGTCAGTTAGATCTAACTACTGATACGATTCAAATTATCAATTTTTACTAATCAAAATGACATCGCTATTTCTCAATTTGAATCAAAATTCATCACCTTTTCAACAGAAAATTATCTGATTTCTCATAATTAACTCTTTTTTTCATTTTCAACAAAAATAACATAAATTTCTCCGCGTATGAAGGGGAAATTCACTTGTTTTACGGAAATGTGATATTTTTGAACAAATATAATACTAAAATCATACATTTCTCTGCTCCTGACCCTGGTGTCTCAAATAGTTTCTTATGGTCAGAAGTCCTGCGTACTCTCCGTTGGCTCCAGAATTCGGTTGAAGACTGAAATTTATTGATTTATTGATTGATTTTCTCCATTAAAGCTAGTTTTTCTACAATATTCATCAACATTTCTTCTTCGGATGTGTCAAAAATCAAAATCTTAATGAAAATCTTTGACACTTGTTTGAAACTTGTGACGATTTTTCGATAAGTGTAGGAAAAACCATTGAAAATACAGAAACTAACTCGTTTTGGGCTTGTTCAGGGCACGTTTACCTCAAAATTGGATAATTAAACCAAACCTGAAGTTATCATAGCCAGTGATTTCAGACAACCATGCTTCCAAGTCCTTGAAGACCGTCTCATACCCCTTAGTTTGTTCTTTTGGAGCAAATGGATGAATGTTGGCGAATTGAGGCCAGGTGATTGGCTGTAAGTTGGCGATTATTCTTGAGGTCATGGTTAAAAACACTAAACAGACTTTGGAACGTGAGTTTCTAATATTAAAAATGGTTCAAAATATGAAAAAAAAACGGTTGTTTTATGGGGTTTTTTTCGTGAAAAATTGAAAAAAATCGATGAATTGGAGTACAAAACTGATTTTTCTTTCTCTCTTTTTCTCCCGTCTCACGAAACACTCACAATAAGTTCTGCCGATGCGTTGAGCTTCATTGTACACGACCCAAGTGGAATCATTGAGTGAACTAGAGAAGTGTCCTTGTTTTCGAGACGCTTCATGTATCTGAATTATGCAACAATTGCAAAAGTGGGCGGAGTCGGGCCGCCTCTTTCTCACCTCACAAGTTGCTGCTCACTGTGGTACGAGTTGAAAGTTGGGTGTTCGAGGTAGGTTGATGTTCTGGCATGAGCAGAGTTTCCGATTAGTGGTGTTGGAGCTTCCCATTTTTCGGCTCTTAGTTGTTCCTGAAGTGAATCTCTCAGTCTCTCTCTCTCTCAGTCTCTCTCTCTCTCTCTCTCTCTCTCTCAGTCTCTCTCTCTCTCAGTCTCTCAGTCTCTCTCTCAGTCTCTCTCTCTCTCTCTCAGTCTCTCTCTCTCAGTCTCTCTCTCTCAGTCTCTCTCTCTCTCTCAGTCCCTCTCTCTCACTCAGTTTCACTCTCTCTCTCTCTCTCTCTCTCTCTCTCTCTCTCTCTCTCTCTCTCTCTCTCTCAGTCTCTCTCTCTCTCTCTTTGTGTAAAAAAAAGCTTACTGGTGACAACTTCGCTTGTCCAGTGAAGACATAAATCAGATCGACCAGGTCTTCTGACTTGGTGGTTTCATCAAGAGCTACACCAATCGCGCCATCGGAATAGTATCTCAGGTTGATTTTCTTCTCCTCGGCTCTGGTGCGCACCAGCTGGACGTCACCATTGATGTTCACCTTCAGGGTGTCAAAGAAGTCTTGGTGAACGATTGTGTGGCCGGCTTGCTTGAGTTCTGAAAACATTCTTGAGGTAGAAGATTTCAGGCTCCGCCCCTATGCCCCCTTCCCTCATACAGAAAACAAGCAGAGAGTCCTCGCTACGCTCAGAGCCCCTCTCTCACTTTTTCATTACAAAATCTCATATTCATACTTTTTAATTGAAAAAAAAGTAGTTTTTAGAAGCAAGATCTTTACTATTTCTCTCTCTCACTCTCCTTTTCTCTTTTCCTTCTTCTCTCTCTATCTCTCTCTCTTTATATCTATCTATCTCTCTCCCTCTATCCCTTCCTCCTCGCTGCTCGCTTTCACACTCCCTGTACAATCCAAACGCAACAAATACTAATGCAAGTGTGGCTAGAACTAATGCAACAACCTGCGAGGGTCCCCAGTGGTCACGCGAATAGCACAAACGAAAAACGTGCAGCGATGACCGAGCTCAGAGGCGACGAAGCGCATCAGATCTGGCCAAAAACACATCAGATCTGGCGTGGTGCTAGGATCCCTTCGGAAACTATATTATCACCTAGGGAATGGTCTCAACAGATGTATCTTGAAATTTGAGTCAGAAAAACTCATTTCTTCATGTGTAAAATGACGATTTCATCAATTGAGACCAATCAGATCTGGCCAGATCTGACTTGATTTTCCAAAAGTCTTTTCGGAAACTGTTTTTTCATCGAAGAAGTTGTTAAAACCGATTTTACACTTTGACAATAGTTTCTAAAGGTCATTTTCACAGTCTGGATGATATTTCACTATCCATAAACTACATTTTAAAAAGACAATCAGATCTGGTTTGAATCGAGTCAGATCTGGCCAGATCTGATGCGCTTTAAATCAGTTCTGGCCAGATTTTTGATTTTTCCCAATTGACCCCAGACGAAGTGCAGATAAGTGTTGAAGGAATTTTATGAGTTCTAAGGTATTTGTGCTTGACTCTTACAAATTTTCAGTACATCTATACTTTTATTCGTCAAAATGTTCGTCCTGAATCGAATGGTACTGGTTTGTTTTTCCATTTTACGTTACCTAGATTTTCTGCTTGATAACTTTTATTAGTTTATAACATTTTTGTTCATTCGCTATGAGATGTGTCCAAAATCCTCGCAGTTTTGTACAGAAAAAGTTGAAGTATCAAAAATTAAAAGTAAAAATTGATGAGAATGGGTTACTGTAGCAGTAGATCAAATGTTTTTATTTTCGTTTTTCCTGTTTCCATTGAGCTGTTTTTTGCCTTTTTAAATCATTTTCCTCTTTTGTTTCATCAGTTAACTGAAAATGGAAGGTATATATGATGTTTTTATAATAAGTTTTCGCAGTTATCACAGTCATTTCCACAGCATTTCTTCAAAATTTCGTTTCCAGGTCTCTCGAAGTAACGCATTTCTCTTGACGTCACGATAATGATAGTTAGTTCGTAGTTAGTTGTCATGAAGACAGGTGAGTAACTTTCAGATTATGTTCTTCGAATTGTACTTGTTGTTCTTGATTTTAAGGTGATGAAATCATTCATATGCCGAGGAAAGGTAAGTTTGCGTGTTTTACTGAATCAATTATTCGAATTTTCGTCTTGATGGGATTCTTTTGTTTAATAACTTCTAGTTACCTGCGTTGTTCACAAAAGTAAACAGTCAAGTCGTCTAGTTGGCAATTAGTAAATCGCATCCCATCGCATTCCGCATCCCATTTACAAAAACGAGATGTGATAACTTTTTTCGCATCGCATGGACACCTTTTTTCAAAGATTAAGTTAGGTTTGGGTCAGATTAACGTTTAAACTGAGCCTAAATACAAGGTGATTGGGCTGTTCCAAACAAAGTTACAGGCGTCTGAAAAAAACGGGATGCGGTGGGATGCGATTTACTAATTGCCCGCCTAGTTACAAAGTAACAGTATTAACAGTAAAAGTAAAGTAACAGAAAAAAAGCAAATATGCAAATTGCACAACAATCTGGTCCTCCCCTAATGTTAAAATTTCAGCGCATCAAGATGATTTGCAATTTCCAAAAAGTTGAAATTTGGTTCTCGCAGGGAAGCTGCAATCAATAAGTCCAAAGAGGAGGAAGTTGTGATCAGGAAAAATGGCTGAAAAAGGGGTTTGTTTTATCGTTTAACTAAAAATTATTTCATAAGGAATATGGATCGAACTCGTTCATATCTTAAACCCAGTATGCCGAATGAGCACGGACTCATTCAGGTAAATTACTTGAAAACCAAACTCGTGAGGTAAACTGCGAGGAAGTAAGAATATTATTTTATACTTTCTAGACTCATGGGATGAAGATAGGACTAATTCGAAAGAGAAAGCAAGTAGCTGTAACAGGACAGTAGAGGACATAAGAGAACAGACAAGAAGCGGATCTTTTGAACTTTCAAGGTATTTTTCTTCACATTGCTGTACAGTCGTAAACATGTTTCTGACATCGCTGCCTAGTCGTAGACATGGTTATGACACCGCTGCCTAGTCGTAGACATGGTTCTGACATCGCTGCCTAGTCGTAGACATGGTTCTGACACTGTTGCCTAGTCGTAGACATGGTTCTGACATCGCTGCCTAGTCGTAGACATGGTTCTGACATCGCTGCCTAGTCGTAGACATGGTTCTGACACTGTTGCCTAGTCGTAGACATGGTTCTGACATCGCTGCCTAGTCGTAGACATGGTTCTGACACCGCTGCCTAGTCGTAGACATGGTTCTGACATCGCTGCCTAGTCGTAGACATGGTTCTGACATCGCTGCCTAGTCGTAGACATGGTTCTGACACTGTTGCCTAGTCGTAGACATGGTTCTGACATCGCTGCCTAGTCGTAGACATGGTTCTGACACTGTTGCCTTGTCGTAGACATGGTTCTGACATCGCTGCCTAGTCGTAGACATGGTTCTGACACTGTTGCCTAGTCGTAGACATGGTTCTGACATCGCTGCCTAGTCGTAGACATGGTTCTGACATCGCTGCCTAGTCGTAGACATGGTTCTGACACTGTTGCCTAGTCGTAGACATGGTTCTGACATCGCTGCCTAGTCGTAGACATGGTTCTGACACCGCTGCCTAGTCGTAGACATGGTTCTGACATCGCTGCCTAGTCGTAGACATGGTTCTGACATCGCTGCCTAGTCGTAGACATGGTTCTGACATCGCTGCCTTGTCGTAGACATGGTTCTGACATCGCTGCCTTGTCGTAGACATGGTTCTGACATCGCTGCCTTGTCGTAGACAGAACTGCCAGATTTTCAAATTTCTAATCTCGATAAACACTGTTTCATTGCAGGAGGTGCTAGAGCAGAATAGTGAAAGATCAAGTTGCCCACAACAAGTCCCCTCGATCCCGAACCCGACACCAGTGGAAGAAAAAAAAATAAATTGTTGGTGTAGTTCTGTAAAATAAATATTTTATAAATATAAAAGTGTTATTTTGAGTGAAGAACCCAATTTGGAAGAAAAAATATTCAAATCTGATCTGGCCAAAAACACGTCAGATCTGGCCAAAATACGAGCAGATCGTGCCAACGCCGACGTGCATTTCCCCAGATCTGATGTGTTTTTGGCCAGATCTGATTGAAATCGCCGCCTCTGAGAGTGGTTAACGCGTCCGATCGTTATTCGCTTAATGCGAGTTCGAATCCCGTCAATCATCCGGCCATTTTTGCACAACCCTTCCTCTTCCCTCCTCCCCCCCCCCCCCCCCCTCCCCGTAAATCGACACATAAATGGATCACCCAAAAATTTGCCTCACGAAAAAGGGGGCGGTCCCCTTGTTCTATTATTAATACAGAAAATAATTCAAGAACTGAATACTTTTCCAAATTTTTTCACATAATTTTACTTTTCCTGATCAAAAATTGGTATCATCACTTTCATTATACCTCTGAACCTTTTTTTCGTTCTGAAATGAAATAGGCTCCGCCCTTTAAGCCACGCCCCTTTGACTATTCCAAAAGTCTCGAAAACTGTTTCAATCGGATTAAAACTTCGAAAATGATTTTTTTTTATTTTCATATTTTTCCGGATAAATTTTGATAAAACCGTTCAAAACACGATTTTCACCACGAAAAAGCGTGGAAGCTCCACATTTTCAAAAATGTCAGAAAATCGAATAAAAATTTGTTTCATGATACTCTCCGCTTCATTTGTATGCTCAAAATCACACTCAAAGGGTTAAAACTTGGTAAATGAGCTGATTTCATACTTTTCAATAGGAAAAACATACGATGAGCAAGGTAGGCCGTTGACTTGTTGATGCCTCTTGCAATTTCTGCTAGTCTCTTCGGACCATGGTATACTGCATACATAGCGGACATGTTGGCAAGGAGTGCCTTAAAGTCGTTAAGTGAGAGTGAAGAGTGACTTTACTCGAATTTTAATCTTTTTTATGGAAAGTTTTTAAAAAATCACTGAAAAATAAAATAAATGCCTTTTTTAACTCATAAATCACTAAAAATTTGTTCATTTTAAGATTGGTAAAAGCAAGTGTTCTCTTACTCTCTCGCGCTCTCTCTCTCCCTCCCCCTTTCTTTCTTTCTTTCTTTTTCTCTCTCTCTCTCTCTCTCTTCTTTCTCTCTCTCTCCCCTTCTCTCTCTCTCTCTCCCTCTCTCTCTCCCTATAATAAACCTGAGCTGTGCATATATTACTGGTCGCTTTGTCTCTTCTGATATGCTGTTCTCTTGTTTGGAGTGCAAGTCTCAGAGCTTTGTTGCCATGTGAGTCTCTGGAATTAGGTATGGTGATACAAAGGGGCGTGGCTTATTTCTTCTACTCTTTTTCGAAAAATTGAGATAGTTCAAAAGAGTCAGAACATTCCTAGATCAATTTTTCCGATTCAAAATAGCGAAAATGGTCCTAATCGCGCCAAAAACTAGACTGCGCCAAGTGGGCGGAGTCAAAAAGAGGGCGTGGCTTACTTGGTAATACCAATGATCCTTCCGGGCATATGTCGACTGAGCGAGTTCTTTGCATCGATTTTTGCTACCGACATAAATCCTGCGTGTGGGCCACCGTATCCAAGAGGAACTCCGAAGCTGAAAGAAATGGACTTACATCAAAAGTTTAGCAAGTTATCTTTGTAGCTTTCAAAATATTTTGCTCTAGTACATTTTGCTTAATTATAATTACAAGAAATCAACACTAAATTTTCTTTTTGATGTTCAAGTTTGGTAACAAACTGATCCTTTTCCACAACTGATCATTTTCCCTTTTTTGTTGTTTTCTCCAAGAATAGTCACGGAAAATCTTGACTTTATTTTTTATTTTCTGTTAATTAAAGCGCTTTCTCTGTGTCTAACCGGCAGTAAAGTCAATGATCCATCAAGTAAAGCGAGATGTTGCGGACAAAAATTATTGCGCAAAAAATCAATCGATAAATTGTAGAATTTTGTGAGTTAGTGCCTTCTGATGCGCCGAATCTAAATATGCCAGTTTCGTTCTGTTTGGTCCTACCAGAGCGTTGCAGTACAACAAAACAGCGTTTTCTCAACCTTCAAGTTGTAACTACTTCAAATACTAAAATATGGTATTCACAGCATGATGCTGAATGGAATTATTTCTAAATTATCGATTGATTTTTTGCTCACACCCTTTTAAGAACCACATGTGCGAGTTGACTTCTGTTTCAATGATTAGAGAAAACAATTTAGCTTCGAATGATCACTAAAATTTCTGTTTTTTTCGGAAAAATTTCACGTAATTCCTTAATTTTCTCAAAATTAATCATACCGTTGAGCTGAACCCACAGCGATGTCAGCTCCAAGGTCTCCAGGTGGACGAAGAATAGTCAACGCCAATAGGTCGCACACCATGATCACCAGGGTCTTGTTCTTGTGGGCCTTTTCGATGAGTTCTTCCACATTCAGTACCAGTCCTTCGGTATTTGGGTACTGCACGACGATCGCTGCGATGGTCTGAATTTTTTAAATTCTTTCTCAATTTTTAATAGAATTCAATTTTTTAGTTTTCAAAAACTTCATACTGCTTTTTTCGCACTTTTATAACAAAAATTGCACTTCCATAGGAATTTACAGAAAGACTCTTCTTTCTTCCTCGAGTTTTTTTTGTAGATTTATCAAAATCTGGGTTACTAGATCGGTCAAAAACAGTTTTAATTTTCAATTTTTGAATATTTCTTTTTTTTTCATTTTTCCGCACTTTGATAAAATTGTCATTATTTCTTGGAATCAAGGCTAGTTCCTTCACAAAAGATCCGTTTTCCTTATGTTTTCCGATTTTTTGCAACTTTTATTCAGTTTTCAAAAGTGGTTCTACGCAAAAGTCCAAAAAACTGCTTCTATTACTCTAATTAAAAACATTAAATAGAAATCTCACATCATCTAGCTTCAGTTCGTCCAACGAAGTCGTCTCGAGTTTGATTCCAAGCGGGCTGAAAATTAATTTTCATTTTTCGGAAAAAGGTACGAACATGAAATTTTTCGAACTACAGTAACTGAAATTTGATCGGTATCTCATTTCATCGAATACTTTTGAGAAAATGGTTTACTAAATCGCCCGCCCCTTTTTTGCTATGGAAATTAGTTTATATGGGGGGTCCTATACTTACCAGGTCTATCAGATTTTTTTTTCTCGGGAGTATTTTTCTGATGTCATTTTGAATGTCCTAAAAGGATCCCTAACGTAGAGAAGAACACCTACTGTCAAAAAAAAATAATATAGATGTATTCCGGAAAAATAGATAAAAAGAGAAAAGTGTGTATAAACAGAAGTAATAGGAAATGCTGATGCTTCATCAGTCGATTGTAGGAGATGTCGTATGATTGTGAATCGAAAAAGGGCCCCTTGATGGGGAGGAAATAGATGGCCGGTTCTAAGGCACCGGGGAACGGGCGGACCCAAGTCCCGAAGAAAGTAGCTCTTATGGATAGAAAAATAATAAGATAATAGACTATACTCAGTGCTCGAAATACGATCGTTTTCAAAGTCAAGGAATTTTACGACCGTTTTCAGTAATTCTCGATCGTTTTCAGAAAATACTATCGTTTTCAGTTATTTTCAGAAATTTTCGAAAAAAATACGATCGTTTTCAGTAATTTTCAGAAAAAAACGGCCATTTTCTATCGAAAATTACTGAAAACGACCGAAAATTTCCGAAAACGATAGTATTTCGACCACTGAGTATGAGGGTCCTATACTTAACTCACCAGGTCCAGGTCTCAGATTTTTTTTTCCTCTGGAGTACTTTTCTGATGTCATTTTGAATGCCCTAAGAGGATCACTAACGTAGCGAGGAACACCTACTGGATAAAATTTCACTCACTCGCTTCTCGTCTTCACTACATCAGCGTTCTGCGGATGAAGGAACGGGTCCAAGATGACCTTATTTCTCTTTGTATGTCTCGATGCGAGTGCTACGGCTTCCGCAGTGGCAGTCGCTTCATCAAGTAGAGATGCATTTGTCGTGGGAAGACCAGTGAGGTCAGCTATCTGAATGTTTTCACGATGTTATTACGGTATTTTATTTGGTACCTAGATACGCCCGACAAGAATTGCACGGAATATTTAAACTGTTTCTGAAAAAATAAAAATTTCCATGTAGTCAAAACACCATTTTCTGTTGCAAAACACACCGAGCTAAAGGTGATTGTTATCGATTAGACGCGTTGCACGCAGATTATATTGAACGAAAATTCGCTGTAGAGCGCGTTCGCACATCAAGATTTTTTCATCCTTTTCTCACATAGCTTTCTCTACCTGTAAAAAAATCTGGCCTCCGTATATCGGTTATTTAGTACTGTAGCAGTTTCGCCTTGAAACACAAGAACGATCAAGTGATGCGCCTTTAATTTCAATGAACTGTAAGTAACAATAATAATTTAAATCCACAAAGATCTAACTGTTCGTTGTGAGAGTTACCGTACTCATTCTGCAAAATTGAGATTAGAGCGAGTTTGAAAACGGCCATGCTTCTAGCGATATATGTGTTTCTCCTATTTTTCTCAAGTTAACAAGCGAATTTGTTTCGACGATTGCTATTGAGAAATTGCAAATGATGTAACTTTCCTTCGTTACTAGCTTTTTATCATGAATTTTGAGAAAACGTCAAAAGTTTTTTAACTACAGTAACTGTAATTTGATCTACAGCGGTGCAGGATTTACGAAGGGGCGGAGTTTGTGCTCGTTGCTTATTGGTCGCCTCCCCTCGCAGTTTTACATGAACTTACTGCCCGTCGCACACCGCGCTAAGCGCAGTAGAAAAGTGTTGGATCAAGCAGCGAGGGGGGGCGACCAATAAGCAGCGAGCACAAACCCCGCCCCTTCGTAAATCCTGCATCACTGTACATCAAATTACAGTCACTGTAGTTTAAAAATTATTTTTCTCAGACGTTTTTTCAAAATTCATGATAAAAAGCTAGTTACGAACTTTGCGCTAACATGACTTCGAGTTGGGTTTTTTGAAATTATTTTTATTACTGCATAAAATTCTTTTCTCGTCTCCGCAATATTTTTTTGTTGATAAGTGACACTTCGGATACACGGAAATGATTTCCATTTTTGAAAAATAAAATTTCTTTGCAAAAAAATAATAAATAAATAAAAATCACTTTTCATCTAATCAAATCAAATTTTTTTATATACGAATTACTATAAGTTCCGACGTCCGATTTCTGTTTTATGAAATTTCACTTTCGATTTCCGCCTTCCGTCAAAAAATCATTTATACGAGATGAGCTTCGTAAGAAAAATGAGAAGAAATACAATTAAATCTTTGTCATCCTAGTCTAGTTCGTCTAAGAATGAGCAGATATACAATATTTCTGAAAATATTTCACTTTTTAAACTTCCGACATTAGTAAAAAAAAATCACTTCTGTTTAGAATTTTTTTACTTCCGTTCATTTAATTTTGAACCGCTACAAAAACACTCACCAATGTCTGATAGTTCAGAAGTGATTCCAATCGTCCCTGTGATATTTCTGCTTGATACGGAGTGTACTGCGAAATCCATCCAATGTTCTGCAGAATGTTCCGCTGAATGACAGCTGGCACTATCGTGTCGTAAAAGCCCATTCCGATGTACGAACGGTACACTTTGTTCTCATTCGCGATCGATTCTAGCTCTCTGAGCATTCTGAACTCATCGAGGGCTCCGGGTAGTTCTGGAAGAAAGGGGGTTGAGAAAAAGGCAAAATTTCTGATCTGGAGTCATGATTCTCAAACATTTTCAGAAGAAATGAAGCAAAACTTCTATTTATACCAGAACTATGAATAAAGTTTGTATTATAATTATAAACCTCAGACCGTTTTTCAATGTTCACATTGTAAAGGTCTAAACTGTTATAAGCTTGAAGACAAATGAAACACAGAGAAGCATGGCAGTTTTCAAACGCGCTCTAATCTCAATTTTGCAGAATGAGTACGGTAGGAGACGGGACTCTCACAACGAACAGTTAGATCTTTGTGGATTTAAATTATTATTCTTACTTTCAGTCCATTGAAATTAAATGCGCATTACTTTTACGTTCTTGTATTTCGAGGCGAAACTGCTACGGTACTAAATAACCGATTTACGGAGGTCAGACTTTTTTACAGGTAGAGGAAGCTATGTGTAACAGAAAATGATGTCGTCGGAAAACTCAGCTGAACATTTTTTCCTGTTTCATTCGAAAAAGAGAAGGAACAATGAATTTTCGCAAGTTGTTGATATCAAATCGACGAAGTGATACATTAATCAAAGAATGAAGCAATTTAAATTTTAAAAACGAAATTCATTAAACATACCCAATGGTTTTTCTGCTCTGATTACATTCGGTACATTCTTGTCTGTTAGGTGGTCGATGGTCTGAATTCGAACATTGAAACTGTTTTTCAATTATCAACCTTGAATCCGAGAAGATCCAGCATCTGTTGCTGCTCAAGTCTAGACGGACCAACATGACGATCGACAAAAGCATCGTATTGAAGGCATCTGGACGACTGAGCAACTCGAGAACATCGGGCACCAAGCTGCACTCCACGACGGAGCATTCTGAAGTTACTCGATGAACTTATCAAACAGAAACGCAACCTTGAAGTGATCGGGTTGTTATCTTCGACAAACAAAGTGTAAAAAACTACTATCTAATCAACTTGTTTGAAAAAGAAACACGAACAACATATGAAAAACGTTGAATATTGTTCAGGAAGTGCTCTCAAACTATCAGAAGTGAAAAATCTATATTAAAAACAAAAAAAAAACTAACCTTAAAATCGCTTGAAACTAACGAAAAATCCATTGTATTTTGACCAAAACGAAACACATATATCGCTAGAAGCATGGCCGTTTTCAAACGCGCTCTAATCTCACTTTTGCAGATGAGTACGGTAACTCTCACAACGAACAGTTAGATTTTTGTGGATTTACATATTATTCTTACTTTCAGTCCATTGAAATTGAAGGCGCATTACTCAAATCGTTCTTGTTTTTCGAGGCGAATTTAAGT
>OZ022251.1:15585325-15637825 GCA_963978915.1 Caenorhabditis parvicauda | reverse complement strand
TCTATAGGTCAAGGGGAGAGCGGTCCGCGAGTCATTTGCAGTGAGTTGTCCCATGTTCCTATGAATCTTCCTTTCTGAAAATCGATAATAAACACTTTTCTAAATAAAACGAGTGCCAAAGTATCAGAGTTGAACGGGTACGTTTTTTGTTAAATCTGAATTAAAAAAGCAACATATGGAAAAATCTGTCTACTAACTACGCAGAACCCAGCTCGAGTCTGATACTGGGTAAAAAGTTCAGCGGGGCATTATGTTTCAAAATATGTATTACAAGTGAAAACATGGCACAAGTTTATATTCTGACTGCATGTAGAACCCAACTCGACTCTGATACTGGGTGAAGAAACCAAAAAAAACTAACCTCGAAGAGTTCCAGCACCTGTTGCCCGACGGGAATGCGGTATCTGCGATGTGGCACGGCCAGTGCTTCGGATGGATAGCTCACCTTTCTGAAAATCGATAATAAACACTTTTCTAAATACAATGAGTGCCAAAGTATCAGAGTTGAGCGGGACTTTATTTTTCAAAATATGTATTACAAGTCAAAACATGCCATAAGTTAATATTCTTACTGTATGTAGAACCCAGCTCGACTCTGTCACAAACTTAAGAAATAATGAAAATAACCTCGAAGAATCCAAGTGCCGCTTTCAATGGTGGTTCGAATTGCCTGGTTGGTAGGTCGAAGTCATCTGCAGATCCCCATGGGGGAGAAAGTCTATCTTCTGAATTGGTCGCTCTGCTTTCTGAAAACTTGTAGTGAAAAAAAATTATGAATCAAATGAGTTCCCAAGTATCGGAGTTGAGCGGGTCATTATTTTTTTTATTTATTAAAAATCGAAACGTGACATAAGTTTTACTCTGACAGTAGGCAGAACCCAGCTCACCTCTATTACTAAACTTAACATGAAACTAACCTTTAGGATTACGACTGCAACATGAATGTGTCATTTAGAACAAACCGCATACCTCTGAAAATAGAATTATTACAAATGTGACAGAAAGTGAACTAACCTTGCACTGTTCAGCAAAATCAGCCTTGTGGGGTCTGGTTTCCGGAATCACATGACCTCGTCTGGGCTTGAGGCAGGGTGTTTGTTTGACAATTGTGGCTTAACATTTTCGTGTCGGGTCGGATGATGAATTGGGAACATCTGAAAAATAGAGAAAATTTACAACTTAAGAAGAAAATTATTTTTAATATATGAAATGAGTTAGGACATTGTTTTCAAAAAAGTATCATAACACAAGTATGAGTTGTAAAAAAACTAGTTGTATATACGCAATTTTTCCGTAGCATAAAAAATGTTTTCGAAAAGTAGTTTTAGATGGTAAAGTGATGTTTGGAAAAGTATGTTGAACGAGTTAGTAAAAACTATCATGAAAAATATTCTTTTTTTCTTGAATAATATAATAAAAAACCAATTTGAAAACTAAGATAAAAGATAAATAGGATATTGAAAACAAAAAAAAACAATTGTGAATATTGCTGGTTACGGTAACATTGAAATTTCGTTGCAAGACACTTTCCTTCACGCAATTCACCGGAATTCTCACTTTTTTCAAATTCACCGGAATTCTCACTTTTTCTTCTCAAATTCACCGGAACTTCACTTTTTTTTTTCAAATTCACCGGAACTTAGCATCGTTTTCCCCCCTTTCCCATTTTCACCGGAATTTCACCGGAATTCTGAAGAATTTTTTTAGAGTAGAGGAACTTAGGGATGAGAATTTCGCACAGGAGAAACGAAATAAAGGAAAGATGCACATATCTTCCTCTACCTGTAAAAAAGTCTGACCTCCGTAAATCGGTTATTCAGTTACCGTAGCAGTTTCGCTTTGAAATACATGAACAATTAAGTAATGCGCCTTCAATTTCAATGGACTGAAAGTAAGAATAATAATTTAAATCCACAAAGATCTAACTGTTCGTTGTGAGAGTCCCGACCCTACCGTACTCATTTTACAAAAATGCGACTGCCGCGAGTTTGAAATCGGTCAGACTTTTTGCTAGATATGTGAGATGTAATCTCAAAATAAATGAAAAGAAGAAAATTCGTGCAACCTACAGTAATCCTTCGATCTACATTTTTCGTGATTTTTTCTTTTTTTTCGATTTCTCTCTTCATTAAAGAAGGTTTTCAATGTTATTTCCATTATTCTCTGTGAAATGTTTCACACCTAGTTGTAGTTAAGCATGATATTTCTTCTTTTGTTCCTCTATCCAATTTCTCTTATATTTTAGTGATGGAAAAACAACGTTTCATCCCAGTCGGTAACATTCCACCGGATCATGTATCCATCAGCTTTCATCAACCTGGATTCGCCCCTCCCGGTCTACCAGGATGTGAGTATTTCTATTGATTGCAAAAATCTAAGATTCTGATTAATTTCCTTAAACGAAAATGAAATTAGATCAAATTCCACTTTTTGTAGTTCAGAAAAATGTTGGGAACAATTCGCAACGTTTATAGAGATGAGAGAACAAGGAGAGTGTGTTAAAACCTTAGAATAATAATATGAAAAAAATAATGAGGTAAGTGCGCTCCGCGGAGGGTCGGCAAAGCAGTTGGAGAGCGGCCCCTGGAACTCTGACTTTTCAGACCTACCACCAGTGGACGGAGTTCCTGAGGGTCTCGAATACCTAGCCCTGGTCAAAGAGCTCAACATCATTCAGCACGTCGAGCTGGTCGAGGTTCTGTGTAACTGGGAAGGGAAAAACAAGTTTACTGTCGAAAACGAGGCAGGTCAAAAAGTGTTCTCTGTTTACGAATACAGTGGCTGTACTATAAGGCAGGTCTGCTGTGAGAAAAGAAGGACGAAGCTGAAGGTTGTGGACAATTTCAATAGAGTGAGTGGGTATGAAGTTGCACGGAAGAAAAGTTCCCTTTTCGAAAGTCGGAAATAGAAATTTCTAAATAGAAGTCGAAGTTTGGAATGCAAAATACACATATATCGCTAGAAGCATGGCCGTTTTCAAACGCACTCTAATCTCAATTTTGCAGAATGAGTACGGTAACTCTCACAACGAACAGTTAGATCTGTGTGGATTTAAATTATTATTCTTACTTACAGTTCATTGAAATTAAAGGCGCATCACTTTATCGTTCTTGTGTTTCAAGGCGAACCTGCTACAGTACTAAGTAACCGATTTACGGAGGCCAGATTTTTTTACAGGTAGAGAAAGCTATGTGCCAGGTAAATCCTGGCCAGATTAGGTTGAATTTTGGTAGATGCAGGTTTTTGTCAACTAGAATGGGTCCAATTTTTGTCGATATTTACCAGAACCGGCCGGAATTGACCAGGATTTCGCCGATTTTAAATTCCCCTACTATCATTATTCAGGAAGTACTGACAATCAAGCGCCCGTTCGGTTTCTTCGCCAACTGCTGCAGTCTTTTCGCGTGTGGATGTCTCCGTGATAAATGTTTCGTGTATTCTGGTGGGAAAATGGTGAGGTTTGCTATAGAAATTAATGCGAAATCACGGTAAATACAGTTGAAAAGTGTAAGCAAAACAAGGCACACATCTAGCAAGAAGTCTGACCGATTTCAAACGCGCGCCAGTCGCATTTTGTAAAATGATTACGGTAGGAGTCGGGACTCTCACGACGAACAGTTAGATCTTTGTGGATTCAAATTATTATTCTTACTTTCAGTCCATTGAAATTAAAGGCGCATTACTTGAATCGTTCTTGTATTTCAAGGCGAACCTGCTACGGTACTCAGTAACCGATTTACGAAGGTCAGACTTTTTTACAGGTAGAGGAAGCTATGTGCAAGGGGCGGTTCTTCCTACCATTTACACCGAGCTAAAGATGATTGTTATCGATTAGACGCGTTGCTCGAAAATTATATTGAACGAAAATTCGCTGTAGGGCGCGTTCGCACATCAATTTTTTTCATTCTCTTCTTCTATTTTTCTCAAGTTAACAAGCGAATTTGTTTCGACGATTGCTATTGAGAAATTGCAAATGATGTAACTTTTCTTCGTAACTAGTTTTTTATCATGAATTTTGAGAAAACGTCAAAAGTTTTTTAACTACAGTAACTGTAATTTGATCTATAGCGGTGCAGGATTTACAAAGGGGCGGAGTTTGTGCTCGCTGCTCATTGGTCGCCACCCCTTTGCCATCTCAGAGTCATTAATCGTCATGGAAAATTGTTTGAAATAGGTAAAACTCACCTTGGGAACAATCCGCAACGTTCATAGAGGTGAGATAACGGGGAAAGTGGTAGAAAAGTCAAAAATAAAAAAATGAGGTAAGTGCGCTCCGCGGAGGTTCTTGCAAAGCGGCTATATCCACTTATTCCTGGTATGCAGTGTGTGAAATCATGATTTCAGATCGGTTCCATCTACCAGAAGTGTGGTCTGTTCACTTCAAGCTTCGTCTGTGAGGATGAAAATGAGTTGGAAATGTTCACAGTGAGTTTTTCAAATAAAAAAAAGAAATTTTTGTATGGATTATAAGAAAATTTTGAATTTCTCATTTTATTTGGCTGTTCACAAAAGTTGTTGTACCTATTGTTCCCAAGCATAGATCAGTCGGTAATTCAATTTCAATTTTAAGCACTCCAACTTTCCGTTTAGATCTATTCGAATAATTTTACAAATCTGATACATGACGTCATGAATGCAAAATTTCAAATGACCGAATTTCAGATCGAGGGACCGTCATTCATCGACCTGAGATGCTGCTTCGAGAAGCGATTCCAAGTGAGCTTATGTGAATCTCTAAAGCAAGAAAAACATGGGAAATATACTAAATCCCGGAGAGCGGTCTCATAGGTTTTCAAATATGATAATGACGATGGAACTGCTCTCTAAAGTTGTTTCATCGACTCGGTTCAGAAGTTACGACCAAAAACAGAATTCACATGCAATTTTCAAAAATTCCATGCTCGTTCTCACTTTTTTTGAAGACGACTTGTGAATTCGGTTTTTGGGCATGACTCCTGAATGAGGTTGGTGAAGCAACTTTACAACTAGAGGGCATTTCCATCGTCTTCACCATCTTTGAGACCACTCAGACCTCATAGATTCTCCGGGCTTTGGTATATTTCCCATGTAAGAAACATGTCAGATCAAAGATGGATACCACAACCTGGGAGAGCTGAAGAAGAAGTGGTCCGGTTGCCTTCAAGAATGCTTTACGAACGCGGATAACTTCAAGATTACATGTAAGATAGGGGAAACTACAATATTTATCATTTTTTTCAGATTCTGACGATCAAAACGCCAAGGAGAGGGCTCTAGTCTTGGCTGCTACCTTTCTCATTGTGAGTTTTTTTTTATTTGATCGAAAAATTGATGATTGGACGAAACTATTAAATGTCGGTACTCGGTTGCACGGAAGTAAAATATTCATAAGGAAATGTTTCACTTTTTTACAGAGTTTATCACAAAGACTCTGCTTGATATTGTCACAAGGCGCGTAAATCACGCTACGCTCAGGTTCCCCCTTTCCTTCATAAAATCACCTATTCAGAATTCTCGATTGAAAACACATGCCGCACTCTTTCTCTCTCTCTCTCTCTCTCTCTCTCTCTCTCTCTCTCTCTCTCTCTCTCTCTCTCTCTCTCTCTCTCTCTCTCTCTATTTCACTTTCAAAGTGGACAGAGCATTTTTCAGGACTTGATGAACTTCGAGGGTAACAAAGGCACTTACCTCACTGCTCTCGGCCTCGGTACGTTGTTCACCTGGACCGCAGGTATTCTTACAGCGATCGTCGGCAGTTCTTCTCATGGCAAAGTTCATATGGTCTGACTTCACTGTTTATGTACAAAAATCTTGTATCCCTTGTTTCAAAAGGGTTTCCATTTTCATGTTGACTTGTTTCTTGTTTTTGTTGATAAATTTTCCTCGATTAGAAGTGTTTGGAGAAACTTAGGTAATGGTTTTAGGATAAAATCTGGTAATTAAAAAGTGGTCTTATTTCACTGTTTATGTACTAAGATTTTGCAAAACCCTTGTTGATAAATTCTCCTTTGCAAAAATTCTTCGGAAACATTTTTGGGTTAGAAGTTGATAATTCGAAAATCTACTCATTGTCTAGGTTGTTCGAGTCGATAACCTCCCGGGGGGGTTCGTTCAAAAAGATACGAACGGTCAATTCTCACATGTCAGGTAGATTCCCTCTAGGTTGGATTTTGATGAACTAACCACGATTGAATTTCAAAACTTTGAGAAAAGTTCTAGGTCGTATTTTTGTGCACGATACAGTATCCCTAATCCATAAGCTACCGTACTCATTTACAGGTAAGTTCCCAAACCTTGACTTGAAATACCATCATTCTACAGAACTCACTTTAAAAATTGAAATTTTATTTGTTTCATTCAATATGCTGGAAATTATTCACAGATAATGGTAAGAAAAACGCACCCGACAGAGACAATTCAAAAATTATAACAATTCTCATCTTCTCGGCACCACGTCTATAGCCATTCTTGCCGTTTCTGGGCTCATCCATGTGTTGTGGAAGGTTGTGTCTGTGAACTCGATTCGGAAGGTGATCTCGGCAGACTGAAATTAACAAAGTTAAGCACATCACTCTCTAACACCCTCCAACAATATCACACTGTCTCGCCGCGTCTGCGTCTCTCCCCCCCCCACGTACTCTTGCCCCTGACGCTAACACGATCTGGCAGCAGGAACTACAGTAGTTCGCAAATTTTTACTTTTAATCTCTGTTCGAACTTTTCGAGCATAAAATGTGTTCAGTACATTTGAAAAATATTTTGAACACTTAGCCATACGATTTGTAAAAGAAAATGGCTCAGAACAAAATAGTCTTTGTGAAAATCTGACCTGATACATCGTGAACAAAAATTGTACATGGAAGAAGTTCTTGTCGTTCGGCGTCACTTCTTCGACAACATCTCGATTTTTCTGAAAATCGGACTCTCTCTCTCTCTCTCTCTTTCTCTCTCTCTCTCTCTCTCTCTCTCTCTCTCTCTCATCTCCCACTCACCAGTGTTGTAACTACGTAAGCAATGCTGGCAGTTATCCGAATCGATTGAATCGCATCCTTCTCGCTGCACATAAATGATCCGTCGATGCGGACTGGGGTCGCTTCACCGGCCGCCTTCTGCAGGTCCCCAGCTGGACTGATGTTCAGCTTGAACTTCAGTTGTGTTGGCTGTTGGAAGAAGAAGCGAGGAACGTAGCGAGGTAAAAGAGCCACATGGCGGAGAAGTGAGTCGAATGACAGTATTGTCTGAAATGTTTCCAATCAGTGTTCTGCTGCTTCAGGGATAATTTAGATTTCTAAACAAAAGTTTCTCGCTACTATAACATCTGATCACCCTGCGTATCACACCCTCTCATGACTATGACCTTTTGGATGTAAACACCTGGTGAACGCCCCCTTGTGATCTTGGCCCTGATCATTCCATGTCTCTGTGCTGACGCCGCGAGGTCTATCACAGACCCCAACCTTGTCGACAATAAAGGTTACCACAGACATGTTGAGACTTCATGACATATAAGCACCGTCAAGACTTATTATGTTATTCTACGCTCAAAAAGCGATGGCACATGGGCTCGAGGCATAACTCCTTGTTCACGTTACCAAGTGAGAGGGAGGGAAGGCGAGAGAGAGAGAGAGATATATAACATCTGATCACCCTGCGTATCACACCCTCTCATGACTATGACCTTTTGGATGTAAACACCTGGTGCACGCCCCCTTGTGATCTTGGCCCTGATCATTCCATCATTCCATGTCTCTGTGCAGACGCCGCGAGGTGTCTCACAGACCCCAACCTAGTCGACAATAAAGGTTACCACAGACATGTTGAGAATTCATGACATATAAGCACCGTCAAGGCTTATTATGTTATAGAGAGAGAGAGAGAGAGAGAGAGAGAGAGAGAGAGAGCAGACAACTACAGACACTTTTTGGACTTCGTAGAGGGAGGGACGGCGAGAGAGCGTATACTATTCCTAGACGCAGGCGTCGGCGGCGAGTCAGTGAGTAGAGGCAAGAGCGTGCAGGATTTCTAACAGGTAAGCAGATGCTATTTTTCAAACAATCAAAACTGCATATAGAATTTGACCTTTCGAATTTATTGGGAAAAAGAAAATTGGGTTTTAACTAAAAACTATCCGTGCATTTCTTATCGCTACATAAATCGTTCAGAAACGGCGTTTTCGTGGTAGAACATTATTTTACCTATTTCTCGTTTTATCATGAATCCCGTTGGGTAAAGGTCGTAAACGTTCAGAAAAAAGTAACTCCAATCTGGTATAGTCCAATTTAATCGTTATTGCTGCAGAAATCTTTCAGAAACTGCATTTTCATGGTAGGGCATGATTTTACCTCTAAACTTCTGTGCCTCAAGTGTAGTATAGATCTATTTCCCAGTGTTTTATGTAGACCGTAATCACTTTCAGTCGTTTAAACAACCGATTTTCCAAAATTGCTTGAAAAACATTGAGAATCTGCGGATAAAGGTCAAAAACTTTAGTGCCTCTAGGTTAGTATAGATCTATTTTCCAGTGTTTTATGTAGACCGTAATCACTTTCAGTCGTTTAAACAACCGATTTTCCAAAATAGCTTGAAAATCATTGAGAATCTGCGGATAAAGGTCAAAAACTTTAGTGCCTCTAGGTTAGTATAGATCTATTTTCCAGTGTTTTATGTAGACCGTAATCAGTTTCAGTCGTTTAAACAACTGATTCTCCAAAATTGCTTGAGAAAAGTTAAAATTCTTCGGGTAAAGGTCAAAAACTTTTGTGCCTCAAGTCTAGTATCAATCAAATTCCAGTGTTTTATGTAGACCATATGAATACTCTTCATAATAGTCCAAATTTTCTAATACTGTTAAAACATACATTAATATCGGGATGATCGTCGTACACCAGACAACCCACTTGCCGCATGGCCCACTCCAATTGTTTCTGTAATTTTGTCATGTTTTCTGTTCAATGCTACAGGATACCTGGAACATGCTGGTTGAGCTTGTTCTCGTTGTGAGCTGACGTAGAGACTGCGCTCGTTCAGGTGACTTCCCGGTTAGGAGAACTTCCAGGAACAGGATGATCACGCTGACTCGTTCTGTTTCCAATCTGGAAGTATTAAATATACGCAGTCTGCAACTTTAGTGTGACAGGCACGTGGCATAATTGTGTCCGCCCATCCATAGATAGAGAAATCTCAGAATCTTGGGTTGAAAAATTGAGGTCGCAGTCTGTAATGGCTGTTAATGTGGCCAGCACGTGTCTAGATTGTGGCAAGCACTCTTCTTCATTTCTACAGGTGAGCTGCCATATCAAAATTACAGAGGCAATACAAAACACGTTCCGTACCGAACAGAGTTCGTGTCATTCTCAATTTGACAGTGTTTAACTCCCGCAAAATGAAATCTTTTAGTTCTCTGATGAAAGAACTGATATAATTTTAACTCCAATTTGAAAAGAGGAAAAACTTACATCAGCAGATCTCTCGACGTCTCGTCAGCACAGAATGTCTGCCTGCAGAATACGGAACATTGTTCATAGGTTGTCTTCGCTTCGCTCAGGATTCCACTTAACTGAAATGTACTTTTATGGGGAAAGGGAGAGAGGCTGAGAGAGAGAGAGAGAGAGAGATAGAGAGAGAGAGAGAGAGAGAGAGAGAGAGAGAGAGAGAGAGAGTGAGTGAGTGAGAGAAAGGGAGAGAGCGTGTTCATCTCGAATTCAGTTCAATTTCATGAATTCAGAAGCTTTTGTAGGATCAGTTTCCAAATTATCAATCGAAATTCTTTTTTGTCGAAACGTCCGGAAGGACAAAAGTCAGAGTAATAAAAAGACTTACTGCAGTAGTCAATCTTCGTGCGACGGTCGGGTTGAAGTAGGGTCCAGGTTGCAGGGCTGCACGTAGTGTTGTCACAAACGGCGTCAGAGTGAGCAACAGTTGGTTGAAAAGATCGTTGGTTCGGTGAACACATGAGACGTACAGGAGCGGGATTCTGGTACAATCAGTGAATCTTGACGTCTCATTTGCTGTCTGAATCGATACGTTGGGAAAGTGGGTCGTTTCATCTCCCAGTTCTTGCGCAGAGGGGTGAGAACAGCGGCGAGAATGAGAGAGCACAGAGACAATTCGCGGTTAGAGAGTTTTTGTGTAGGTTTACGGGGCTAATCGATATTTTTTTCTGTTTTATCCAAGAACTTTTCATTTCCAATGATTATTTTTTCCCTTTTTACGGCTTTTCGAGTGTTCAAGACGATGTTCTTAACACATTTTGTTCTCCAAATCAGAAGGTTCGAACATTCCTCAAAAATTGAAATTGAAATTCGCGAGTTATTGTAGTTTCTGCTGCCAGATCGTGCTAGCGCGAGAGGGTAAGAGTGTGATATGTGTGATATTGTTGGAGTGGGTTAGAGTCCGTACACTTCTAAGCAGGAAGTGTCAGTTCGAAAGGAAAATAGCGAATTCCTGCTTGAAACTATCGGAAACGCCACATTTCATGAATCTTCTGAGAAAAACGGTATATTCTGGCGACTTTTGCAAAAATGTTCATTTTTCTACTGAAAAAAATTTTGGCGATCATTCAAAACGACGCATTTTTTGTCATTTGCTTAGAGACTTCTGGACACAATTTTCCTTTGATAATTACCCAAATTCGTCTAAAATGGACACCAACCTCCAGTAGAGACATAGCTGACTCCAGATGCGACTGGGCATCGTCAATACTCTCTTCGTCAAATGTATTGAGTTCGGCTGCGGCGAGGTGCTTGAGTATGATGATCCAATCGTGTTCCATAACGTTCATTCGCTAAATTATCGGTATAGATCAGAAGAATAGTGAAAAATGTTGCAAGGATAAGTAAGTCATACTTGGAGTTGCCTAGCATGAGCTTGTTATTCTTATAAGATGCGGATTTTTTTTTCATAACTGGGGTATAAACTCTCACCAGGGAATGCCACGAACACACACTAAAATTGTACATTCTGACTGATCTCCAATGTTTTCAAATGTGCTGAAGATGATAGAACCGGTCTCAAAAGTTGCTTCATCGACCTGGTTTTTGAGTTACGGTCGATGTCATTTTAACATGTAAATTTGGAAAAAATCGCGTTCACCCTCATTTCTGCGCATCAACGCAAGGGGTATCCTGAAAAATGTGTTGCGATCGCCTACTCAGGGAAGTAAAACCAGATTAGATCGCGAAATTTCCAAATTAGATCTAAATTGATTTGGCCGATACCTACGATAACTACTTTTTCTGGTAGAGTAAGGGAATGTAAGAATACGTTTTTCTCAGTTTTTGAAAATTCCACCTCTTTCAGAAGTTATGCCACGAAAAAGATGAAAATAGGCAAATTAGATCTATTTTCCAAAAATAAGGTAAATTAGATCTAATTTGATATGGCCGGAAGATCCGAAAACTACTTTTTCTGGTAGAGTAGAAAATTATAAGAATACGTTTTTCTCATATTTTGAAAATTCCTACTTCTTCAGAAGTTATGCCGCGAAAAAAATTAAAATAGGTAAATTAGATCTATTTTGATCTAATTTGCTAAATGAGGTAAATTAGATCTAAATTGATATGGCCGTAACATCCGATAACTACTTATTCTGTTAGAGTATGAAATTATAAGAATACGTTTTTCTCAGATTTTGAAAATTCCTACTTCTGCAGAAGTTATGCCGCGAAAAAAATTGAAATAGGTAAATTAGATCTATTTTGATCTAATTTGCTAAATGAGGTAAATTAGATCTAAATTGATATGGCCGTAACAACCGATATCTAATTTTTCGGGTAGAGTTGATAGTTATAAGAGTACGTTTTTCTCAGATTTTGAAAACTCCCACTCCTTCAGAAGTTATGCCGCGAAAAAAATTACAATAGGTAAATTAGATCTATTTTGATCTAATTTGCTAAATGAGGTAGATCAGATCTATATTGATATGGCCGACACGTCCGATAACTACTTTTTCTGGTAGAGTATGAAATTATAAGAATACGTTTTTCTCATTTTTTGAAAATTTTACTTTCTTCAAAAGTTATGCCCACTTGAAAATTGCAGTGAGTAAACAAGATATAGTTTCCTCCAATTTATCAAAAGAGAATGAATTAGAGCAGAATAAATCTATTTTACTGAGTAAAAGTATAAATTGTAGAGAAAAGTATGGAAACTAATAGAACAATGGGACTGACCCCTTTGCTACACCCATATTTATGAGGCAAACTTTGGGATGATCATATTTTCGTTTCTAATGTGCACATCTACCATGAAAAGTAAAAATGTGGGGAGTCTTAACCACAGAATATTTTTTACGTATCGAATTTTACAATCTTCGACGATATTTGAAGCTTCGTACCCTTTCTTCATTTATTTTTCGCGATTAAGAAGGAATCAGTTTTTTTCTGTGTCGTGTTTATGACTAGAGGCTTGATAAGGGGTTAAGGGGTTCATTTTAATTGCGAACAAAAATCACTCGATCGTAAAAGTGTAGTAAAAAATTTTGAAGTTTAAATAAAAGAAAAAAATTTCTAAGTACCTTATTCATGTGCAAGTGTGCCCCTATGCTAATCTCACATGTTTTTTTTTTGAATTCTCTTCTTCATTTCATCACTCGTTTTCTGCTATTGTTGCTTCATTCCAATGTTAACCATCGAATTCAAAGTTACAAGTTCGCCTTATTCGGACTTTTGAGTTTAAAAATCCTTCTTTACGACTTTGGCGAAACCAGTTTTCGGGCCAAAAAGAAAATTCTCGGCTCGTAACCATTTTCCTTGCAATTCGTCTTTTTGATACCAAACATTTCATTTTACAGAGACGACAAGAAGAGAATATGGATAGAAATGGTCCTAATGAAGACGCAACGTGAATGGTGAGTTTATTCAACATTGTTCATGAAACATTTTAAATTAAAATGACCTCTTCGATTCTCTTCCGAGTCAGAATACGATTTCAGACATTGCCCTATTTCAAAAGTTACATACATCTCCGCAAAGGACGGATGAAGTAAGATAAAAGGACGAATGAAGTAAGAGAAACGGATAAGGTGTGTCATTTGATTGGTTGATATGAGATGTTCTATGAAGTTTCTCGAGCAATAATAATTTTACAGATTCACAGGGTTACATCCACTCCACTACCACTCGAGAATTTTTGAATCAGATAGACATTTCCTTCAAGTTGAGTGAAAGGGTATGATTTCTAATTGAGTTACGTCAAAAAACAATAGAATTCTCAAGAATACTTTGCCGCTCTTATCGTTTTTATGACATCTCTCTGACTAAAGTATGACGACCATTAACTGATACGTGAGATCTGAATGAGCTAGAGTATTCGACTGCGCTGGAATTATAGTGAAAGAATTGAATCTGTGAAAGTTAAGAATATGTAGGGAAGAAACAAATGTTTGCTTTTAAACGAGAGAATAACTACTTAAATTTTGATATGATGATCTCTCGCTATCAAAATTTTGATCTTTTTACGCCGAACAATTTATTCCCGATAGTTGAGTTGAGGAATCAGTTTTGTTTTCAGTATTCAATATCCAAATTCTCCTTTTACGTCTCCAGAAATAGAGTGTTTTGCGCTTCGATAAACCACTTGATACTTATGAAAAAGAAAGCAGAGGTGAATTAAACATAGTTATTTCGAGCTAACAATTTCTATTCCAGATTGTCAAAGAACAGTAAGGATGATTTCCAAGGACCTGACGACTATTACAAACATTTTCATGCCTATTTTTGTATTGATGTTGTCATATTGTGTTATTTTAGATGAATTTTCCATATTTTTGTTATTATTTGAAGGTATTTTGAGAAAAAAACGTTCAGAAAAAAGTAAATTAGATCGTGAAAAAAGTGAGAAAAATCGCGAAAAAACCAAATTAGATCGTGCCAATTCTAATTTAATTTTTTCACGATCTAATTTGGAAATTTCGCGATCTAATTTGGTTTTACTTTCCTGAGTAGTGGTTAAGATCTAGGGCTTTCGCTTTTGCTTGCGCGGGTTCGATTCCCAACAAGCACCATTCTTTTTTGCTTTTTTCATGTGTTTTTCATTTTTGTAATTCATAATACTTACTGTATGAGAGAGGGCATGAAGACAGGCTGTGGGAGAGAATGATGGAGAAAGAAACAGAGAGAGAGAGAGAGAGAGAGAGAGAGAGAGAGAGAGAGAGAGAGAGAGAGAGAGAGAGAGAGAGAGAGAGAGAGAGGAAGAATGAGAAAGAAAGAAAGAGAGAAACGGGAGATTGGATAATGAAACAAAATGTAGATAGATTTTTTAAAAAGCAATTGAACTTTTTAAAACAAGTATCTGCTACAATGATAACTTTTATCCACTGACAATTTCATACTACATAGATCTGATCGTTTTGAATACTCCCATAACTGATCGATACATTAAACACTAACTGCAAACTTCTTCTAATCCAGAGAATCAGTGACGAAAACTTTGTTACTCCTCTTTTGAAAAATACGTTAGTGACCTTATCTAGAAGGACCGTGCCCTAACACGTGTTGTACAGTTGCTGAAAAGCGTAACGAAGTAGACGATTCATGAAAAGTGTTGAGAAGTACTCATACTTTGAGTATTATGAATTACAAAAATGAAAAACATGAAAAAAAGCAAAAAAGAATGGTGCTTGTTGGGAATCGAACCCGCGCAAGCAAAAGCGAAAGCCCTAGATCTTAACCACTAGGCGATCGCAACACATTTTTCAGGATACCCCTTGCGTTGATGCGCAGAAATGAGGGTGTACGCGATTTTTTCCAAATTTACATGTTAAAATGGCGTCGACCGTAACTCAAAAACCAGGTCGATGAAGCAACTTTTGAGAACGGTTCTATCATCTTCAGCACATTCGAAAACCTAGGAGACCAGTCAGAATGTACAATTTTAGTGTGTATTCGTGGCATTCCCTGGTCAGAGCTAAACTTCATATGTGAGACCTCCCACAATCTCAGTGTACTTTTAACGGCTCCACAGAAAGCCCAGCGCGCATTTTTGATTATTTTTGACATAAAATCTCCTTTTTCATACATTTGAAAAAATTTCCGACTTGAAAATCGTTGCTCTGGTAAAACCTCATTTTCATATATCTAGGTAAACTTAAAAATTATAATTCTTTCAACGCGTTTTTCTCATAAAAGCTTTTTTTTCATATGCCTTTGTCATTAGAAAGCCCACCTTCGTCCGAATCGTCTCAAGCAGAGGCCAAGCGACACTCTTCGCGTGACCGTTACGCAACGCCATACGCGCTGCTTCGTATCTTCTTACTGGGTTAGCAACCAGCCTCTGGATCTTGTCAATATTCACTTGAGTGTTGACTGCGAGAAGCAAGAAAACCAAGAGGCTTGGGTACTTTGCTGCCAGTGATGGCTGTAATGAAGATTTCGAGGTTGAGAACCTCTACCAACTAGATTTCCGACTTTTAGAGCCATAATCAGTGTTATTATTCGAGCACCTCGGTAAATTTCGATAATGTGTGACTAATAACGTTTTCTCACAACGAAAAGGTAGTCTGAACTACAAATCACAAGTTACTGGGAAAATACAAGACGCGAAAACTTTTTTGTGATAATCCGGCTCAAAATTTGATCAAATCTTAACATTTTAACATTTTTTTCAATAACAATAAATAAAAAAATATTCATGTCTCGCGATTCCTTTCCGTTAAAAACATAACATTCAAACGTTTTTTCACTACTTTGAAGTTGATTACGGGAAAAAGCGAATATGACATCTCTCACTTTGCTAGGAACTTTCATAATCGAAATTCGCGGCAAATTGAATCCAAGTCTTCTTTGAGAGTAAGAAAATATTTTCTGGAAACATTAATTCACTTTTCGAAATCATTTTCCTACACACCTCGGCAAAGGCATAAGACAATATAACCGCTTCGCAACCGCGTTGTCGACCTCCGCTTTCATTTTCGAAAGTTTTTTTTTTACTTTGATAGATGTTTCACTTGACATAATAAACGTTGCGGACTGTTCCCAACGATAGTTTCACCTACTTCAACCTTTTTTTCCGCTACGATTTGTGAATCTGGGACGAAAAAAAAGTGGGAAAAGTAAAACTTTTCGATCTACAGTAACTGACATTTGATCTACTTTATCTATTTTCTTTGCTTACACTTCAACTGCGTTTACCGCAGTGTGTCTTGTAGATTTTACTGTCACTTGCAAAAAAGTCTTTCTGATAACATTTCCAACATTGAAATTCAAAATTACAGTATGTTTTTTCAACCGTTGAAATGGAAACCTCACCTTATTCTCCACAATGTCTTCCGCAAACTGTTGCAGAGGTCGGGCGAATTCTGGCAACTGATCAGACAGTCTGCAGAACAATTGCAGTTTTTGCTCCGCGTTAACTACTGGCTCCGCTGTGAACGATTCATGGACCACTTCGAAGACGACAGAAGCACTGTCAGTGTGAAGAAACTGATCACAGCAGAGGAAGTCTCCGAGCGATTTGTAGAGCTGGAAAAATGTATTAAAGACTGTTTGATTTCGAAGAAAATTGACGTCATTTCTCGAACAACGAAAAAAATCAGATCTATTTCCGACCGATTTCCGGTGATTTCCGACCGTTTCCGAAACTTTCCGAGAAGAAAAACGGGCAAGAAACAACGAGAAAGACACGGGAAACGGTCGGAAATTACCGGAAACGGTTAAACTTCGTTGCCTGAGCAGATCAATGAAATGTAATACCATGGAATGCTTTTTTTTTTGAAAAACGTAGGTTCTACTATCGAAATTCAAGTTTATCATTGAAAAAGTTGTCAAGATCTCACTAACGGAAATATCGGAAATAAGTCACTCTGACAATATTTTTCAGTACAGTACTGCTCTATACAGTACCCTAATGACCGAATTATCAGTACGCGAGTGTTTAACAACTAGAGTTACAGTACTCATCCTTATAGTCGGAGCTACAGTAGCGTGCGACATTATAACTAAAATTACAGTACTCCTCTTAGCTAGATGTACAGTACTCTGTGCTTGCATAAATGAACATACAGTACCTCTCTTCTAGCTAGATGTACCATACTCAAAAACATACAGCAAACCTCTTAGCTAGAGGTACCGTACTCTGTACTCTCATGAATAAACCTATCATACCTCCCTCAGCTAGAGAAACAGTACTCTCATAAATAAATCTACCGTACTTCTCTTATCTAGAGGTACCGTACTTCTCTTATCTAGAGGTACCGTACTCTGTACTCTCATGAATAAACCTATCATACCTCCCTCAGCTAGAGAAACAGTACTCTCATAAATAAATCTACCGTACTTCTCTTATCTAGAGGTACCGTACTCTGTACTCTCATGAATAAACCTATCGTACCTCCCTCAGCTAGAGGAACAGTACTCTCATAAATAAATCTACCGTACTTCTCTTATCTAGAGGTACCGTACTCTGTACTCTCATGAATAAACCTATCGTACCTCCCTCAGCTAGAGGGACAGTACTCTCATAAATAAATCTACCGTACTTCTCTTATCTAGAGGTACCGTACTCTGTACTCTCATTAATAAACCTATCATACCTCCCTCAGCTAGAGAAACAGTACTCTCATAAATAAATCTACCGTACTTCTCTTATCTAGAGGTACCGTACTCTGTACTCTCATTAATAAACCTATCGTACCTCCCTCAGCTAGAGGAACAGTACTCTCATGAATAAATCTACCGTACCCCTCTTATCTAGGGGTACCATACTCTGTACTCTCAAAAATACAACCTACAGTACACCTTTTAGCTAGAGGTACCGTACTCTACACTCTAATAATTATGGATACATTGACCCATCCTTCTATTCTCGATCGTTTTCACCCGAATCAAGACAATTTGAACATTAACTACGTTCCAAGAACATTATTCCGACCTTGAAAAAGAAAAATCTCACTCTTTTTGACAACTTCTCTTGCAAATTGGTCCGAATCACCGATGTCAGAACAAGGAACAGGGATGATGACGTGAGTGTTGTTTCCTTTGAACTTTTCATCAGAGATATTATCAGTTGAACATGGCGTACACGTAGAGACATGTCTTCACTGGAGCCGATTGATGACATGGAGAGGATCAGCTCTGGAACACTTTATTGTCGGAAATATGCGTCGAACAAATCTAGAGAATATTTTAGGAACTTATTTGAATCCGACGAATTTGTCTAAAATTTATCTTTCTGTGAAAAAAAATAGAAGCCATATACAGTATCGGACATAATCTTTTTCGCACCCTTATTTTTCGGTATAACTCCATTCGATCTTGTTCAACCGGTCTGGAATTTTGGACAATTATTCTAGAAACAAAAATAAGTTTCTGTGCAAAACCTAAATGATATTCACATAAAAAACTATATTTTTCACATTGAGAGTAACGTAAACTGATTAAATACTTCTTCGAGAAGGCATACGCGTGATTTTATGACCGAAACCTTCTCCATATGGAATTCAGATGTGAGACAATGACCTTCACTTGGATGCACAGCTGAGATTTTTGCAAAATGACGGTATTAGGTTTCAACTGGTTCTTGTTGGTTTCAAAAATTTTTAAACACATTCTTTCAACATTGTTTCACAATATCTAGTGCAAAAATTTATGTTAGAAAAGTCATCCGACTGGCATAGAGTCGTTGAAACTAGGTTCTCACAAGATTCGCCACTGGGTCGGTAGTAAAAGAATGGGATAACTTTTATCAAAAACATTTTTCACTGTTCGGAGCATTATGTTCTTATCTCGATCTGCAATCTGCAGCCAACAGTAATTTACCTGTTATTAATAACTTAGGTAAGGTAGGAAAGAGAACTTTTGTTCAGATTTAAACGCTGGCAAACTAAGAAAATGTGGCATTTGATGATAAGGAAAGTTAAATTTCTGTCTTTTACCATATGCCAATCATAGATTTCACGTTTTCGTGGTGAAAAGATAAAATAATCCACTAGGAAATATGAAAAATTTTAAATTTGAATCCTATTCTAGTTCTATAAACTGTGATTACTTTCGGAAAAGGCAAACTCAATTTTCATGACATAACAGTTGAAAAACTCACTAGAAAGAGGTTCCAAGTGGCTGGGTAGACTGTTCGATGACAGCTTCAGAGCAACGTCCGCCAGAAGTCTGAGGTGGACGTTGTTGGTGTCACTGACGAAGGGTAGGTTCATCGCGGCTAGCTTCTGAAGCAAAATATATCATTTTTGTGATGATCAGGACCGCCTACTCTACAAGAGGAGCAGCGCTGAATGAAAAAAAACAAAAAAAAACGTAGAGGATGGAACTCAGATCTCGTTTGTTGCAGTCTACCACAATAGCGACTAGTTCTCATTAGGCAACCCTCAGAATGAAAAATGTGGAAAAGACAAAAACGGGGTTAGGGATCGAACTCAAGTCTCATCAGTTTAATTAAAAAATCAGATACAAGGAGGAAAAAAACAAAAAGCCAGTGAGAGGGTCGAACCTATAATTAGCAATCTAATGCTAAAACCAAAATACCAGTGAATAAAGCTTGAAGAGCTGTCCAGCATGAGAAAGGAGGAAAAGACAAAAACCGGGGAGGCGATCGAACATTGGTCTAATCGGTAGCTAACCATTGTCCTCACAACAAGACTAGACCAAAAACTCTAACGCGGCACTGTTCAGCACGAGAGGGGAAGAAAAGACAAAAATGTGGGAGGGGATCGAACATTGGTCTTATCGACGATTCCCCTAGGAATCGGACATAGTCCAAAGGTTATCGTTTTGCGCATTCCGTACATCTACGACCACACTTGAACTCCATATTTTCAAACTACTTTGAATAGAAAAAATGTGAAAGAAAACCTCAATTTGCGCAGCACTCCAAATGGTCGAATAGTTGGCTATTCTCTTCAACTGCGTCAGAATCGTAGTGATGGCAATGTTGACTGATGGATCCTCTTGTTTTCGCTTCTCATCATTGCCAACGCGTAGGTTCAGAAGGTTGAGGAGGAGGTCTAGCTGAAAGGTGGTGAGTAATGAATGCAACGATTTCACATTTTTGAATCTTTCTACAAGGGTTACAAGAAATTCCTTTTTTCGTTAAGTTCAAATTTTACATAGAGGTTGGAAGTTCAAAGCTTTCAAACATTATTTCCATATTTTTAGTGTCTCATTTGAAAAATCTTAATTATGAAAGTCGGCAGCTTCCGAGAGTAGCGAAAATTATTGATAAGCGGTTCCATTTTTTTGAACCTAAACAGACATGAATTGATATCTTCATTTTTTATTAGTTTAGAGACGATACTTTGGATTTTCATTATAGAGTTCGCATTACTTCAAATCAGTTTAGATTGACTATTGCTTAGTTACACGGCAAAGGGAAACGGAAGTCGGAAATGAAAAAATCGGATAACTCGAGAAAGTGCCTCTTGAATTGGATAGTTAGTACACATTTTTGACAAAATTCAACGGAAAGCAGGAATTCCAAGATATTTTCCAAGAAAATACGTTTAGAAGTGCTATTGATCATCTTGACATACTCCTACTTCTTATTCTACGCTCACAGGTCATTTACGCAATCAGTCAATTTCGATATATTTTTTCTGTTTAAATGTTATACTGGTGACCAGGCGAATCTTTTTTTTCAAATTTTGCCGAGAAATCGCGTCTGTCTTGACCGGAACAGCTCTTTTACACAGGTTCTCAATTCAGTCTTCAAAATCAATTATCTTACGGGCAACCATGCTGGTTTGGTAATGTGCTTCTTAGTAATTTCATTGTTCGAATAAAGTTTACAACTTCAAAGTAAAAAGGAAACCATACCTGTCTGGGAATCGCATACTTCGTCTCGATACACAAGCTTGTCGTCGCGTCTAGCAATGCCGATAGGACCTTCGGTTCTGGGTTCCACGTCATCAAAGACTCACTGAGGACCAGGACCAACTGGAAGATGAGCTGTGTACAGAAGAAGTACGAGTGGAGACTTACCTCGACCGAGTGAACGTTGGCACTCATTCTCGCAATCACCAGGGTCGCCTGGACTTTTCGATCTGATGAGATGGCCGAGTCCGTGATGATTTTGGAAATTTGACTGACAGCCGACTCGGCGAACTCTCTGAAACTTGTGAATATGTGCTATTCGACATACCTTCTCCCTCTACCCTCATTTCCAATCCCCTTTTTCATACATACAGTACTGTTCATAATCTTAGTCGCATTTGACTTTTTTGTCATAATTCTTTTCAAACTTAATGAATCGATCTGAACTACACAGAGAAAGTTTTGGAGTACATTGCACGTTTGTGGTACAAGTTTGGTCATGATTCACAGAGAATGAACATATTTTTGGAATTGAAACGGAAAACATGAATAATTGAAAAAATTTAATTCATGATTCAAAGGCACATAACTTACTAAAATGAGTGCTAGATGTTCCAGACCAGTTATAAAATGCTTGAATATGTTGTCTCAACTCTTTTCGTGTCAGTCTTAGCCTGACATCTTTTTGGTCTAGAGCACAGGAGTTTTACAAAGACCAGCACCTTGAAGATCTGCCATGTTTTTAGAAAACGAGTTATCTGCAATGAATATCGTGGTTCAAATTTGCTACTAATCACTCCACAGCTTTTTACAGTATCAAGGTACATTTTTCAAATATTGAAATGATGTTGGACAAATCATCGGGTTCACACGACATCGTTGAATCCAGGAACCCAGATTGCGCCCGCTGTGTTCGGTGGCGTTTTCCTCTGAAATCTCGTATCCGAAGTCAACATTCATGAGTTTTTTTAAAAATAATATTGGTCTCATATAATTTTTAATCCTATTGACTCGCCATAAGCACACCCAAAAGTCTCAATAGCAAAATATAACCGTCCAAATATAACTCATAGACCATACCGTTACCCTCTCCATACTTCAGGGTTGGATACAGATGCTTTTCGTCGTATTCAGTTTATTTTTTTACATATTCCAGATGAACGACATTATTCCACTCTGTTCACGTGATTCCAGAACTCCAGTCGTTATGTGACACGTTCCGACATGTTCAGATGACTGGAGCACTACAACATGCAAGACAGTACTTCCTGTTTCTGGAGATTCGGGTCTTGCAGTGTGCTCGTGATCATGGATTATAACGAAAATTTATGTGTAACAAATATACGCTCATAAAAGTTCTAGAATATTGTCATTGAGTATGACATTTCAGAGAAAAATGCCGCCGAACACAGGGTGCGCAATCTGGGTTCCTGGATTCAACGATGTCGTGTGAACTCTATGATTTGTCCAACACCATTTCAATACTTGAAAAATGTACCTCGATACTGTAAAAAACTGTGGAGTGATTTGTGGCAAATTTGAACCGCGATATTCATTGCAGATCACTCGTTTTCTAAAAACATGGCAGATCTTCAAGGTGCTGGTCTTTGTAAAACTTCTGTGCTCTAGGCCAAAAAGATGTCAGGCTAAGACTGACACGAAAAGAGTTGAGACAACATATTCAAGCATTTTATAACTGGTCTGGAACATCTAGCACTCATTTTAGTAAGTTATGTGCCTTTGAATCATGAATTAAATTTTTTCAATTATTCATGTTTTTCGTTTCAATTCCAAAAATATGTTCATTCTTTGTGAATCATGACCAAACTTGTACCACAAACGTGTAATTTACTCCAAAACTGTCTCTGAGCAGTTCAGATCAATTCATTGAGTTTGAAAAGAATTATGACGAAAAAGTCAAATGCGACTAAGATTATGAACAGTACTGTAGATTATATGGACTACCTTGTCACATGTTCTTCTTTCTTTCTCTTCTTTTCCTTCACTCCGCTTCACGGGATAAACTTTATTATTATTATTATTATTATTAAATTTGAGTTCAACATTAGGAATGCCTAAACGTTCATGTTGAGGAGGAAATATTTGAAATTGAAAACTGAGAAAACCATCACCGCGGCCGTGGGAAAACAGTGTTCCCAAAGAGTTTCGCTCATTAAAAAAGTAGAAAATACAGGAATAGTGTTTTTGAAACAGTTCCAGCAAAATTTTATGGGAATATAGTCAAGTTGAAATATCGGATCGCTTCAAATTTTTCAGATCGTTCGTATACTTCTTGACCGTACTGTTTGATGTGTTATTATATTATAAAATGAGAAAGCTCACGGTGACAACTTGGCAAACTGAGACATTGCTTCACACGCTGCTCTGAACTCTCCATCATGAGTCGTGACCAAAGCTTCACGGATAAAGTGATGTGCTTGCTTGTTCTCGGGGTCCATGATTGAGAGTGATTTCAGCGCCTAAATCAACAAATTATCGATTGTTTTGATTTCGATACATCTTTACTGTTGTTGTCTATTTCAATCTTCTCTTTGATTTGTTCCAAGTGATTTTTTTTTGATTTCTAGAAGGTCAATATAACCGTACATACTTCATTTTTGAATGGAATTATGCAAAAATAACATCGAATCGTGACAAAAGATCCGACTAAAATCCATTTTTCTTTATTTTCCACTCATTTTCAGTGAATTTAAGACGAGATTCCACTTTTCTATGGTTTTCAAGTTTCAGAAGGTCAAGATGACCGGAAATCCTTCATTTTGAAAAGAAATTGAGGCAAAAACATCTCATCGTGACAAAAGTTCCAACTAAAACTCATTTTTTCTCTACAATTATCAGTTATTTCAAGTTGATTTTCCGTTTTTTAAAGGTTTTTCAACTTTTGGAAGGCCAAGATGAAATTTTACAAAAAGAACATAAAATCGTAACAAAATTTTCAAACAAAATCGATTTTTTCAGTGATTTTCAGCGACTCCAAGATGGAAACATCTATTTTAGCCTATTCAAGTACAAATTTTAGAAAATCTCACGTCCAACACAGTTTCCCTTGCTTCCGGGTCATTGGAGTGACTGACAGTCATGATTCGCCGGAAGATTTCCACAGACGAAAAGGCAAGGGTCAACTGTGACTCGCATTGTCCCAGTATCCTCCCGATCGCTATACGGAGGTCGTTGGAACTGAAACCCAACTATTTAACTTTCAGTTTACCCCAAATTTGGATATTCGAACCAGCCAACTATATCAATCAAAATTTGTCTCACCGATTACATTCTACTTCAAATGGGAATCAGAAAAAACATTTTCGATAAAGATTTCCATTCTTTAAGCCTCAGACTTGGATAATCGAATAGATATTTCTCTGGGCATTGAAAATTGACAAAATCCAGTTGAATCTTGGCTAGTTCTGGTAAATATCGACAAAAATTAGACGCTATCGAGTAGAAAAACCAGAGTTCACACGAAATTTACCTAATTTGGCGAAAACTCAACCCAAAATGGCATGGATTTACCAGGATTAACTAGGCATACCTGGAAAAATTAGGAATTACCTGATTTTACAAAGATCGCCAAGTCTGGTATGGGTTTACTTGGACTTTGTCATATGAAACGGCTTTCATTTCGATTTATTTTTTTATTCTAGTGTTAATATGTATATTTATCGAACCGACCATATCAGTTTTGTTTTCATTCACAATTTTCAATCATTCATAGGAAAATTCACCGACCACGATTTTCTTGGTGATCATTTTTCAGTGAGAGACTCAAAGTAGGACAGCCAGGTACCAGAGTTGCACGGGAGTAAAATTTTTCAAAACGGAAGTCGGAAATTGGAAGTCGGAAGTAGAATTTTTCAACGATAGTCGCGAGTGCAAAAAAAGTTGGAAGAAACCCAGAGATATTGTATATCCAGGTGATAGGTCAATTCCAGACTGAGTAGAAACGATTTCACAGTTTTTTCGTCATTTTTCACGAAAAAAAATTTTTTGACGGAAGTCGGAATTCCGTGCAACTCTGTCAGGTACCCCATTACTCTTTTACATTGAAAAACTACTCACCCATCTCTGAACGCTTCTGCAAGCCTTAAAACCACTTGGTTGACGAACGTTGGAATCGGATGTTCGTTGAAGGCTGATGATACTCTGCATAGGGTGGCCGTTTGGTCACAGAATTGTTGAGATCGTAATCCTAAAAGAGGTGCTTAGTCTATGAGAGAGAGAGAGTGAGTGAGAGAGTGTGTGTGTGAGAGAGTGAGAGAAATAGAGAGTGTGTGAGAGAAATAGAGAGAGTGGGAGACAGAGAGGACGAGAGAGGACGAGAGAGACAGAGAGATTCTGAAAACACTCACCTTTATCGATGTTCTGCGTCAAGACATTGAGAGCAGCCATGAGATCTGAAAATTGTAAGCGGTCTGAATCAAGAACCTTTTTTCCTTGAATTTCCAAAAAATCTCGCAAACTGATAAAATCTTGAAACTCTTTTTGTCACCATTTGGCCACAAACCGGCCACGCGACGGCGACACAAAGAAATTGAAGAACAACATGGTTCAAAAATCAGAATTACAGATATCTCTCAACAGAACTCTAACCGTTCAATCAATCGACATGATAAAGGAGAAATGATTTATAAAAAGTTCTGTAGAACTTGAATGTGTCAGTAGGATACAAAAGTGTTGATAAAAAGTCACTGTACAGTAGTCGGGAAGAAAAAAAAGTTAAAAGAAGCAAACCATCGGGTGAGAGGTACACAGAAAAAGTGAAAAAGAGAGAGATTGCGTATATATTAAAAAATGCCGGGCAAGTTTGAAGCGGGAAATACAACGGGGAATCGGATAATGCGAATCGTGATAACGTCATCAGAATTTCGGGTCGATCAATAAAAATGTATTTCTTCCAGAATCTTCGACCTAAAATTCCAAGGACCATCAGTTTTTCTGGGGGAAAGTTCAAAGCGGCATTTAGGAAAACACGGACACCGCGGGAGACCACGGACACGGCAGACCACCTCTTTTTCTAGGCTTAGGTAAGGTTTGGACCCCCTTTTCGAACATAAGCTAAACCTTAAAAAATAGTGCTGATTGAGATCCACAAAAAATTGGGGCCCCATTACATAAGCCTAAAGAGGTGGTCTACCGCGGTGTCCGTGTTTTCCTAAATGCCGTTTAAACCAGAAAATACAACGGGGAATCGGATAATGCGAATCGTGATTACGTCATTAGAATTTCGGGTCGATCAATAAAAATGTATTGCTTCCAGAATCTTCGACCCAAAATTGTAAGGACCATCAGTTTGTCTGGGGGTGAGTTTAAAGCAGAAAATACAACGGGGAATCGGATAATGTGAATCGTGATTACGTCATCAGAATTTCGGGTCGATCAATAAAAATCTGTCATTTTCAGATGCTTCAACCCAAAATTCCAAGGACCATCAGTTTTTCTGGGGGAAAGTTTAAAGCAGAAGATACAACGGGGAATCGGATAATGTGAATCGTGATTACGTCATCAGAATTTCGGGTCGATCAATAAAAATGTGTCGCTTCCAGAATCTTCGACCCAAAATTCCAAAGACCGCTCATGAAAAAATGTAAAGTGCATTGGATTAAAGCATACAAGTCACTGAGAGTCTCCACATTAAAGCTTGTTCCTGAGCTTTTTGAGCTGGTGGGTTTGGAATTTTTAATACAAAATGGTGAAAAGATGCCTATTCTCTTACCTTTGGCATCTGGAATATTTGAAGACCGTCCGTCTTGGTGACCTCTTTGATTCCTTGAGGTGTGAAATAGAAGAACTGATGGTGCTTGAACTTGTTGACGGCCAGGTCGACGAAGAGGTCGATGACCACCTGAAAGTTAGGTTTTGCTTATTTGTAAACTCTCTGGAAATCGTAAATCGACAAAGTCCAATAACTAGTTTTTCCAGGTATGCAATGTTAATCCTGGTAAATCCATATCAGATCGGGTAAAATTCAATCCTATTTTTTCGTATAACAAACTAAAATCTCCCGAAATTTAAGTAAAACACAACTTTACAGTGGTTAGGACCGTTCTCAATGCCCAGATCAAGCTACTAGCAATAGGAGTAACTATTAGCGCTCGGAAACATGCTTGAAGATCGAAACTGAAACCCGTGACGCGTAGCAGCGCGCGGTCGGATTAGAGTTGGGAACAACGCCCGAAACAGACAGAAAAACGTCACAAAAGCAGCGTAGTGACGACGGGTTATTGCCGCGCGCGGTGGAATCGGGCGAGCGAGATTCTCAACCCATAACGCGACAACAGAATTCATCAGATAGCTTATAGACTGTTCAAATCTCACCTTCCGATTGATCGAGTCCATGAAGACGTCAAACTCGTCAAGAAGACGGAATGGCTGCTCCATCACTTCCCATAGGGCCATCAGAAGCGCCGCAGTGACAAACGATCGCTCACCACCGGAAAGACCTGAAATACTTATTGTACCTTTTCACGAATCCTGCTTATTGCTTAAAGGTGTACGGTCTCTAACACACTCATACGAATGTGAAAAAAAGAACAAATTACCAATGGATTCCACAGATCGGCGGTTCAGTTACGTAAACATTGGGAATGAAAAGTTTCACGATAAAATAAAAAGATAACCTAGCGCCGTAAACCTACACAAAACACTCTCTAACCGCGAATTATCTCTGTGCTCTCCTTTATTCGTCGCTGTTCTCACCACAGCGCATAAATAGACAGATGTGGTACGTACTCTAACGCTCTCCAAAAACAGCACACTATCTCGCCCTTCCCTTACGCGTCTGCGCCTATCTTATGTACTCTCCGCACATCTTGACAATATCTCATCCGAAAACAGGGATATGTGGATTCCCACTACTGTAAAACTGCCCACCTTTCAAATCCTGGAGTTGCTTCTTGCTTTTGCGTACTGGCTTCTTTTTGGCCGGTTCACCGTCTTCATCTTCATCATCCTCATCTTCTTCCACTTCCTTGTCTTCTTTGCCGCCCGGCTTATTTACATTTCGTTTCTTTACAATCAGATTGAGCGTCTTCATGTCCGTGTCGAATAGCAGGTTGCCGTCGAAGTTTCTTAGAAAAGAGTGTCAGTTGGAAGCTGACAATCAATTTTCGATCTATGAGGGGAAAAAGTCTTTGATTTTCAACTACACACATGCGAAAACGGGTAAAATAGGTTGAAACAATAGCAAAAAAATTCGAAAATAAAATAATGAGGTAAGTGCGCTCCGCGGATGATCTTGCAAAGCGGTTGCAGCGCGGCTATATCCACTTATCCCTAAATAAAAAAATAATACCTGTATTCGAGCACTTCCTTGAACTTGTTGATCACCTTTTTCTCGGTGCAGTTACGCATCATCGGATACATGTCAATGCGCTCAATGAGGATTCTGATCATTTCCTTAAACCTGGTTTTTGTTAAGGAAAAGTAATGTGAATGAGCTTACGTCGACGAGATCAGAGATCGATTTACAGATGGTTTGCTTGCGAATCACCGCCTTCTTGAACTGCTTGATGTAGTTTGGCGTTATGTTCAAGTCGATACTGGAAAAATGTTAATGTTGGACGTAAACTTGAAAGTAAGCATTTTCGCCGTGTTTGGAGTGAATAGTGTCTCGCCCGACGCACATATCTAGCAAAAAGTCTGACCGATTGCAAACGCGCGCCAGTCGCATTTTTGTAAAATGAGTAAGGTAGGCCTACCCTAGGGTCGGGACTCTCACAACGAACAGTTAGATCTTTGTGGATTTAAATTATTATTCTTACTTTCAGTGCATTGAAATTAAAGGCGCATTACTTAATCTTTCTTGTGTTTCAAGGCGAAACTGCTACAGTAATAAGTAACCGATTTACGGAGGTCAGATTTTTTTACAGGTAAAGGAAGATATGTTGCGCCTTTTTTGAAACTCTACCCCCACTCTATTTTTGATCTTGTTACACCGTGCTAGGCTACATACGAAATGCACGATCAAACGAAATTTTTCGTCAATTTCGATTTAATGATTATCGCATTTTCACACCATTCAACGCCACCAACATGAAAAAGGGCGCAGTGGCGGCGTATTTCGGCCGCGTTTTGATCGGGCATTCACAACGAAAAAAACCCACTCTCGAGTGCTCTTCTCGACCTGCCTGGTCTTCTCTTCGATAATCTGACGTGCTCTTTCGGTACTCGGAAATCCGTTCAGATCTGGTGGATCGTCCTCTGTTTCGGGCCTTTTCACCGTGTCCTTTGTCTCTTCAACACTGGCGGTCACGTCGTCCAGCTTCAGCTTGAGCGCGCATTCAGTCGTGAAGAACTGCTGCTGTTTCTGCTCGAGGTTACCCAATACTCTGGTTATTGAATCATGATCACGGTCCAACTGGTTGACCTCTGCTTCCATCTTGCTGAGAACCACCTGCAAAAATCGCAAATTGACAAGTTGCTGAGCTGTTTCGTGTGCACCGTTTCGAAGATCAGTGGTGAATGACGAATCGCCTCGCTTGACCCTTGTTAGTAACACAAATATTTATTGTCAATCCAACGTTTCGGGCAGTTTGTCATCATCAGGGAACTAGTATATAGGCATGGGCACATTGCCAATAGCATTGGCAGTCGGTTGGCAAGGCAATTGACACTAGGGATGGGCAAATCGCCAGTCATTGGCTACTGATTGGCTATTCTCTTTTCGTTAGCCAATTGCATTGGCGAAATGACACCACCTGAACAACACCATCTTCAACGTCGAGAAGGCTCAGTGAACGCCGCTCCAGGCCCTCGCCAATTTTGCCCATCCCTAATTGACTCGGATTTTGATTTCTAGGCCTTCTTGACGTTAAAGACGGTGTTATAACAATCTGCATTGCCAATCGACTGCCAATGATTGGCAATATGCCCATGCCTACTAGTATACACCTCGAACTAGGGTAATTACACTTTTACTCAAGTTTGAGGTATACACCAGTCCCCTGCTGATGGCATACAAGCCGAAACGTTGGATTAAAAATAATTAATTGTGTTACTACGAGGGTCAAGCAAGACGATTCGTCATTCAAAACTAACCACCTGGAATTTTTTCAAAATAAGCCTTCTCACTCTTTTCGCATTATCAAGGAACCACGGGACCACAACGCACAGTGAATCAAGATAAAAAGAAATCAAGGGGGGCGGAGTCTCCAAAAAGGCGCGAGTCAGTTTTTTGCTCCTGTTATTTTTTTTGTTCTTATGCTTCGTTTCACAAAATATGAACAATATAGAAAAGCAGAAATTTGAATAATAAGACTTGTTGTCACTAGATTTCGATTAGAATTATGACCTGGACGGTGCGCATTAGCAACCGTCACGCCCACTTTTGGATCGGTCAAAAGTGATACACTATGCAGCAGGTAACCCCTTGCGACGATTTTTTCTAATATTCAGCTGGACTTTTTTCCTAGTCTAACCGAGTGGACTCAGATCTTCAAAAAAATTGTTTTTTTTTCCAATCTCACCTGAGCTTATGATAAGAAGGAAAATAACTGTTGGCTGCAGATTGCAGATCGAGATGACGCGGGATTTTCAAAAAAGTGAGAGATATTAGGCAAAATCGTCGGATTTCTCTTCTTCGAGGATTAGGTGAGATTGGGACATCAATTTTTCAAAATCTTAATCAGAATTCGATGCGCATCTATAGTAGCGTTCAAAAGTTTAGAAAGTTTTTATTTTTGGTCATAACTCTTGTCAAACTTAACCAATCGACATGATTTTTTGTCCGAGAACACATCAACTCATGAGAAATCTAATTTTGAAAAAAATCAGGATTACTGTAGCTACATTTTGATCTACAGCGTTTTTACGAAACCGCGACTTTTGAACTGATTTTTCACTTTCTTTTTTTTTATTTTTTTTGAAGGTTTTTTCCCGATTTTTTGTACTTTTTTCTTTCTATACTACTAACAATACTTTTTAAGTAATGGGAAAAGGAAAAGAAGTGCCCACCGACCAGCAAAAACTGATCATCGATGCTGTCCTGTCAGGAATACGACAGAATCAAGTTGCACGAGTATTTCAAGTTCACGAAACCACTGTATCCCGAATTTTGAAAAGATTCCGAAAGTTTGGAGTTTTTGGAGTGTTGCCAAGATCAGGACGGCCACGGAAGACGACAGCAAGAGACGACGCACTGATTGTTCGCCATTCACGTCTCAATCCGCGTCTGACCGGAGAAGACATCAAGAAGGATATGGTCGCTGGAAACGTTGCCAGAGTCTCTGTTTCTACAGTCAAACGTCGTCTAAGAGCTGCTGGGTTATCTGGAAGACGTCCTTGTAAGAAGCCAATGATTTCTGAGAAAAACAGAAAGGCGTTGAGTGGGCAAAAGAGTTGAGTGGGCAAAAGACCATTTGAGCTGGACCGTCCACGACTGGAGGAAAATCCTTTTTTCCGATGAAAGTAAGTTTTGTTTGTTTGGTTCCGATGGCATTAAGTATGTCAGAAGGCCAATCAACAGCCGGTTCAGTTCTAGGTACCAATTGCCCACGATGAAGCACGGTGGCGGTAGCGTCATGTTGTGGGGTTCGTTTAGTTACGACGGCGTTGGCCCATTGCACTGGATTCAGGGCAAAATGAATGCCAATGACTACAAAGATATTATTGTTAATGTTCTTGTACCATTTGCTGGTGCCAACATGCCGATTGGTTGGGTGTTTCAACAAGATAACGACCCGAAACACACTAGCCGTCTTGTTCGCGAATGTCTCCAGGATGAGGCTATCGATGTTCTTCCGTGGCCCAGTCAGTCTCCAGACCTCAACCCTATAGAGCACTTATGGGAAGAACTCGAGAGACGCGTTTCCGGCCATTACACATCCAATGCCGCGCAAAAATACGCGGTTTTACAAGAAGAGTGGAAAAAAATTCCGCGAGTCAAGTTGGAGAACTTGATTGAGAGCATGCCGAGAAGATGTAAAGCCGTCATTGATAATTTTGGTTATGCCACTAAGTATTAAGGTTTTAATAATGTTTTGATGTTCATTCCTTATCGATTTGAATTGTTACAACCGTTTACCATTATGTTTTTGAGTTTGTGGAAAATGTGTTTTTTATAGTGTCTGAGAATAAATTTTTTTATTTTTTTTCTCTTTTGGTCTGATTTGAATTCGTTTTGACATAAGATGTAATAATGTTTGAAGTATTACCGTTCAAAAAATCAGACCGATAGGTGAGGTTTGACAAGAGTTATGGCCGAAAATAAAAACTTTCTAAACTTTTGAACGCTACTGTATAAATTTTCGACCGTTCAGATCCGATATCTATGAACGGTCCGCTAAACGGCAGTGTCACCGAAATATCTTGTTTTTAGCATGATAGAGGTCATAAAGTTTTTCCCCAGTTTCTTGATGTTTTTCAATCAACCTTTTGAATCGAATATCAGTCATACCTTTCTCTTCATAAGTTTGTCAAGAATTCCTTCTTCTTCCTTCTTCAATTTATCGGAATCTTTTGACGTAGGATTTTCTGGCTTTGACTCTCGTTCACTCTGAAAACAATCATTGAGGTTTTGATATGGCAAATATAATGTATATAGAGTTGTAGGTATGGGCATATTGCCAATCATTGGCAGTCGGTTGGCAATGCAATTGACTTGGATTTTGATTTCTAGGCCTTTTTGACGTTAGAGATGGTGTTATAACAAACTGCATTGCCAACCGATTGCCAATGATTGGCAATATGCCTATGCCTAAAGAGTTGTAAAGACGTGACAAGTGAAATCCAGTAGAAATTTTTCCCACTTTCCACTCGAGATGAACATCACATGGGGTCTTTATCCAAACTTGTGAAAATTCTCCGATAAATCGGTTTCAACGATCGAAGAAACTGTTCAAAATGGAAAAATCATTAATTTATCTTTTACCATTTTTTGCGACATCCATGGTTCACCTCAAGAAATTTTGAACACTACTATATCCCAGAGTTCATCGGATTTCTATCCATTTTCTAGTTTCGCATAAAAATTACTTCCATTAATATATTTTAACTTTCGTGTGTTGAAATTCGACAAAAGCGTGAAGAAACTATCAAATTTGAGAGAAAATTATCTGAGAAGAGGCGGATATGAGACGTTTCACGAGAGTATCGACCGAAAAGTGCGCTAGGCTGTGTGTGGACCGTTTAAGTTGAAATTTTGTGCATGAGTAGATTTCAGTGCGCTGAATCCAAATATGTTGGTTCTGTTCCAGTATATCCTACCAAAGTCTCACAGTACTTGCACAAACTTAGCCCTTTTCAAACTTTGGATGTTCATATCCTTCTTCAAACATTTTTTCAAGGAAAACGATTTTGGGAACAAAGTAACACAAACATGAAAAATCGACCAATATAAAAATTTCTGAAATTTATCGATTGATTTCGGCGCAGTCGTTTTTTGTCCATAACTTCACTCATATATCCGCGCGGCCGTGTTGGATCAAAAATAAAGCAACGTTGATGGTTCAGTTTTGGAGATAAGCGTGCGCAAACTTGGTGAAAAACGAAAAATGTGAATACCGTATCTCAAGAACCAGGCAAACTTTAATTTCAAATTTTGATACTATACCTTTTGTGGTGATGAAAATACGATTGAAGTCACGAAAAAGTGCAAAATGTTATTTTTAAGGGTACTTTTGAGAATTATTTTTTTCAACAGTACATACTAATTCACACGCACAACGAATTTTTGATTTTTTGTATTCAATCGAAGCGTCTTTTCTTTCTCTATGTAACCAGATCAAAAAATAATTCCGCGCGGATATATGAGTGAAGTTATGGACAAAAAACGACTGCGCCGAAATCAATCGATAAATTTCAGAAATTTTTATATTGATCGATTTTTCATGTTTGTGTTACTTTGTTCCTTAAATCGTTTCCCTCGAAAGAATGTTTGAAAAAAGATATGAACATCCAAAGTTTGAAAAGGGCTAAGTTTGTGCAAGTACTGTGAGACTTTGGTAGGATATACTGGAACAGAACCAACATATTTGGATTCAGCGCACTGAAATCTACTCATGCACAAAATTTCAACTTAAATGGTCCACACACAGCCTAGCGCACTTTTCGGTCGATTCTCTCGTGAAACGTCGCATATACAATATTTGGTTTGTTCGAACTTATATTTAAATTGTGACTAACCTTGTCCATTTGATAAATTTCTTCTTCGATCTGCTCCATTCTCTGACGGAGATCGGCGATGGAAGACCTCTGAAAGGTTGAAATTTGTCATTGATTTGTGACAAAATCTATGATTTTCCAGCAGGTTAAGGACAATTGCTTCTGAAAAGTTCTAAAACTTTTATAGGGAGGACGTTCAGTGTCTAGAATAATTCAAACTGAAAAGCAAAAATTAATAATTCGGACAGCGTTTGCACCCATTTTCAAAAAAGGTGCCTGTATGGATTCATGCAATTACCTCTCACTCTGAAAAAAATTAATTTTTTTGAAACAAACCATGAAGATTTTAGAAAGCAAAAAAGAATTTATTTTTTCTTCCACTATTTATGAAAAATGCTGGTGCGACGTGTCTAATCGAATTGCCAAAAATTTGTACGTAAATTCATACAGTTCTGTCAGTTATTTCCTCATTGCAAAACGGTTTTTCAAAGAATATCAATAAAAAACTCTCTGTGTAACTGAAGAACTGTAAAACTACATAAATGATGTAGAATATTTTTTTTAAAAAAGTATGTTTTTTTCAGAGTCAACTAATATGAATACTAGAAAACATACAGACATTGAGCGTTTTGGTACTTTGATAGTACTACACAGAAAACACAATTGTCAATTTCTCACCAAGTTCTCAATCTCCAATTCTTCATCACCAGAGTTGAGCTGATTCACCAGTCCTCTGTGATGTTCTTCGAGGCGGGCCACAAGCTTTCGGCATTCTGTAAGAATTAGCTGTTGAACCTTCGCTGTGCTAAGGCGTTTCGCGTGTTTTTTGAGTTCGCGCCAGAGTTTTAAGGAAGTAAAAATTTTCGGAACGGAAATCGGAAGTGAATTTTTAAAACGGAAGTCGAAAAAAGGACGGAAGTCGAAAAAAGGACGGAAGTCGGAAGGCGGACGTTGGAAGTCGGAAGTAGAATTTTTCCACGGTAGTGCAATTTTTTCAACGGGAGTGCAAAAAAGTTGGAAAAAACCCAGAGATATTGTATATCCGCTCATACTCAACAGGTGATAGGTCAATTCCAGACTGAGTAGAAAGGATTTCACGGGTTTTTGTCATTTTTCACAAAAAATTTTTTTGACGGAAGTCGGAAGTAGAATTTGTTAAACGGAAGTCGGAAGTGAAATGTTTTCATGGAAGTCGGAATTCTGTGCAACTCTGGTTCGCGCATTTTTGTCATCCATAAACCTCAGCGCACGAGAAATTTTTCCATAGAACTCTTCTTTCAATTTTTTCTGCGGGCTCCGCCCCTTGGTCCTCTGGCGGAGTTGTTGCGGTGTTCTATCTAGACTTTTTGTATTTCCGGTAGCTCCGCTTCGCCAAAAGTCGTCTGCGCTCTCTCGCTTTTCCTCTCTCTCTCACGTGACAGCGAGCTGTACGGCATCTTTTTATCGTGCGTTTTCAGACGCGACGATTTTGTCTAGTATTAATCCGGACTTTTTCTTTTTTCTCAGTTTACAGGGAGGAAGAGTAAACGCAAAAATTACTAGATGGGATTCGAACCCGCTATACGCGAGTAACCATCATTCTCTTCAGACGCGACCAATCTCTCCAATATTCAACCGACCTTTTTATTTTTCCTAGTTTACATGCGTTCCCAAGACTCGGACCTTCACAAAAGTTGTTTCCCAACCTTACGTAAGCTTTAGGTAAATAACTGTTGGCTGCAGGTTGCAGATCGAAATTAGGACATGAGGCGCCTTTTCTACAGTAAACATTAGATAAAATCATCAGATTTTGCTTTTTCTATATTCTAAAACTCACGATTCAACTCATGCTCGCACATGTTCTTCTCTCTGGTCAATGAACTGGATTTCCCGTTGAGTTGACGCATTCTTCGTTCAATGTCAGCCATCAAACCTGTTTGAATCGTTTCCAGTTCAGAACTGATGGATTCGATTTCCTTATTGAGGGTACTGCAAAAGTTGACTCAGTTGTTTTGTATATTTCGTTTTGTAAGATAAAAATTCAATTTAATAAAGATACATCTGCACATTGAGAAGGAGTTTTTAAATCAAAACAAAATCGTATTTTTCAGAATTCAAAAGGTTCGATCGATTTTTTGTAAATTAAAATATTTTAAAAACCTCTTCTCAATGAAATGAAATTTTTCATAAAAATTGAGTCTCTACAAGGGCTGAGTACGATTCTCTTGTTTCGAGTCACATTATCAATGTTTTTTATAAGACCTGGTTATCCTGGGAATGAGTCTTGCCATGATTTTTTTCATCTTAAGCATGTCTCATCATATTTTTGTTTCTGAGAAAGCTAAAGCCGCGTAGCAGCGCGCGGAGGAAGAAACTTAAAAACTAGCTTTGCGTCTCCAGGTAAATATAAACTTTCCGTTTAGGCCATCTCAATCCGGCTCCTATGAGCTGTGAAAACAAGTCGGGAAAAGACAGTATGAACCAAATAACCTTTTTTAATTGAAAAAGATCTTTTACTCACTCTTCATCGATTCCTTCCATGCTTCCACCAGCTCCGAATAGTCCTTTTGCTTTGGCTCCTGGGTTGGGGTTGCAGTAGAATCTGTACTGACCAGCAGACGATGACATCGCTTGAGCACCGCTCTTTGTGAAGGCGCTACGTGCGTTTTTTGGAGCCTGAATGCAGAAATCATGAGGTGGAAGGAGATTTGCTATGGCTCACAGGTGCTATACACAGTGATCATACGGTTTTTCAAAAAGCGCATGGATAATTAAAATATTTCCCCAACCTAAACAAAAAAGGTCAGTGGATCGATTCCAGGCTGACACCGGATTTTTTCTTTTTCTCATGACGCAAGGTAGAGCTAATATTTTATCGTTTTTCCATTCAAATTCATCTTCAAAGCTGTTTCAGGAAGGTTCAAGCAAAATGGTCAGCGGATCGATTCCGGGTCGAGACCGGTTTTTTGCTTTTTCTTATCAAAAATGTAGTTAGATTTGCTCGTCTTCACGCTCGAGATTGTCATTGAAGCGCAGTTCCAGAAAATTTTGACGCTTCCGAACGTTCTCCTTTCTTGCTTTTTCTCGAAAAGAGATTCTACTTCCAATATACGCGAGTTAAGTGAGTGTGGTTGTAGTTGCAAGAGGCCAGAGACTTTGAAAAGATAGAAAATTGTCTGAACACGACAGATGCAAGTGCAAAATTGCAAGAGCTCCGTTAAAAAAAGAAACAGACACCACGAGAAAAGGGAAAACCATGAAGATCGCCCACTATAATGTGAAAAGTGCTAGGAGGCAGAGCCCCACTCAGGTAAATGAAAGTAGATTAGCACTAAGAAAAGTGAATCTAACTTACTTTCACCTTATTTTTTTGGAGAAAGCAAATTAGATCTAGTTCACTTTTCTATCTTCACTTTTCAAATATCAAAAAAGTAGGGATAAAATCAAAACTTTTGAATAAAAAAAAACACGGTTTCTTGTAATTGTAGTTACATTCGACATTCATAACTTTTGTTCCGATACACATCACATCCTAGATCTAATTCACTTTCATTTACTTGAGTAAGACGATATCGACTAGGCATGGGCATATCGCCAATGATTGGCAGTCGATTGGCAATGCCTCTTTTCCATTTCCAATAGCATTGGCAGTCGGTTGGCAATGCGATTGACTTGGATTTTGATTTCTAGGCCATCTTGACGTTGAAGATGGTGTTATAACAAACTGCATTGCCAATCGACTGCCAATGCTATTGGCAATGGAGAAGAGGCATTGCCAATCGACTGCCAATGATTGGCAATATGCCCATGCCTAATATCGACCAAATCACTACGAAAAAATACTTTATGTATAAACAGACCACGGCGAGCCAGGCGACTAGTTCAGGTGGTCCCTAAAGCAAGGGAAACTCTACTAGGAAAAAATGACTTTTAGAAAAATGCACCGACCGTCTAATGTTAAGTCGAAGTCTGACCAGGTTTTTCACGAAATTAAACAAATTTTGCAAAATTGTTCTGTTAAATCGGCTACAACGATTGAAGAATCAGTTCAAAGTGGGAAAATCGTTAACTTAACGAGTACCGGTTTTGTTGAACCTGGAAAAATCGATATTAAACGATAAACGGTTTAATTAGAACAAATACTTCTTTCGAAATTCGTTAAAAGGGATCATCAATTTGATTTCTGCTTATAATTTTCAATCCCAACTTCCATTAAAACTTCTGTTCCTGCTCATAGACTTCACTTCCCACCTGTTTTCTAAAATTTCACTACAGTGCAACTCTACTTGATAGTCTAACGTGGGAATGACAATGATTCGCCGCGAATCTGTGAGGTCTGACTGTCTTCTAGGGTTTTCGACTATGCTGAAAACGATAGAACTGGTTTCAAAAACTGCTATGTCGACCTTATTCCGGAGTTATGGCTCGAAAACGACAAGAAAAGCTAGTATTGTATACTTGGATCATCGTTTACGGCCCAAGAGTACCCTTTTTTGATACACAAATGCGAAAAAACCACCTCTCCGTTTCAATCGCTCTCAATTTAGCTTTTTGGGCAAAAAAATTAAATTCTGAAAATTCACAAAAGGAAACGAGTTGAATGCAGAAAAATCTATAACACGTATGCAAAACCGAGCAGGGGATATCACTGATATGTTAACACAAAAATTTCGTGTTGCCGGTGGTCAAGTGGTTAAGCCGTGGAACTGCTACTCTTTTTTGTCTTTTTTTCACTCTGGTTCGAGTCTTTTCTTGACCACTTCACTTTTGCATGTGTTCAGTACTCATCTTTACGTTGTCGTTATCAAAACTTTTGCCCAGTTTATCTTCTATCACTTTTTTATTGTCATTATGTCAAAAAGTTATTACTAATGATGAATTTAAAATATTAGGTGTAATTTTACATTTTCAGAGACTCGAATTTCAAAGAGAAGACGAAAATAAGTTCTGACACGAAGGTAAAAAGAATTCGTCCAGAAAAGACTCGAACCAGAGTGAAAAAAAGACAAAAAAGAGTAGCAGTTCCACGGCTTAACCACTTGACCACCGGCAACACGAAATTTTTGTGTTAACATATCAGTCATATCCCCTGCTCGGTTTTGCATACGTGTTATAGATTTTTCTGCATTCAATTCGTTTCCTTTTGTGAATTTTCAGAATTTAATTTCTTTGCCCAAAAAGCAAAATTGAGAGCGATTTGAACGGAGAGGTGGTTTTTTCGCTTTCCTGTATCAAAAAAGGGTATTCTTGGGCCGTAAAAGATGATCCAAGTATACAACACTAGCTTTTCCTGTCGTTTTCGAGCCATAACTCTGAAATAAGGTCGACATAGCAGTTTTTGAAACCAGTTCCATCGTTTTCAGCATAGTCGAAAACCCTAGAAGACAGTCAGACCTCACAGATTCGCGGCGAGTGGTTGTCATTCCCACGTAAGACTCTAAGAAGCTAAGCGAATCTAAAATCCACCAAACTGATAGTTGTGAAACTCATATGAGACTTTCACATTCAACCAAAAAGTGCGCTAGGCTCCTGATGAACCGATTGAGTTGAAATTTGGTGAACAAGTAGATTTGAGAGCGCTGAATTCAAATATGCTGGTTTTGTTTCATTTGGTCCTGCCAGAGCCAGAGTCAAACTGATAGTTGTGAAACTCATAATCAACTCTCACATGTCCATTCATGATGCGTCGAGCGTCCTCGTCCGTCGGCAACAACAGTGTTACTTCGATGGCACTCCTGTCGATCAGAGCGTTTGCCACGTCATCATCAACGTCAATCATCCTCAGAATCGTGTCGTAGTCGCTTGGCGGTTCCTTGATGTTGTTGAATCGCTTGCCGAAAAATCTGAATCACTGGGTGTGAGTAGGCAAGTTGGCGAGCGCATGGAGTTGCGCTTTTTAGGCCTTCTCAGCGTTGACGATAGCGTTGTTCACTTGATTAAAATTCTACCAAAACTGAGAGCTTGCTTTTAATGTTTCAAAAATTTTGACTTTGAGATCTTGCAGCGCGGTGCGGGTGCGAATTTTCGAAAATGTTATACCTCCGTTTGGAAGAACTTTGACTCGCCTATTTGTCAAGAAAAGAAGAACCTGCTCCCTTCGATGGAAGCAAACTTATTAGAACTCGAAATATAGCGATTTCGCCATCACAATTCGAGCGTAGCGAAAATTTTTTGGTTAGCAACCTCAAATTTTATTGAAAATCGTCATTATGAGTGATTGCATTACCTTTGCGGGGGGTATGACACATGAAAAATTTCCCCTTCCATATCCGGACCCCTGGTATATGATGGTGGCTCTCACTTTCTAGCCAAAATGAGCGTAACTGAACCTAAATGGACCAGTGCGCCTGCGGCTAATTTATGGTGACGTCATCGTCAAGGATTTTATTACCGAATCTGACATCCGACAGTGACATTGTTTTTCAAGTAAAACTTATGGAGCGTGCATTTATGTAGCTCGTAGTCTAGATTTCACAAATCTCGCAGTCCTACATTCATTAGCCTTGCAGTTCTAGTTCCAAGAAGCTTGCAGTTTTAACACTCACAGTTCTTATTACATGAAGTTTACAGTTAAACTTTTCCACGCGTGCAGACCTACAATCACAAAGCTTGCAGTTCATGAAGTTATGAAGACCATGAAGTTCACAGTCCTATTATCATAAGGCTAGCGGTCCACACCTCGGCAACGGCAGAATACAATAAAACCGCTTCACAACTTCCGCCTTCCGCCCTTTTTTCACTTCCGACTTCCGTGAAAAAAACTTCACTTCCGACTTCCGTCAAAAAATTTTTTCGTGAAAAATGACGAAAAAACCGTGAAATCGTTTCTACTCAGTCTGGAATTGACCTATCACCTGTTGAGAATGCGCGAAAATACAATATCTCTGAGTTTTTTCAACTTTTTTGCACTCCTGATTATCGTTGAAAAAATTCTACTTCCGACTTCCGCGCTTTTTTCACTTCCGACTTCCGTGAAAAAATTTCACTTCCGTTTTGAAAAATTTTACTTCCGTGCAACTCTGATGTTTACGTTACGACTTGTGAACCTGGGACGAAAAAATGTAGGCAAAGTAAAATTTTTTGAACTACAGTAACTGAAATTTGATTTTCTTTGCTTACACTTTTCAACTGCGTTTGCCGCAGTGTGCGGTCCTACATGCATATTCATGAATCCTGCAGTCCCAGATTCACCAAACTTATACTTTTTGGAATAAAAAAAACCCACTTGCTGACAATAATCGGAGGCCGTTCATTAGTCGGGATCTGGAGATAATTGAATATATTCGTGATCACTTTGGAATCGTTCGAGTTGTTGCACATGTAACATGTGCTGTGAGCGCGTAGTGCCGTCTCGATTGCGAGTGCCCACTGCGGGTCTCGGACTTTGATATATCTGCCTGAATTAATTACATTGGAGCTTCAGACTCCATAATAGTTTTGTTTTTATTCGGTGTGCCTTACCAAACGGCGACAATATGGCGACGTAAAGGCGATTATACGGCGACGTAACTGCGACAAAACAGTTACGTACCGGCAACAAATGAATGATTTCGCCATATTGTTACCGAAACGTCACCGTATTGTCACTGAAACGTCGCCGTTATCGAATGCTATATCGAATCGCGTTGCGCGCAAATTATATTGAACTCAAATTAGCTATAAAGCGTGTTCGCACATCAATATTTTTCAAATTCTTTTGTCCTATTTTTCGGCAAAATGTAAACCGCAGAGTGTCCGCAAAGTGTCCGCAGAGTGTCGCAGAGTCAATTTTTGTTTCAGGCTTCGGAAAATTCCTAATAGCACGTACGGTTCCTAAATAGGCTTAGGTGAGGTTCTAAGCACAACTACGTTCCGAAAATGGGGGTCCAATTTTTCCTAAGCCTGATAGTTAAAAAAAAAACTCTGCGGTCGCTCTGCGACTCTGCGCTTTGCGGTTTACATTTTGCCCTATTTTTCTCATCTTAACGAGCGAATTTGTTTCGCCAATCGCTGTCGAACGAATTGCAAATCATCTAACTTCCCTTCGTAACTAGCTTTTTATCATGAATTTTGAAAAAACCTGAGAGAAAAAAGTTTTTAGACTACAGTAACTGTAATTTGATCTACGGCGATGTAGGATTTACGAAGGGGCGGGGTTTGTGCTCGTTGCTTATTGGTCGCCTCCCCTCGCTGCTTGATCCGACACTTTTCTACTGCGCTTAGCGCAGTGTGCGTCATTGAACCGTGAATTGGCGACAGTCGTCCTGGGATTTTTTAAAATCTGAATACGGTCTGAATGTAAGTACGCTCCAATTCAGATGCGTTGGAATGTCCTTGGATCGACCGGCAATAAGGACCGACATCCGATTATATATGAACCGACAATCGACCGCACATTGATCGGCATTGTACAGTAATTGTGAGCCAGTCCAGAACGACTATCGCTCGATCACGACCCAATCCAGCACAAAACACATAGCTTTCTCTACCTGTAAAAAAGTCTGACCTCCGTAAATCGGGTACTTAGTACCGTAGCAGTTTCGCCTTGAAATACAAGAACGATTTACGTAATGAGCCTTTAATTTCAGAATGGACTGAAAATAAAAAATAATTGAAATCCACAAAGATCTAACGGTTCGTTGCGAGAGTCCCGACTCCTACCGTACTCATTTTACAAAAACGCGACTGGCGCGCGTTTGAAATCGGTCAGACTTTTTGCTAGATATGTGTATTGTATTGCAAAAAGTCTGACCGAATTCAAACGCGCGTCAGTCGCGTTTTTGGGAAAATGAGTACGGTAAGGTCGGGAATCTCGCAACGAACCGTTAGATCTTTGTGGATTTAAATTATTTTTATCTTCAGTCCATTCTGAAATTTAATACTCATTACGGAAATCGTTCTTGTATTTCAAGGCGAAACTGCTACGGTACTAAGTACCCGATTTACGGAGGTCAGACTTTTTACAGGTAGAGGAAGCTTTTCACATTACAAAAACCGTCGCAACATCATGCACTTTCAACCTATTTTTAAAAGAGAGAAAACAACTTTTGTGAATATAAACTTTGAAAACAGCTCACCTAGAGGTCCTTTCGGAGGCATGCTGAACTGTGACTTCCTCTGCTCAAGCTGTTCCAGGATTCTTTGCGTATGTTTCCCGAACCTGAATAGAATAATCACAACATCTTTTCTGTAAGAAAAGGTTTTTTCATAATGTCTGAAACCATTTCAACCCTTTCACAATTCACGCCTCTTGAAAGTAGTTACCATAAGTCAAAGTGATGAGCTGGCAACATCAGGTTATCTCTGTTACGTCACAATCTGCTTGCAACGAGCAAGTAACACCATGGTGACCAAAATCACCAAAAGGAAAGTTACGTTTCAAATGGAATGAGCTCATCTTTTCAAGAAAATGTTTCGGAGATCAGCCTGTGGCGTCTACAGAGCATTCAGTAGAGAAACTGGAAGAATAGTCTACTAGTTTTTACTCCGAATAAAATATAAAGTAGCTAACAAACTATCTTAAGTTACTTCAAACATTCAAACAATTAAAATTGAATTGCCTTCGTTCATTTTCTAACTAAATAGTTTAAAAAACGTATTCAATTTTTCGTTCACTACTTCATAATCTCTAGAAACGTTGCAGATTGCTCCCAAGGTTAGTTTTTCCTACTTCAAACATATTTCCGTTACGACTATGGAATGAAAAAAGGTAGAAAGAATGAAATTTTGGAACTACAAAAACTGAAAATTTTTCGTTCTGTACTTCTTTTAAATTCAACACATCTCAACATAATTGTGGCATCAAACGACTTACTTGTTTACTGCCGATTCTTTTTCTGCCTTGAACGATTCCAGCAGTTCTTTCTTCTTGTTCAATTTCGCTTCTAGTCTGTTGATGTCGCTTCTGGCCTCGTACATATCATTCTGAGTCTCTTTTTCTTCTCTTTGAGCTGCGGACAAATCGGCTTCGAGAATCTTCGAACGGTCGTTCGCCTTGAGGCTCTCCAGCTGAAGTTTTTATTTTACTTGGTTGAATAAAGTTGTAGGGTGCGAAACAGACAGACAGACAGAGAGAAAGAGAGATATTGAGAGAGAGAGAGAAACAGGTAGAACTCTTTGGAGGACATGATTGGAGGACAAACCACCTTTTCTTTTTCCCTGTCCAGCCTCTCCTTGGCGGCTCTCACTTGTTGATGAAGGTCTTCTCTGCCGGCTGATGCGAGCAGATCTTCAATTTTTCGTTCCGCACTCACTATTCTTTCAGCCATATCGCTTAAACGTTAGTTGTTGTTGCTTTTCTATCACAGTGCGTTTGGGCACCTTGATGTTTGAGAGTGAAGACTGAGGGAAAAGTTGGAAACAGACAATTAAAATGTTTTTGTGTGATAAATCTTGATTTTTTACAGTGAAAATTGAGAAAAATGATAGAAACAGAGAATTTAAGTGTTTTTACGTTAGAAATCTTGACTTTTGACAGCGAAAACTGAAATAAATGTTAGAAGAACACAATCTATGTGTTTTATGTTGGGATTTTTTGACTTTTGACGGCTTGGGAGCCCGGAAACCCCAAGTCTACTCCTACATTTTGCTTCGCTCAAATTGTTATCTAGCAAACTTTCGAGAAAATTGTTTTATACTTACTTTCTGCTGTTCATCTTCTCTCTTCTGTCCGCTTCAAATCTTCGTTGTGCTTGGAGACTCTCGCTGCAATTTATTCAATGAAGGTACATACTGCGGATCAGGGATAAGTTAAATCAGTAAAATTGAATTACAAGGGAATGCCACCAGGGGGCCACGAAATTGTACATTCTGACTGGTCTCCTAGGTTTTCGAATATGGTGAAGATGATAGGCCCGGTCTCAAAAGTTGCGGAACCGACCTGGTTTTTGAGTTACGGTCGATACCAGTTTTGCATGTAAAATTGGATGAAACTGCGTACTCCCCTATTTCTGCGCATCAACGCAAGATTGACTCAAAATTTTCGTGTTGCGTCGCCTAGTGGTAGACAGGGGAATTTCGCCACGCCGGCGATGGCTATGAAGCTAGTACAGCCAAAATTTTGGCTATGAGTGGCTACGCTTGATAGCCGTCGCCACACCATAGCCAAAAGCATCGCCGGCTACGAGTGGCGATGAAATGGCGACGGTAAAGGTAATTTCCTTGACTGATAAAATTTTCATGTTTTTGATTACTATCATTGGTGATATTGTTATCACCTCGACATAATTTTGAGAATGATACATTGTAGAATCTGGAAAACTTTTTTTTATTTCAATTTAGAATCTGACATTCGATTCTGACGTCGTCGCCGACGAGATCGTTGGTAACATCGTCGATGACGTCGTCGACAACGTCGTAAGAGAATTAGGGGAGTACGCGATTTCATCCAATTTTACATGCAAAACTGGTATCGACCGTAACTCAAAAACCAGGTCGGTTCCGCAATTTTTGAAAGCAGTTCTATCATCTTCAGCCTATTCGAAAACCTAGGAGACCAGTCAGAATGTACAATTTCGTGGCCCCCTGGTGGCATTCCCTGGTTAAAACTGGGTTAATCTAGAACTAACCTAGGACAAGTGGATTTCTCTGGATTCTCAAACTCACTTAACGTTTTCGTTTATTTTACGAATTTCGTCTTGCACAAGAGCCAGGTTGTCTTTTATACCATCCAATTCGTATTTATACTGTATGACTTTATCCATCTTCTCCTGTAAAATGTTATTTTGAGAACATACTTACTCAATTACCCCAGTAGAATTCAACTTTTCTTCAAAGTTCATTGAAGTAAAACTTTACCTTTAACTAGGAAAACCAGTAATCTGGTGCGCACATCTTCCTGTTCATGCGCCGAGGTGAGAACAGCGGCAAAAATGAGAGAGCACAGAGACAATTCGCGGTTAGAGAGTGTTTTGTGTAGGTTTACGCGGCTAGTCGATATTCTCTTTTCATTGTATCATAGAACTTCTCTATTCCGATTATTTCTGTCTTTTTTCGTTCGTATGACTATTCTAATTTTCAAAATATTTTCCAAATGTCCCACACCGAACCAAAAACTTGCGAATTTCACTTTTAATGTTTGTATGGAATGTTCGAATTTTCTGATTTCGAGGGAGTTTCAAAAAAAACTTTGAAGACTCGAATAGTCATACGAATGTTAAAAAAATGGACGAATAATCATTGGAAAAGAAAAATCTACGATACAATAAACGGAGAATATCGATTAGCCGCGTAAACCTACACAAAACACTCTAACCGCGAATCGTCTCTGTGCTCTCTCATTTTCGCCGCTGTTTTCACCTCGGCGCATGAGCAGGGAAATGAGCGGCAACGTCTATTGTTCCGTACGAACTTATATATTTGATACAGGTCTGTTTACGAAATTAACGGATTTAACGATTAGGTTTCGTTAAAAATGGAAAAAATTAATTTAACGTTCAACGGTTTCCGAAAATCGTAAATTTCGTAAAAATCAAACCCTTCTCGTCACTCGATTGTCCCTGCTTTCGGCTAAGACCCGTTTCTGCTCCGAAGTCACCGCGTCGTCCTTCTTTTTGTGTAGAATCATCTCTTGCTCGACGTCTCGGATCGGTGCGAAGTGAAGCTTCCATTTGTACACTTCGATTTCCGCCACAAGTTCTTGCGTCTTGGCATTTTGCTCCAACATCAGCACCATTCTCTTCAGCTCTCTATAAATTCACCATAATATTATACAAGCATGAAGGCTTCAACTACGCTGGATCTCCTTTTTCTTTTCAAAATGACAATTCACATATTCAGACTTGTTAAATGAGAACAGAAGTGGTTTTTGATGGCAAGGTTTTGCGCTAATTATCGCGATCTCTCTCTCTCTTTCTTTTTCTCTCTCTCTCTCTCTCTATCTCTTTAAAAAGACACGAGGGACCAAAGTTGTCACCCAAAAAGCTTCTAGAAATTCAAGCAAAAAGGACCACCCGAAAACTTGCCTCGCGAAAAGTGGGCGGTCATCTTGTTCAGACCCGCCGCAGACGGCATAATCTGCTGACCCTCACGGCATCATATTTGCTTGATTAAATGCTTAATTTCGGTATCCAAGACTTGGTTTTTCACAGAAGTTGTTCTCCCAACCTAACCTAAGCTTATTACAAAAGAAACTCACTTTTGGTTGCAGATTGCAGATTGAGAATAATTCATGATACAGGCGTGAGGGTCGGCAGATTATGGCGTCTCCTGCGGACTTATCTTGTTCTATTTGAGAAATAGTCCGCCCACTTTTCACGATGAGGGATTTTTTGGGTTTTTCCTTCTTACTCCAATGAGGTGAAGAGAGTGAGGGAAAATGCAAAAATAACTGGGTGGGACTCGAACCCGCTATACGCGAGTAACCATCATTCTCTTCAGACGCGACCAATCTCTCTAATATTCTGCCGACCTTTCTAGTTTTCCTCGTTTACATGCGTTCCCAAACCTCGGACCCTCACAAAAGTTGTTTTCCCAACATTGACTAAACTTATAATAATAGGTAAATTAGTGTTGGCTACAGATTGCAGATCAAAATCAGGACATGTTGCGCTCTTTCCACATATTAGACAGAAGCTCAGGAATTCGCAGCGACCTTTTGGGTGAGTATTGCCTTGGAACCTAGAAAATGATACGGGTAGGGGATTTCACAAGGTTCGTTGGGAACCTTCCTTAATTACGGTCAAATGCAATTTGTCAGACTACTGGTTTGAATTGATCTGAATATCCTGGTCGAACAACTAACACCAATGTTCTGGCGGGGCGAACCTCCTCATTTCCGAAATAACGATGAATTCAAATCAAACCTCTTATCCACCTTGACTTCTCCATTCTTTACTTGAACGATTGTCTTCAGATCATTCAGCTGCTCTGACTGCACGACATATTTCTCTTTGATGGCGTCGAGTTCGGTCGCTTCCATATAGAGTTTGTACAGGGCAGTCGGCACGATGTTCGCCAGGTAGGTTCTCGTTCTGTCCTGACTCATCCAGAACGCTGGGTTGTTCAAATGGATGTTGAACGCCTTCACCAGATTGTCAACGTCACTCTTTTTCCGGCTGACGATGGTTTCTGGAAAAAATTATTTATGCCCCCCATAAGAAAATATTATTTGGTTACACTGTCATCCTTATTTATTGCGATATATAGTTATCGACACCTCAAATGTTCGGTCTAGGTAAGGTTTTAAGCACTATTTAGGTACAAAGTTAAGATTTGGGGGCGCTCGTAAATCTACATAAAATGCAAATAGTGTCTATGTTCGTCGAGCACTCTCTATCCTCACTTCCCTCTCGCTTGGTCTTCCCGCAGCTCAACCACCTGATCGTAACGGCCCAAACGCCATCTCATAGATTTTGTTGGCGCTTCTGATTTCAAACTCTTTTCAACCACGCGAGTTCTCTCTAGTTTTTTTTAATCATCAGAATGGAGGGTTCAGTTATTCAGTGCGACCTAAAGTAACCGTAACTAACTTACTAAGTTACGGCATTTATTGGTCGCACTGAAACTCAACTGACCACAGTGAGTCATGTCTATCATATTGGTCTCTAACGCACAAAGAATTTTCAAATATTCAAAGAATACCTCTCTTGTGCTCATCCAAACTTTTCAAGACATATGTGGAAGTAGTTTGATTTATCGTTCGTTCGACAGCAAGGTAGGGCCCGTACTCCGGGAACGAGTTCATGCCGCGGTTCAACAGCACTATACGGATTTTCGCCGAGCTGAGAGTAAATTTGTTTGAATGAATCTCTCAGAGATAACAAACTTCTTGTCGTGCTTGATATAGCTCTTCACTGAGCTTCCACGTTCGTTGGAGCTTCCTTTTCCTCCGAGCCCTATGTTCATCGCTGCGAAGATGGCGCTCTTACCACCTGAAATGTCAGCTTTTGAGGTAGAACACACTGCGTCAAAAACGATAGATTCAGTGGAAACGCTCACTTTTCAAAAATAGTAACTTGCATTACAGTGACGAAAGTTTCAATGTGTCTTTTTACATAACTCACTTCCGTTAGGTCCACCGATAAAGAAACAATTGTTGCGTTCTACGTCAAAGTCCAACTTCAGATTAGCATGACACATGAAGTTCTCCATGTGTATACCAGCTATCTTTCCGGCGATCAGTAGTTCTGGAAAACTTCATCAGAAACTGCACTGAACGAACTAAACCTTCATCATCACGCCGTCTCGATGTCTCAGGTTCGCCATCACTTGATGACGTAGACGCGATTCTCCGCTTGTTGTTGTTCGGGTTCATATTCTCATGCTCGTCCATCTGATCACTAAAACGAAAACTACATCGGAGTTCCATTTAGTTTAACAAAAGCGGCCGAAATAAATCACAATATACGAACATTTGTCTTTTGTTTTTTTTAACCTTTAGTTCCAGGATTCCAAAATCTGGTTGTTCAAGGTGTTGGTGTCCAATCCAGAAATGGTTCTGCAAAGAAGGATATTAGAATTTTTCCGGTTACCAAATGGATAGGAAATAAGTTGTAGGGAGATCTGAATGCACTGGACCTGACTAATACATTAATGGGAAGAGTGCCAATCACGGTGAGTAATCAACCTGAGAGCTAGATGATCCAGAACAGGTGTGCGTAAGGTTCTATAATCTCACGTGCGCGAGGCATAATGATTTTGGCAACAGCCGCAAAAGGTTATCCGACAAATAATAATGAGGTTGATGTTGTTGGGTCAAGTTATGTTTATGTTTATGCTAGGTCACGTTTTGTTTATGTTGAACAAGTTGTCCGCTTCATAGGATACAGCTAATGAGGTGATTGTCGGCAGCAAGGAGAAGGGTACTTATCACAAACATGGGGTAGTGAGAAGATTTGGGCTTAGAATATGACTCACATATGGAGGGATCCATTATGAACATTGATAACAAAAATGAGACATGCTGAACTTTTAAGACTATGATTTTGCTTTAAATTTCGAAATCAGTTCTTGTTTACTAACTCCTAGGATCTTATTATGAATACGGTAATGTACATAACGTTACGAAAAAACTCACTGTCTGTGAATATTCTAATGAATAAGCGTTTTACCGCAATCTACACCGAAGATATGTGAACGGAATGGAGCTTTTTAATCATTTGTTTTTTCGAAAAATGAAATTTAAATTTTTTCAAATTTAGGTTCCATCTTTCCAATTGACATTTCGTTTAGCAAAGGAGCGCAATTTGCATTTCTTTTATTTTTTGCGCAATTTCCTTTTTCTTCTAGGCCGTTTCTTTTTTCTCAGCAAACGTAACAAATTCATTCTTGTTTCAAAAATTAGAAAAGTTTCATATGTCTGCAGTTCGCAATATACCTCCTCTCCGCAATACACCCTATTTGTAAAGTATTTAATCTTGCGTCATTGAGGCACTTTTGATTTTCAGAGGAAAATGGCGACGGAAGCTGATTTGTCCAAACCCGCATTCACTCCAGAAGTGCCGTCCGCCAACCCAGGTAATTTTTGTCTCAAACTTTCCGCAATTATTTTTCGAGTTGAGTTCTCTAATTTATAAATCAAATTCCAGGATCCTACGAGGAACTCCATAGGAAAGCTAGAGAAATATTCCCAACATGTTTCGAAGGAGCCAAGCTTATGGTCAACAAAGGTCTCAGTTCCCACTTCCAGGTAATCTTGATTAGTTTTCTCTCACAATAGTACTTTTAGGTTTCCCACACGCTTTCTCTCTCCTCTATGAACTCTGGGTATAGATTCGGAGCAACTTATGTAGGATCTCAACAAGTGGGACCAGCTGAAGCTTATCCAATTCTTCTCGGTGACACTGACGCCGCCGGAAACACCACTGCCACCATTCTCCACCAAATTGGAAAATACAGAGCAAAGCTCCAAGGACAAGTTCAAAAGGGAGCTCTTGCCGGCGCTCAAGCTACCTTTGAGAGAAGGTTATTTTTCGAATTATTCTCATTTCACAAAGTTGTTCAGAGGTCGACTGTCCACTCTTGGTTTGACCCTCGCGAACGTGGATCTCGTTAGCGAGAGTGGAATCTTGGTTGGACAATTCTTGAGAAGACTCACAAACAGACTTGACGTAGGATCCGAGATCGTCTATCAGTATGGAAGACAAATTCCAGGTATATTTTCGAAAAGTATAGATTAATCTTTAAATGTTAAAATTTTCACCTAATAAATAAATTTATTTTTTCAGGAGGACAGATAACCGTTTTGTCTTACGCCACAAGATACACTGCGCCGAACTGGTCGGCCGCAGCCACATTCGGAGATTCGGGTTTGATTTTTAATTGGAATCAAAAATAGTTGGAAAAAATATTTTGATGAAAACGTTTAGGAGCTCACTTGACCTATTACCACAAGCAGGTGGAGAACTTGCAGTTTGGAGTTGAGTTCGAGTGCAACAGAAATGTGGGAGAGGTAAGATCGTGTTAATTATACCTTTTGTACCTCCAAATTTAGGCTGTGACCACTATAGCCTATCAGGCTGACATGCCAGAAGAGGGAGTGACGATGAGAGGAAGTGTCGACACTAACTGGTTCGTTTTGAAAAATTAAATTAAAAATATTATCGATGAGAAAAAGCATATTTTTTAGGTCTGTGGCTGGAGTGTTCGAGAAGAGACTGAGTCAGCAACTCCCATTCACTCTCGCTCTATCTGGAACTTTCAACCACGTCAAGGTGATTTCTGACATCAGAGTCAGTAGTATCGATTGTTTTCAGGCTATCGGCAAATTCGGAGTAGGATTGGTCATCGGTTAAAGGGAACGCGACGACCGTATGAAGACTCATTCCAGGCAATAGTTACCATTGATTAGAGTAGGCGTATGTTAAATTGTGAGATTTTCCTCACACCACCCTTGCAGCATTGTTTTGTTTTTTGTTCTCTCCCTCCCTATCATCTCCCCACGGTGGGGCTGTAACTGCGACGATGTTGTTGATCCATTATTACCACGCGAGAAATGCAAATTTTGTCATGTTTATGAGACTATTGAGAGGTACGAAGATGAAAAGGGTCTGCACGGCTTCACGTCGGGCATCGTGTCCCGCGATAAAGTATGCTCAAAACCCCTCACGTTTTTACTCCTTTTGTTCCCTTTCTTTCCCCTTTTTATTTATTTTGTAATCAGAATAAATTGTGTTTCTCGTACGTGAACACGTGACCATGGGGAGCTCATTGCTATCCCATGTCGATTACCAAGACTGCCACGCAAGAACAAATTGGAGCGGTAAGATGCCAACGTGGCATATATTGATTGAGGAAGATTCAGAAGCCGGAAGACCAGCTTGTGCTCCGTCTGAAACCTCCAGGAAGCCCTCCACATGTGACATGGGCTGCTGATGTTATTGGTGTGTTTAGGATTACTGTAGAATGTGGTAGATCAAATGGCAGTTACGGTAGATCAAAATTGCTCTGCAGCGTGACATTAACGTGATGTGGACATGATTACAGTAGCCGGCTAGGTAGATCAAAATTGGATAACAGTAAGAAAGTGACGTGGTATAGGGTTACAGTAACATACAAGCTTATCATGCTTACAATAAGCAGTGGACATATTGAAACTGCACTAACCAGTAGGGTAGATCAAAAGCACATTATCCAGTTCTGTAGATCTAGAGTACAGTATCCAGTTCGGTAGATCAAAAGTACAGTAACTGTGTTAGTTCGAGCTAAAACTACAGTAACTGGAAGGTAGATCAAAAGTACAGTAACTGTGTTA
>OZ022251.1:15575325-15580325 GCA_963978915.1 Caenorhabditis parvicauda | reverse complement strand
ACTCCAACGACGACCCCTTACGTCTCCACCACCATGAGCGCTCTGGAAGCAGAAACCAAGCAGAAACTGAGCTCAATCGATTCGTCCTCGAGCTCCAACTCGACGTCAACTGATGTTAACAATGTAGCGTCTACGGATTCTTCAACGATGTTGTCGGTTGCGAAAGCGATCGCAAGTGGTAGTGTGAATGTGAGTGAGAAATGAAAATTCGCAAAAAAAATAATAAGGTAAATGCGCTCCGCGGAGGGCTTTGCAAAGCTGTTGCAGAGCGGCCATATCCACTTACTCTTAATCCGCATTGTGCATTGTACGATCACAAGTTTTACCATTTTAGACAACGTCTACAACCGGCCTTACAACCAGTGAAGCTCTTGACGCTCTGGTTAATGCTTCTGAAGCCAATAATGACGCCAAGTCGGCTTCTATCGGCACTGTTCTCGATGATTTGGTAAACACCACAATCAGCAATACTTCCACAGCAGTGTCGGTCCTGAACGCTCTTTCTGATGTTGTCTCATCTAGCACATCTTATTCTCTATCATACTCGACTTCGGTACGTCTGAGAGAGAGAGAGAGAGAGAGAGAGAGAGAGAGAGAGAGAGAGAGAGAGAGAGAGAGAAGAGAAAGAGAGAGAGAGGGAGGGAGAGAGAGAGAGAGAGAGAGAGAGAGAGAGAGAGAGAGAGAGAGAGAGAGAGAGAGAGAGAGAGAGAGAGAGAGAGAGAGAGAGAGAGAGAGTTCAGGTTGGAGCCAGCGGCGAATATTCCATCTCGTACGGCACCATTCGATCAAGTGATTATACTCTTATCTGTCCGAGGTCCTCGGTAGGTTGTTTTTCTACAAGAATCTTGATATTTCCGGCTTCAAGTACTTGAAAAAAATTGTGGTACTGAACATGACCGGCCCACAGTATATCATGAAAAATGAGTGGTGTCGCCGAATTTTATCCCTCATTTTTATAAATAACATTTTTCGAAGACGCTTCCTTCTCTCCAGCCTTTTGAGTTTTGTTAAACCTGTCCAAGAGATCATTCGTTCTATTTGTAGAATAACTATCCTTCAGAACAAATTCGACTTTGCAATGTTCTGTTCACTTATTCTTGGTTTTATTGAAAATACTGTCGCGTTTCTGTTCCATGGTCATAACTTGAAAACTCGTGAACCGTTTTGGTTGAATTTCTCAGCAAAGTTGTATCTAAATGTGACAAAAACTTTTGTTTCGGTAGTTACATGGAAAATAAGCAAAAAACACAACATGGTGGTGTAGTATTCTCTATAACAAATTTGTCGCCGGAGCGTCGCCTCCCTGTCGCCATTCGGTATAGCTTACCAAATGGCAACAGGACGGCGGCGTTCCGGCGACAATATGGTGACATGAAATTGCAGATAACCATATACGGATCCACAGCTTACATTCTCGGCGACACGCGTAGAGCATTCCTTCAAGGGACAACAGACGCCGTCAATCTAACAATGACTGGAACCTATATTGGCGTCACTGGGAGCTACACTACAAGAACTGTCAAGGTTCCGGATACCGCTGCCGGTGATGATACCAGCATGAAGAATGGGAACGATGTCGTCACTCTGTTTGGAAGCGCGACGGTAAGGAAAATGCAAACCCCATCGAGAGTGTGACGAACCCCATCGAGAGTGTGACAGCCAGGCGTTGGGACCATTAGGCTAGAGATGGAGAAAAGATGTGATGAAAATGCAAAAAAATGACTACCGAAGGAACCGAACTCCAGCCTCGCTGTTGAGATCTGAAAGGCTCAACCAGTCGACCAAAAAGTTCCAAAACGAATCGATAATGAAAATGCAAAAAAATGACGCGGTAGGGATCGAACTTCGACCTCCTGGCTGAAAGTTAAATGTCTTAACCACTAGACCAAAGACCAAAAATTGCAGGTTGTCGGAACCACTCTCTACCCCACAACCTACGCCGCCACCTGGAATGTTAGCTACTCAGACAGTGGGGACTCTGTTCAAGCCCAAAACGGCTCTTCCGTGACCATTTGGCAGCCAGCCAGTAGTGCCACCTTGACGATTACGGTATTTTGCAGTTCTAATCTTTGCAGTTTACTATTCAGGTTACCTCGACGACCTTTTCCGTGCTGAAGATGGGAGGCTCTTTGAGCGCTAGTGGAATGGTTGTGAAAACGACATTCGATGGTAGTGACTATACAGTAACTCTGGGGTGAGTGCCGTAAATCTACAACAGTTCGGCGGAGCACACTTACCAACCTTTAGTGCTGGAACAGTTCAATTCGTTCAAATCGGAACGAACTCTTCGATTTTGATGTACAATGACTGTGACATGACTATTACTGGGGGCTCCTCGTTGGCGTCGTATCTAATTCTTCCCGTGGTTCTAGAAAGTTTGATTTTCTCAGAATTCAAGAAAATAGAAGATTCCAGACATCGACAACACTTTCTTCACGTCAACCACTTCTATAGGATCGCAAACGATCACCTTGTCAGCGTTCGGAACCAAGAACACGCAATTGGTGCTGGGACTGCCAGGTTGCTCTTAACAATTTTCTGAAACGTACCAAAACCACTTTCTTCCAGATTTCACATTGCCATCTGTTGTGAGTCTCAACGAGGACATATCTACTTCGATATTCACTCCAGCCACGTCGTATTCGGATGCGTCCACGTTGAGCTCTGTATTTTCGTCTGGCACTCAAATAACAGTGTCTGGAAGTGTGAGTTGAAGAAAGAGAGAGAGAGAGACAACGCGCGCTCCGCGGAATTTTGCAAAGCAGTTGCAGCGCGACTATATCCGTTTACTTCTAATCCGCAGTGTGTTGCATGGCAAAATTGTGCTGTAAAAGAACCTCCAAAACTTTTCGTGTGAATGGACCGGCATTGGACTGTAATAGGGTGACAGATGTCCGGGACGACTGTCGCCAATTTACGGTCCAATGTCAGTCCATTCACAGTCCATCTGTTGCCCGGTCCATCTGTCGCCCATTCACGATCCGGTCCATCCGTCGCCCGGTCCAGAGAAGAAACGATCTAAAAAGTCGTCGAGCACTAGATAGGTCATTGCAGCCACTCGCGGACATATCGCGGGTTTCTCCGTTTTTTTTCATCCGTTGAATAGTCCATCTGTCGCCCAACTACAGTCCATCTGTCGCCCATCTACGGTCCAATGTCAGTCCATTCACAGTCCATCTGTTGCCCGATCCATCTGTCGCCCATTCACGATCCGGTCCATCCGTCGCCCGGTCCAGAGAAGAAACGATCTAAAAAGTCCCAACTACAGTCCATCTGTCGCCCATCTACAGTCCATCTGTCGCCCATCTACAGTTCATCTGTCGCACATCAACAGTTCATATGTCGCCCGGTCCATCTGTCGCCCATCCACAGACCATCTGTCGCCCGGTCCATCTGTCACCCGATCCATCTATCGCCCGGTCCATGTGTCGCCGATCCATCTGTCGCCTATTTACGATCCAATGTCAGTCCGACAAAAGTTTTGGAGAACTGTTGCTATGATTTCTGAACAAAAACTCCAGAACAAAATCAAAATGCTCATTTCCAGATACTCTTCGGAAGCGATTCCATCCAAATCAGCAGCTACTCGATGAGTACTGACGGCAACTCAGTTTACCTGATCAATTCCGACTACAACTACACTTTCTCATCGCCGACCTGGTCAACGACAAAACTTTTGAGTGGTAACTACGGTATCCAACTATCAGCCGGCACTTTCACGCCGTACTCGAAAACCCATGTCAAAACTGTGCTGGAACTCTCGGAAACCGAGAAAATCATTTTGACTGGGGGAACTGTCGTAAGGTGAGGTTTCTCCTTGAGGAAAATAGATAATCTGATGTTTTTGGTGTAGTAGAGCGCTCTGATGGTGTCGATTCTACAGAAAAATTGTGAAACTGAGTTTTATAATGGTTTGTGACAGTTCAAACCAGTCAAAAAAGTTTTTTTCAGCGCATCGGAATAAAAAAGTGTAGTTCCTGCTTTCCAGCCAGCTAACTCTAGGAAAACCATATCTGAAATTTTTTTTTTCGATTTTCTGACCTTTAGTTAATCATAATCCATCATAAAATATCGAAAAAAGTGATCAATCGGTCTTGATTTTGTAGGATTCCAGAGAAAAAAGGCAGGATTTGCTATTATTTCTTTACACTCTGTTTTTTGATCGTTCGAGCATAACTCTGAAATCTGTTCATGAATCTGGATGAAATTTTCAGAAAAATTGTGTCTTAGTGTTCTTAACAACTTTTGTTCCTAAAGTTTTCGGAATTCACAGAACTTGTCGAGTTATTTCAAAAAAAGTCGCGTTTGCTATTATTTCTTTACACAGTGTATGTGCGACTACTTTGACCAATTTCTCGAATTTTCAAATGAATTTTGAACTGTTTTCCAAAAGATTCAGTTATTTCTACGAAAACTTTTCAGAAACGCCACAAATGGTTACGTCATACAAGACGCTACGGTAACGACAGAAGGCAATGTTACGTTCACGACAGTCAGTGAGTTGAAAAGAAATTTTATTAATATGCCCCGTAGACCTACCACAAAACACTCTCTGTGCTCACATTGAGAGATTTCTGGAAACATTTCTTCACGGCAGTTTTACAATGATTTCAGCCAGTACCTCGCAGTCGACACTATCGGAGGCATCACAAACAAAAGTTTTGTCAGTGATGCAGAATGCACAGACGTATCTTGATGATAACAGTGCGAATATGACCACAGATGAAATTACAGAGGTAAGGGAAAAAGCAAAAATGTGATTCCGAGGCGGATCGAACTTAAGTCTTTCTGGTGAAGGTCACATATCCTCACAATACCAGATAGAGAGGTCCAATAGGATTGGAATCATCGTGAAGAAAATGCAAAAAGAAACGAATCCTGGTGGATTGAACTTGGCTCTATCATGATAGAGAAAAAACAAAAATTTTGATTCCGAGAAGGATTGAACATATTTCTCCTCAATATCAATCGTTTTAGAGAAATAGAAAAATATATACCTC
>OZ022251.1:15565325-15570325 GCA_963978915.1 Caenorhabditis parvicauda | reverse complement strand
GTATTTGAAGCGTAGCTAGGAAGTGTATTTCGAGCGTAGCTAGGAAGTGTATTTTGAGCGTAGCTAGAAAGTGTATTTTAAGCGTAGCCAGGAAGTGTATTTTGAGCGTAGCTAGGAAGTGTATTTTGAGCGTAGCTAGGAAGTGTATTTTGAGCGTTGTTAAAAGGTTTTTTGAGCGTAAGTAAGTGGAGTTCAAGCAAGGAACCGTGAGCATAATTATGTGTATTTGAGCGTAGAGAGGTGTACCATGAGCGTATAAAAAAGTTCCTCTTCTCCAGACCGGTTACCGAGAGGGAGCTCACGCAAAATGTTATTCCAATCATCTGACGACGTTCTCTGTCGGAGCCTTCTCTCCTGACGTCACTACTAACGACTACATCTACGTTCAGCAAACTATACCGGTAATGACGTCACCGAATAACGTTATATAAGAAACTTCAGAAAAACATCAGACCTGCCCTCTGTGAAGGCCTTTACTTACTACTCTTCTTGACAGCGATGTTCTTCGCGTTTATCAGCGAGAATAGGGACAAATCTAAGGTATTCTTAGGAAGGTTAGGGTAATTCTAAGGAAATTTAAGGGAAGGATTAGATTCCTCAAAGATAACCATCCACTGGACGAATACATGTACATTATAGCCGTAGAGACAGGCTATCAAATGTTTGCTTCGACTGACAGTCAGGTGGGATCGACCCCGTCTCCTCCAACCATTTTTGCATTTTCAGATTCGGTTCAATCTATCTGGAACTGAAGCCGACGAGATAGCTAGGAGTTTCGAAAGCGTGGAGGATGATAAGTATGAGAAGCCTTTCACTTGGGGAACAACCTCGAGATTCTTGCTAACGTCAGCATGGTTAGATTCTCTCTCTCTCTCTCTCTCTCTCTCTCTCTCTCTCTCTCTCTCTCTCTCTCTCTCTCTCTCTCTCTCTCTCTCTCTCTCTCTCATCTCTCTCTTCCAGCCCTCTCGGAGACCTGACTTATCTCCGAATTTGGATCGAAGAACCTGGAAGCGAACATCGAGAATCATGGTATTGTCGAACCGTCATCATCAAAGACCTTCAAACTCAACGTATCTACCGTTTCCCCTTCAACAACTGGCTAGGCAGAAAGAATGGAGATGGACAGGTAGACTGAACCAAGGGGGCGTGGCCTAATTCATGATCCTCAGACCGAACGACTCGTCAAAACCGAGACTAAACTACGCGTATGGGAAGAAGCCATGAGTATGCACATGATGGGTCACCTAATGATTCACTTCGCATGCTTCACAGGTAGGCGGGGTCAAAGAGGAGGAGCCAACGAGTTATTTCAGGAGGCGGTTGCCGGACTCGAGCTCGCGCGACACGATATGATTGCTGTATGTCCGTCCTATTCTCACTGACTCTTCTGTGTTTGTTCAATTTTGGAATTATTTCTATATCAGTGAGATTTTTGTTGATCCCCTTCAAGAAATATGATTTTCAGGAAAGCTTGTGCGAAAAAACCAGTCTCTCGGTCACTATTTTTGGAATCGAGATAGGATTGATTGATGTAGGTGTTTCTCCATAAGATTTGAAGAGAACGAAAATTGTAAATTCTGAAAAAAAATCTAAGAAACATAAGTAATTTTTAATGAGAACTTTCAGCTTGGATTTGGAATATTATTTGCAATATTGTTGTCTTTCTTTGCGTCACTCTATCACTGGTTCCTACTGTGAGTTGGAAGTTTTGATATTCTCTGCATCCGTTTCCGCGTCTGTTCCGCTTCCGCATCCGCTTCCGCATCCGTTTTTGCCTTTTTTCTTATTTCAGCTCCACATTCGATTTGTTTTGTCTATTTCCGCATTCGCATCAAATTTCGCATCGAATTTCGCATCAACTCCCGCATCCACATCCGCATCCGCATCCGCATCCGCATCCGCATCCGCATCCGCATCCGCATCCGCATCCGCATCCGCTTCCGCATCCGCTTCCGCATCCGCTTCCGCATCCGCTCCCACATCCGCATCCGCATCCGCTTCCGCATCCACATCCGCATCCGCTTCCGCATCCGCTTCCGCATCCGCTTCTACATCCGCTTCTACATCCGCTTCCGCCTCCGCTTCCGCATCCACTTCCGCATCCGTTTCCCCTTCCGCCTTCGTTTTCGCACCCGTTTCCGCACTTGTTTTCGCATCCGTTTCCACATCCATTTCCGCATCCGCTTCCGCATCCGCTTCCGCATCCGCTTCCGCATCCGCTTTCGCATCCGCTTTCGCATCCGCTTCCGCATCCGCTTCCGCATCCGCTTCCGCATCCGCTTCTGCATCCGCATCCGCACCCGTTCCCGCTTTTGCATCCGCTTCCGCATCCGCTTCCGCTTCCGCTTCCGCATCCACTTCCGCATCCGTTTCCCCTTCCGCCTTCGTTTTCGCACCCGTTTCCGCACTTGTTTTCGCATCCGTTTCCACATCCATTTCCGCATCCGCTTCCGCATCCGCTTCCGCATCCGCTTCCGCATCCGCTTTCGCATCCGCTTTCGCATCCGCTTCCGCATCCGCTTCCGCATCCGCTTCCGCATCCGCTTCTGCATCCGCATCCGCACCCGTTCCCGCTTTTGCATCCGCTTCCGCATCCGCTTCCGCTTCCGCTTCCGCATCCACTTCCGCATCCGTTTCCCCTTCCGCCTTCGTTTTCGCACCCGTTTCCGCACTTGTTTTCGCATCCGTTTCCACATCCATTTCCGCATCCGCTTCCGCATCCGCTTCCGCATCCGCTTCCGCATCCGCTTCCGCATCCGCTTTCGCATCCGCTTTCGCATCCGCTTCCGCATCCGCTTCCGCATCCGCTTCCGCATCCGCTTCTGCATCCGCATCCGCACCCGTTCCCGCTTTTGCATCCGCTTCCGCATCCGCTTCCGCTTCCGCTTCCGCATCCACTTCCGCATCCGTTTCCCCTTCCGCCTTCGTTTTCGCACCCGTTTCCGCACTTGTTTTCGCATCCGTTTCCGCATCCCCGTCCGTTTCCGCAGTCGTTTCCGTGTACCTTCCGCACCTGTTTCCGCGTCCGCATCCGTTTCCGCAGTCGTTTCCGTCTACCTTCCGCACCTTTTTCCGCGTCCGCATCCCCCAGCTTCCGCATGTCTGCCACGTATATTTCCTCATTCGTTTTCGCATCCGCTCCCGTTTCCGCACCCGTTTCCGTATTCGCATCCGCATCGACTTCCGCATCAACATTCGCATCCACATCCACGTCTATTTCCGCTATCGTTTCCGCTTCCAGCATTCGATTCCGCGCCACTTCCGCAACCGTTTCCTTTTTAGAAACACTCGTTCACCCGAAGAAGACCGCGTTTTCGACAAGATGAAGGAACAGAATCCAGAATTCAAAGATCCTTCGAAACTTCTCTCCAACAATTTTCCTACTATCGCCAGATCTCTCATGCTAATTATTTCATTCTTTTTGATGGCTTATATCGCAGCGGTGAGTTTCCAATGTGAACTGAAATAAAGTCAGTAAACGTGCTCCTCTGAGAAAGGGTGTCACTTCTACGTTCTCATGTAAGATGACGGATGCCTGAGAAAAAAGAAGTCCGCAAGCGCGCTTCCTTGAGAAACCCTGACTCCTACGTTTCAGGAAGGCATGACCTTAGCCGAAGACCCGGCTAACTCATTTTTCGCAAGATCTGCTATCATGCTTCTTTCCTGGATCTTGTTCATCGAGCCTTTCAAAGCGTTCATAATAGCATTCTTCATTATTAGAAGAATCCCAAGTCACAAGGTCTCGACCAGAATTGAAGAAGCATTCTTACCTATCCAGCCTGAGGAGTCATTCAAAAGTATAGTTGACCAGAGGGGCGGAGCGAAATAGTCTTTCAGGAGCTACCCGTGGAAGATCTGAAAACACCGTCGGAAAGACTATCGCAGACAAACTGAAGTTGAAGGATTCGGACGATCGGAGAATGAGGTGAGCGTCGAACCATTGACCATTTGACCTTTTACCAACTGAGCTATGAAAGTCAAATTTCAGGGATGAGCAGCTCTTCCAGACAGTTCGTGACGTTATCTGTTATTTTGCGTCGCTTTATGTGATGGTTTCTGTGATTTATTACTCAAAGGATCGGATGGGTTATAGGTATCAGAATGATGTAGGTTTTCTCTCTCTCTCTTTCTCTCTCTCTCTCTCTCTCTCTCTCTCTCTCTCTCTCTCTCTCTCAGTCTCTAAGTCTCTCTCAGTCTCTCAGTCTCTCTCAGTCTCTCTCAGTCTCTCTCAGTCTCTCTCAGTCTCTCTCAGTCTCTCTCAGTCTCTCTCAGTCTCTCTCAGTCTCTCTCAGTCTCTCTCAGTCTCTCTCAGTCTCTCTCAGTCTCTCTCAGTCTCTCTCAGTCTCTCTCAGTCTCTCTCAGTCTCTCTCAGTCTCTCTCAGTCTCTCTCAGTCTCTCTCAGTCTCTCTCAGTCTCTCTCAGTCTCTCTCAGTCTCTCTCTCTCTCTCTCTCTCTCAGTCTCCCTCAGTCTCTCTGTGTGTCTCTCTCTCTCTTCCACTATATCCATTCAGATGAGCAACCTTTTAAACATCAGCATGTCAAAATTCGGTGACGGAACGTTCAATGCCATTGTGACAGTTGACGATTTCTGGTCTTGGGCTCAAAACTCTCTAGCACCAGGTAGGACTGCTATTGGAAAGTATTGTACACGTCCCACACTGCGGACAACGCAGTTGATATGTTCAAGCAAAGTAAAGGGGTGGGGCAACCGATAGTGTAGATCAAATTTTAGTTACGGTAGTTAGAAAAAATGTTTTCCTTCCTTTTGTAGGTGGGAGTAACCTTGGAAACAGTCCACAACGTTAACAGGGAAAAGAAAACGAGGAAATGGGTTGAAGCAATAGCAAAAAGGCTCTTGCAAACCGGTTGCAGGGCGGCTATATCCTTTTTTAAACAACAAGAAAAAGTTCTTGAACAAAGTTACTTTTCAAAATAAACAAAAATCTGAGAAGAACTTTCTTATTCAGCTCTGGCCGCCACTTGGTACGACGGCGGTGAAG
>OZ022251.1:15552825-15560325 GCA_963978915.1 Caenorhabditis parvicauda | reverse complement strand
TTTTCTAGCGTTCCAAAAAACGAACGGACACGGTTTCAAGTCTTCCAATGTGCGCAGCATGTTGGGGCTCTTAGCTCCGCCCCTTTTTCTAGCGATCCGGAAAATTAACTGATTCGGTTTCAGATCTTCCTATGAGCAAAACATATTGGGAATCTTAGCTCCGCCCCTTTTTCTAGCGTTCCAAAAAACGAACGGACACGGTTTCAAGTCTTCCAATGTGCGCAGCATGTTGGGGCTCTTAGCTCCGCCCCTTTTTCTAGCGATCCGGAAAATGAACTGATTCGGTTTCCGATCTTCTTTTGAGAAAACATGTTGGGGATCTAAGCTCCGCCCCTTTTTCTGGCGTTCCGAAAAACGAACTCTCGGTTTCAAGTATTCCAATGTGCGCAGCATGTTGGGGCTCTTAGCTCCGCCCCTTTTTCTAGCGATCCGGAAAATGAACTGATTCGGTTTCCGATCTTCTTTTGAGCAAAACATGTTGGGAATCTTAGCTCCGCCCCTTTTTCTAGCGTTCCGATAAACAAACCCGCTTCAGGTTTACCTAATAGCTGATCCAAAGCAACTCATGGACGTGGATTTTCTTCTCCGACCGTTTTCTTCAAGATTATGGATGCTCATCGCTGTCACCATCATCCTGGTATCCATCGTTTTCTTCATTCTAAGAAAGGTGGAGTTCAATGGAAAAGAGTCACTGTTCTCGTATGATTCACTCCAGAAATGAGAAAAAAATATTTCCAGAAGTTATAGTCACAGTGCTACACATGTGCTGTCGATTCTATCGGTGGAGATAAAAGGAACGAATAAATCGACTTTCATCGCGTTTCATGTGAGTTTTCTATATGCTTTTGATGATTTTGAAACCCGAGTAGCTTTAGAACAAGCCACATCTACCTGTTTATGCGCCGAGGTGAGAACAGTAGCGAAAATGAGAGAGGGAGAGATCATAGAATTTTTGTGTAGATTTACGGGGGGTTAGGGGTTAATCGATATTCTCCTTTCATTTTTCCATTTTACTTTCCATTGTTTTACATTCATATCTCACTAAAGTGTTTAAATATGTTAACTGTCACTAACGCACGCTCCAAATAATAAAGTTCGAAAATTCCTCACAAAAATTAAAAGTAAAATCGCGAGTTACTGTAGAGATCACTGCTTGCGAATGCTGACACGCAAGAGCTAGCGAGACAGTGAGGATTGTTTGGAGTGATCAGAGTAAGAGAGTGATTTGTGTAGGTCTACGGGATTAATCGATATTCTCTTTTAAGAGTCACATAAACCATCAATTCCAGCTGTTCACAGCCTTGTGGCTTCTGTGCTGGTACCATGTGATTATCGATTTCTATACTTCGGAAATGTCCGGAATGTTGATCGTATCGGACAAGAAGAAACTCCCCTTTACCGATTTTTATGGCTTCATCGATTCTTTAAGGTGGGTTCACAAATTTGAAACATGTACACGGTAGTTTTCTTTTTTGAAACAAAAACTAACAATCTAGCCAGAGAGATGATACACATATATCGCTAGAAGCGTGGCCGTTTTCAAACGCGCTTTAATCTGAATTTTGCAGAATGAGTACGGTAGGGTCGGGACTCTCACAACGAACAGTTAGATCTTTGTGGATTTAAGTTATTATTCTTACTTTCAGTCCATTGAAATTAAAGGCGCATCACTTAATAGTTCTTGTTTTTCAAGGCGAAACTGCTACGGTACTAAGTACCCGATTTACGGAGGCCAGACTTTTTTACAGGTAGAGGAAGCGATATTATACTGACAAAAAGTGCTGCGCTTTTGAAGATAACTTTGAAGAGGAAATGTGATGCCTATTCCAGAACCGGCGCCTACAGGCTTCTTACCAACGCCAGAGATCGTTTACCCGAGTGTCCACCTGAAATAGATCCATCTACTTGTGTTGCGCTTTTTGAAGAAATTCTCGCTAAATATCCGCCCTATATACAAGATGCAAACGTTCTGAATGATGCTGCTTTTTTGAAAACGGTGAATGAGAGAGAGAGAGAGAGAGAGAGAGAGAGAGAGAGAGAAAGAGAAAGAGAGAGAGAGAGAGAGAGAGAGAGAGAGAGAGAAAGACTGAGAGAGACTGAGAGAGACTGAGAGACTGAACAGGAATTGACTTTCAGTGTTATTGGGATCCAGAGTTGAGACCTAGCCAGATGTGTTAAGCAGGTCGAATAATGAAGTTTTCATGTAGAAAATTTTTGCACGTTTTTTGTTACAAGCGAGATATTTTAATTTTAAAAATCACTTTTTTAAACGGTACACGTTAACACCACAGGGCCTTTTTTACCTCACGCACAACACAATTGGATCTAACCGTGAAATCAATCGGTGGCGTGGTGAAGTGGTTGTGATCTTGTATTCAAACCGAGTGGTCAGGGGTTCGATTCCACTCTCTGACGACTTTTTTTCTATTTTTTGAATGATGACAAAAATGAGCCCGATTTGTGTGAAACTACTCTTTTGAATGTTTTTCAACTTTTTTGTTCATGTGATCGCCCTTCGGAGTACCCAACAAGTCAATATCCGATCTCATCTATCACTCCCTCCATGAAGCTAGTGAAGTGATCATATGATGCATCATAACTTTGATTTTTATCAGAAACAAAATTTTTGCGATCGATATGTAATTTTTATTGTGAATTAAATGAAAATCGTTCAAATCGAGTCTTTTTCTGAAATTTCCCAAGTTGTGAGCCAGAACCATATTGACTAGTAGCTGAATGAGGGTCTTTAATCACAAACCCGGATAACATTTTAACGGATACGATCTCTTGATCTTCCAGATTAAACCAAACAAAACATCAAAATTTTGATTCTGACTAGACCACTTATTTAGATTCACTATAAAAAATTTTTGAACCCAACTTGACCCAGTGTGGATATATGGGGAGGACATAATGGTTGGGGACTTGCGACATTTTGGACAGATTTTTGACAAAAGTCTATTTCACTATTCCTATGAGTTGAATTGATTCGTTGTAGTTTGGATGGTCACGATATCGTATCCGTTAAAATGTTATCCGGGTTTGTGTTTAGAGACCCACATTCAGCCACTAGTCGATATGCTTCTGGCTCACGATTCGGACATTTGCAGAGAAAGTCCCGGTTTAAATGGTTTTTATTTAATTCTCATTAAAAAATACATATCGAACGCAAAAATTTTGTTTCTGATAAAAATCAAAGTTATGATGATCACTTCACTAGCTTCATGGAGGGAGTGATAGATGAGATCGGATATTGACTTGTTGAGTACTCCGAAGGGCGATCACGTAAACAGAAGGGTTTAAATACATGCAAAAGAGTAATTCCACACATTTTGGGCACATTTTGGGCACATTTGTGTCATCATTCAAAAAATAGAAAAAAAATCGTCAGAGAGTGGAATCGAACCCCTGACCTCTCGGTTTGAATACAAGATCACAACCACTTCACCACGCCGCCGATTGATTTCACGGTTAGATCCAATTGTGTTGTGCGTGAGGTAAAAAAGGCCCTGTGGCGTTAACGTGTACCGTTTTAAAAGTGATTTTTAAAATTAAAATATCTCGCTTGTAACAAAAAACGTGCAAAAATTTTCTACATGAAAACTTCATTATTCGACCTGCTTAACACATCTGGCTAGGTCTCAACTCTGGATCCCAATAACACTGAAAGTCAATTCCTGTTGAGATAGAGACTGAGAGAGAGACTGAGAGAGAGACTGAGACTGAAAGAGAGAGAGACTGAAAGAGAGAGAGACTGAAAGAGAGAGAGAGAGAGAGAGAGAGAGAGAGAGAGAGAGAGAGAGAGAGAGAAAGAGAGAGAGAGAGAGAGAGAGAGAGAGAGAGAGAGAGAGAGAGAAAGAGAGAGGGAGAGAGAGACAGACAGACACAGAGAGACAGAGAGAGACTGAAAGAGAGAGAGAGAGAGAGAGAGAGAGAGAGAGAGAGAGAGAGAGAGAGAGAGAAAGAGAGAGGGAGAGGAGAGAGAGACAGACACAGAGACAGACACAGAGACAGAGAGAGAAAGAGAGAGAGAGAGAGAGAGAGAGAGAGAGAGAGAGAGAGAGAGAGAGAGAGAGAGAGAGAGAGAGAGAAGAGAGAGAGAGAGAGAGAGAGAGAGAGAGAGAGAGAGAGAGAGAGAGAGAGAGAGAGAGAAAGAGAGAGAGAGCGCGATAGAGACTTAGAGAAAGAGAGAGAGAGAGAGAGAGAGAGAGAGAGAGAGAGAGAGGAGAGAGAGAGAGAGAGAGAGAGAGAGAGAGAGAGAGAAAGAGTTTACAGCAAAAACGTCCCCTAGTCGGATTCGCTTGGTATCCTGCGCAGCGACTCCCTGATGAATACTCGATCTGGACCCAAGAGAACTATCGATCCAGCGTTTGGGTTATAAAAGATTTCTCGGTAAGTTATGGTAAAAGTGAGCAAATTATGAAACTTCAGGTCTGTCCTGCAAGCTTCCCCGTTTACGCGAACTTCTCTGGAATTTCCAAGCTAAATCGGGCAATTATAACGATGATGCCTGCGTTTGGGGTACGGTATCCCTGATACCCCTGTAGAGGTTCCCTTCCAGACCATCGACAACCACTACTCTTCTGCTTATCCAGTACTTCCGCTGTCAGAAAAACCACAGAAGTCGGCATTCACGCTGAGCCAACTCTCTTCAGTTTTCTTCATTCATTTCGTGGCTTGCTTTGCAGCACTAGTCGTACTGCTTATTGAAGTGATTTTCAGTGAGTTTTATCTTCAAAAATGAATCGTTCGTATTTTTATGAACGCGAGCACTATTCCTACTTTTCTCGCTTCGAAACAGTGGTTAGATATTTTTCATTCACATAATTCTTTATCGCTAACTTCGTTCTGAAAATTACAAGAAAATTTGAGCGAAGCGATGTAAATGTATGCAAGTCCATGAGCGTAGCGAGTGTTTAACTTTTTGAAACAAATCTGAGCGTAGCGAGTGTACTTTTAAGAACCTCAATGTGTGAAGCTAGTGCGAAACTCATGTAATAAATTTGAGCGTCGCGAATCTATTTTTAGAACCTCCATGAGCGTAGCGATTGTAAAATCCTCACAGTAATTGAATGTGACTAAACAAGAATTTCAGGTAAATGTCACTACTTCGAAGTGGCCTCTTCCTCCGAGAATTTCAAAAGAGAAGATAAAGATGATTTGTGAATTTTATTGAGTTTTTAACCCGAAGAAATAAATTTGAGCGCAGCGAGTGTAGTTTTTCAAAAATCCACGAGCGTAGCGAATTTGAATGTCCTAGAATGTGAATGTGAGAAACGCGTGTTTCACTTTTTGAATTTCCACGAGCGTAGCGAATGTTAAACCCAGGAAATGTATTTGAGCGTAGCGAGTGTAAATTTGGGATGGTCAAGATCATCAATGAATTCCATTCTCGATACAGTACAACCTTTGGGCGGTTGAATGACGACGAAACCGTTTATCATTGTGATCACGTTTCGATCACATAACATTTTGATCTCAAGTGATACGGTGATTTTATGACTACTCCAAGTGAGCATATCCGGACAAGGATTCAGTAAGACTGACAGTATTTGTAGGAGCATTATTTTGTAAACGACTACTCCAAGTCAGCATAGTTGGCTCCCATGGATGTTAGATGTTGGGGCGATCACCAGAGGAAATACTGACATTACTGAGACGATGTGTTCAAATCAGGTAGGTACAACTTGGTCCTGCATAGTCTCTCAGTACTTTCGTAAACATGTTAGTTTAGAGATCATTACCTCTCTTACAGTATCACACGTGCCGTCTCGCTTTGTTGTCAGATAAGAAGAAGAAGTTTTCGACGAAAGAATCGGTTCAAACGTGGTGGTCGACCATCGCCGCTGCCGCTGATCCTTGGCCGTCGTCGTTGTCGCCACGTGTTGTCACACTTCCGATCACAACAAAGCAGCCACGACGTCACAAGTAGAAGAAACCAAAGACTGCCTGGAGAGAAGAAAGTTACAGTATACACTTTGTGGTCTAGGTTTTCGAGAGTTTGGAGTTTCCTGGTCTGACTTTTCTAGAGTACTTCCACCTGGTCTAGCTTTCCAAGATGTTGCAATGGTCTAGCTTTTCCAGTTCTCAAAACAAAAAGGCCTCGTCTTCATAGAATCTGCGAAACAGTACATACCTTCATCAAGTATTCCTAGTTTCTGACTTTTCAGGTTTCCTCAAACAGGACCATGGACTAGGTTTTGTGAAATTTCAATTCTAGGAATTCCAAGAAGTAGAATTATCATCTCCGATCACTATCTTCGAAATCATCAAATTTGCCGCCGTGAGAAGTGTGTCTCCAATATCTTCATTTTTCGCTTCTTTTCTGCAACAAAGTCGAACGAACCAACATCACGTGAATTTCCCGTGTAGAATCAGAAGATCGGAGTAGCATCTGCGTCGAACTACAGAATGTTTCTCCCAAGCTGATCCGACATTCTGCAACCTGCATGCCTCGCAGTGGGGTGAGTACTTCACACTTCACAAACCATCGGCTATCTGTACCGAAAAACCCGTTTGATATTGATGTCAGACTTGCATTTTACCAGGAAAAGGGCACACGCCTGCAGTTCGGAGCTTGCAGTTCAGCTCGCGGTGATTTTTTTGCGCACTAAAAGCTGTCACCTTGGTGTAGCTGAATGATGGGCTCCGTTGTTCCATCCAAAAGTTTTGCAAGTAGCTGTCAGCAATAATTCAGCCTTCGTGGGGACATATCAATAGATCATTTGATCGTTTTGGACAAACATAGAAGTGTTCAATAGTCAGAATCAGTAAATCAAAGAAGAAAGGATGATCGTTCTCTGTAATCACGAGTCGCCATACTGTAGTCATCTGAGTGTTCTCTGACTAAGCTCCGCCCCCTTTTGACGGGTCGTATAAAAGGCGGCCGATGGGAGGATGGTTCCAAACCGCAACGTCAACCATGAACTGCATTCAACTTTTCTTCTTCCTTGCCTTTATTGCTTTTTCTCACGCTGCTTCTCTGAAGATGATGGCTCTCAAGCAATACCTCGGTTAGTTTCTCCTTTCAATCACTTTTAGTGTATACAGTAGAAGTCCTGCAACATTCAACTAACTTTTTCTCATTACAGGAACTGACACCAAAGACAACACAAACAACCTGAGATCTCTGGTGCAACCTATCGGGTTCGTCGGCAGCCGACCCATCTACCCACGGGCCATGGACGGCATCACAGACTCTTCTGAAGTTCAGTTTGACGAGAATGGAGTGCTGTTCGTCAGTGATCCACGACTTCTCAAGAAGATCATGACTAGAGGGCAGAGACAGTTTGCCCTCCACTAAACAACAGCTTCATCCATTCTCTTCTGTCAATGATCTACTCGATTCGATCTCAGCCAACTCTCTACGGGTACACGCCAGTCAAGTACTTTAATCAACTGTTAACCATAATAAATTTGTTTCCTCTTACATCTTCTCAATACGGATGTCAGACACACTTCTAACGTCGATCACGAATCTAATTCAGTTTTCATGCTTCG
>OZ022251.1:15468517-15538517 GCA_963978915.1 Caenorhabditis parvicauda | reverse complement strand
CTCTCTCTCTCTCTCTCTCTTTCTCTCTCTCTCTCTCTCTCTCTCTCTCTCTTTCTCTCTCTGTCTCTCAAACTCACTTTCCACCGACATAGCCAATAGGCTTCAAGAAGTCGGCTTGACGAATTCTCGAATCGAAAGTCGTACGAGTATCTAAAAAAGCTTCGTTTGTAGAGATTTGGAATTTTTTAAAGAGCAAATCATTCATTCCTCTAGAAGCGAAATATCGTTGATATGAACGTCATATGCTTTTGACAAATTTTGTGAAGTTTATGCGCTAATGATAGATTTCATGATAGATGTTCATTGAAGTTCATAGGCTGTACTCTAGAAACCAAATACCGTTGATATGAACTTCATAAATTGCTGTCAACGACCTATGAACTTCATAAACTGCTATCAACGACCTATGAACTTCATAAACTGCTATCAACGACCTATGAACTTCATAAACTGCTATCAACGACCTATGAACTTCATATCAACGGTATTTAATTTCAGAGTAGAAATCTATGACTCATGACGCGCTGTTGATATAAACCGCGTATGATCTTCATATCAGCTGTTTATGTTAATCATTAAAAAACTCATGATCATTAGTAAATAGAACAGCGTGGCTCATCTGATTCCAGAGATATGATCGCCCAAACACAAAGAGTCGCAATCGTCAAGAATTAATATGCACAATAAATTTTTAGATCACCTACATCTCGATTTGTTCGGATATGACTGTTGAACACTCATTTTGCGAAGAAATGTAATTTGCCTATTATTTCTGGAAATTATTATTTTTAGTCGAATACAAAATCTCACCTTGCAGATGTTTCAGATGATCCAAGAGTTCCTGCTTGTTGATGCAGAAAGAAAGATTCAGAAGACAAAAAAGGACGAAGCTTCGGGTAAGCATCGCGTTGAAGTGATAAAATCTTGCTGGTGATATCAAATCGAACAATGGGTTATTAGTCACTTTTTCCGAACAAATATGGATCAAAGATGAAGGAAGGAGAGAGAGAGAGAGAGAGAGAGAGAGAGAGAGAGAGAGGGAGAGAGAGAGAAAGAGAGAGAGAGAGAGAGAGAGAGAGAGAGGGAGAGAGAGAGAAATAGAGAGAGAGAGAGAGAGAGAGAGAGAGAGAGAGAGAGAGAGAGAGATAGAGAGAGAGATAGAGAGAGAGAGAACGAGAGAGAGAGAGAGAGAGAGAGAGAGAGAGAGAGAGAGAGAGAGAGAGAGAGAGAGAGAGAAAGAGAGAGAAAGAGGGGAATCTAATGCGAAGAATCCATGTGAATCATAACTTATAAACTAGAATTAAAACCGAACAGAATAATGAAAATTTATTCAAGACCAGAAGACAAATTTTGATGGATTGACAGAGAGAAAATTTCTTACCAAATATTAAAACCATTTTTCAGAGATGAAATTGTAGCTGATGTTGCTGCTGCCGCTGGGGTTCGACGCGGTCGTGCCGACAGAAGTTTGAGCCGTCGTTGCTCCAGAGGCCGTGGTTTGTCCAGACGTTTGGCCTGTCGTTGCTCCAGATGTCGTCGAGACTCCAGAAGTTTGCGCTGTTGTTGCTCCAGACACCGTGGTTTTTCCGGACGTTTGTGATGTTGTCAGAGAGCTATCAGAAGGCTTCGATGTCGTAGGAGCTATTGTAGTAGCGGCAGCCAGACAATCGCTGCTAGGTTTCTGAACAATCTCTCTGTCAGTCTCTCTCTGTCACTCTCTCTCTCTCTCTCTGCCTACGTTCATGTCTTTCAAGCATTGTAGAAGATCCGGGATGCCGGCAGCTTGGTCCCTGGTCGAGTTCGCATGAACAGCAAGAGTATGAGCATCAGAAGCTGAAGAATCAACAGAGGGCGCAAGACTATACACATCGTTTCGAACAATAGTAGCGTTGACAGTGAAATTCTGAACAAGACTATTAAAGAAAACTATGAAAAATGTAAGAAATACCGCTAAGAATACAGTAGAATTAGCATTCCCAGTAGAGTTTATTGCCAGTTTCAAAGAATCCAAATTTGGTATGATCTGGTTGACCTCCCACTTCAGCTCATCTTCGTTGATGATAGTAGAAGCAACCTGGAATATAGGATTTTTTTTATTTTCAAGGAGTTAAAGTCATTTTCCTAGGTTCTCGAATGGTTTTTCCTAGCATTTCAAGTCGTTTTCCTAGGTTCTCACATGGTTTTTCCTGGGGTCTCCAGTCACTTTCCTAGGTTCTCAAAAGAAGGGGGACGAAGTTATACCGTGTTTTACAAGAAATTTTCATGCATTGTTTGGAAATATCCAAAAAATAGGACACATATCAAAAGTCTGACCGATTTCAAACGCGCTCTAATCTCAATTTTGCAGAATGATTACGGTAGGGTCGGGACTCTCCCAACGAACAGTTAGATCTTTGTGGATTCAAATTATTATTCTTACTTTCAATCCATTCTGAAATTAAAGGCCGCTCAAAACTGATTTTCTGTTTTTTCTTACACAAAAAATTCTACCAATCTCAAAATCTTCTCACAAACTTCTTTGGGAAATATGAAGAGTTTTAGGAATGTCAAATTCCTTCGCGTAGTGGTATCTGCCTCTCTTTGACAGTAGAGGTTCAATACCACTAAGTACACTTTTTTACAGATAGAAGCTATGTGTGCTAACTTTTTCAATCATGCGCGAGCGTAGCGAGTTTTAACAGCTCAAAAATCACAAACCTCATCAACAACGAACTGGAACTTGCAGATCTGCGAATTGCATCCGTGATTGAATGAACCTCCAAATGTAGAGGTGCCAACTATGAACATGGAGACAAGCAAGCCTTGGAGTAACATCTAAAAGTGTCGCAATGGAACAAAGCCACGAGAAAATTTTAAACTGTGCTGAGAGATGTTTCAAAAAAAGGTGAACACTGTAATTTCAGATCAGGTAAATGAATTTCGAATCAAACAAATTCAATGTTAAACTTGTGGAATAGAGCAGGGCGTTTCTTACTGATAATTTATATCAATGCTACTGTTCGCATAATCCATTTATCAGTTGTTGAACAGGACCAAATGGCTTCCTAATGAATAAGGGGAATGAGAGAGAAAGAAAGAGAGAGAGAGAGAGAGAGAGAGAGAGAGAGAGAGAGGAGCGAGTGACAGAGGAGAGAGAGAGAGAGAGACTGTTAGAAAGAAAGAGAGAGAGAGAGAGACAAAGATATTTTTACAGAACTCGAAAAAAATATAATTTATTATGTTATCAACTTATGCAAAGTCTTGTCCTGCTTGTATCAGTAGTTTCCTAAAAATGTTTTTTTTCTACTTTTAATCTGTAAAAACAAACTCCGTAGGCCTTTCCTCTCGGGGAACTGGTCCATAGTCCAATCTGGTGGGTTGATATTGTGACTATGGGAGTAAATTGAACTGAAAATATCACTTTTCGGACAAATTTGTTGTTTTTCATAATGTAAATTTAGTTGCGACGGAATCTTTTGAAAAAAAAAAGGCGTTAGTTAGTCGATCAATACATTCGCTTTTCGCTCAGCTCGGCTGACCATCCTTTTCTCTCCCACTAACTTGTGTTGTACTTACTTTACCGAAGATGATCTTCCGAGCTTCGATAAGTGGAACCATTTGTATACGAAGAGGAATGTTATTGCCAATGGGATCATGGTGAGAGATGCAAGACCTGGAAATTCTCTCGCTCTCTCTCTCTCTCTCTCTCTCTCTCTCTCTCTCTCTCTCTCTCTCTCTCTCTCTCTCTCTCCCCTCTCTCTCTCTCTCTCTCTCTCTCTCTCTCTCTCTCTCTCTATCAGTTTCTCTCTCTCTCTCTCTCTCTCTCTCTCTCTCTCTCTCTCTCTCACTCTCTCTCAGTATCTCTCTCTCTCTCTCTTAGTATCTCTCTCTCTCTCTCTCTTAGTATCTCTCTCTCTCTCTCTCTCCCTCTCTCTCTCTCTCTCTCTCTCCTCTCTCTCTCTCTCTCTCTCTCTCTCTCTCTCTCTCTCTCTCTCTCTCTCTCTCTCTCTCTCTCTATCTCTCACCTATAGAAGCCCAAATACCGTGAAGTTGCTGACCGAAGTTATCACAAGCATAAGACCCGGTATTTCTGTAAATTTTCATCCCTGGAGAACAGTCAAATACGTTATTCTGCAACTTGTCCTGGAATTGGGAAAAAGTTACATGTAAAGTGATCAAAACTAACGAAAAGATTGATGAGAGTGGTGTTGAACGCAAAATACTCCATGTCGACTACGCGATCGTTGTTCTGCTTCAGCGTGGCTTTCTGAATGTTACGTTGTCCGAAGTCACGTTTTTCTATTCGGTTTTGAAAGTCACGTTTTCAGCTTCGAATATTGAAATGTTTCAAAATCACGTTTTTTCTGAAAGTTACGTTTTTGTGGCATTTAGTAAAATGCACCGGTTGCACCGGGTTGCACCGGGTGCACCGGGTCATTCGTATTCAGGCTTAGGCTGAACCTAAGCTATTAAAAGTTACCATTGTTAAAAGTTCATCTCTATTTTAGGCTTAGGTTAGGTTTGGGCCAGCTTAGGTTCAGCCTAAGCCTGAATACGAGTGGAAAATTTACCCGGTGCGGTGCAGTGCACTCGGTGCGTTTTACTAAATGCCCGTTTTTGTCGTCTTGAGATGTCTGAGATCCACGTTTTCTTAAATGTTACGTTTCTCAAAAGTATTGCGTTCTCACCACCTTTGATGTCTCAAAATCCCGTTTTTCAATTTTGTGGTATCAACATCACGTTTTTTTCTTCAAATTCACGTTTTACATTTCCCCAATCAACATCACGTTTTTTTCAAAGTCACGCTTTCACGTTCCCCATCAGAACGTCGAGACATACCAAAGTTCCGTTTTGACTAACTCCTATCGCGTTCACAATGAGCCATTGTAACTTGTCCATGTTGAGCAGAAAATCGTTGGTATCACTGGAAATGCCTACTTTTAAAATGAAATTTTCGGATTTTGCAGACCTATAGAACTGTTCGATTAGTGCAACGGTGCTTGCTGAGTTTTGACATTTTGCAGAAAAGTCTTTGGTATCGATTTGGCTCAAAGCTGATCTTAGGGCATTGACGTCGGTCTGAAACAATACCTCTCAGTCTCTCTCAGTCTCTCTCAGTCTCTCTCAGTCTCTCTCAGTCTCTCTCAGTCTCTCTCAGTCTCTCTCAGCCTCTCTCAGTCTCTCTCAGTCTCTCTCAGTCTCTCTCAGTCTCTCTCAATCTCTCTCAGTCTCTCTCAGTCTCTCTCAGTCTCTCTCAGTCTCTCTCAGTCTCTCTCAGTCTCTCTCAGTCTCTCTCAGTCTCTCTCAGTCTCTCTCAGTCTCTCTCTCTCACTCTCTCTCTCTCTCTCTCTCTCTCTCTCTCTCTCTCTCTCTCTCTCCTACCGTGAAATCCGGCGAATCCCCAAATTCAAAATCGATATCTTCCAAATGTTGATCGGCTTCTTGAAGTATGCCCGCGAATCCAGCCAGCTCATCAATTTTTTGAGCTAAATGAAAAATATCGACGAAGTTTGAACTTTCGACTCTTGGGTGAGAGACAACCGCCTTATCCAAAAGGCTATGCGCACATGATTTGACGCTTACGTGAGTAGTATGTAGATCCGTTCAACGCACCGAAGACAGTTGTCCCACTTATAGAGCACTGTTGCATGATGCTTCTGGAAAAAGTTGGTTCTGATGGTTATAGAAAGTTCCTTACTTGACATTGATGTCTATTATCTCGTTGTCCATACCGGGAACTGCATAAGTTTGATGAGCTCGGCCGAAGATCCGATAGGTTGGGTCGTGGAAGAGTGGGACGCAGACTGCCGACGTAGCCCAGCCGAAGACGAAGAGTGTGCTGAAATGTGGAGACTGAGAGAGAGAGAGAGAGTGTGTGTGTGTGTGTGTGTGTGTGTGTCTGAGAGAGACTGAGAAAGAGAGAAAACAAACCTCGCGACGATCATGGTAAGAATGCTGAAGACCGTTGTGACGTAGAAGAAGATGATCGAGAAGCTGGCTGGAAAAGCTCCTTTTTTCGAAAATGCTCCGAGAAACGAGGAAATGATGAAAAACGCAGTGACCAGAGTGAAGACCAAAACTAGACATAGAGGTATCGATATGGACAACTCGACGATTGTCTGTAGGTTGTAATCCTCGGAAGCCTGAAGTTTTGGACATAATGATGGATGAAAAGTTCCACGATAAAATTGAAAGAGGATATCGATTAGCTCGTAAACCTACACTAACCGCGAACTGTCCCTGTGCTCTCTCTCTCTCTCTCTCTCTCAATTTGGGCGCATAAACAGGAGGGCTCTCGCAAAACACTAGCTTGTTGTCTCTACGTCTCTCTCTCCAGACACTATCTCACCCTCTTCTTACACAAAAGTACTTTTTACCTGGGAAAAGTCGTCCTGGGCTCTGTCCATTGCATTCACGGTTGTATTCACGTCTTGCTGGATAGATGTCGACGCGCTCTGAACTAATATTTTAGAAGGCATTTAGAGACAGAGTGTGTTAAGATCGCGTATCGGTACTACCTTCAAAGAATTCATAATTTGCTGAATGCTTTTGTTGACGTCGTCGAAGATGTCGTTCACGGCACTCATTTGGTCATTAACCTGAAAAAAATGATTACCGTTTTTATGGAAAAAGAACTAACCGACTCTTTAACACCATCCAGATTCTCATTGAACATTACAATTGCTTGTTGAACCTGTGGCAAGACGGATTTGAAATTCTGAAAAGACTTCGTAACTTTTGTCCTTGGCCTAGTGGTTACGACGCTTGTCCCTGACCCACAAGGCGCGGGTTCGACACCCCGATTCCGCACTTTTTTGTTTTTTCTCGTGTTAGTTACTCAACCCGCAGGACGGATTTGAAATTCTGAAAAGACTTCGTAACTTTCGTCCTTGGCCTAGTGGATACGACGTTTGTCCCTGACCCACGAGTCGCGGGTTCGACACCCCAAGTTCGCACTTTTTTTGTTTTTCTCTTGTTAGTTACTCAACCCGTAGGACGGATTTGAAATTCTGAAAAGACTTCGTAACTTTTGTCCTTGGCCTAGTGGTTACGACGCTTGTCCCTGACCCACAAGGCGCGGGTTCGACACCCCGATTCCGCACTTTTTTGTTTTTTCTCGTGTTAGTTACTCAACCCGCAGGACGGATTTGAAATTCTGAAAAGACTTCGTAACTTTCGTCCTTGGCCTAGTGGATACGACGTTTGTCCCTGACCCACGAGTCGCGGGTTCGACACCCCAAGTTCGCACTTATTTTGTTTTTCTCTTGTTAGTTACTCAACCCGTAGGACGGATTTGAAATTCTGAAAAGACTTCGTAACTTTTGTCCTTGGCCTAGTGGATACGACGCTCGTCCCTGACCCACAAGGCGCGGGTTCGACACCCATAGCCGCTTATTTCTAGCTTTTTCTATGCTCAACTTACCTTCAATGTGGTTAGACAAAGAGTAACAACCGTAGCTTGGTTCTGAGCACTAGTCTTACAAGTATCATCCGAAGTAAAGCTCTGTAGATCAGCCTCGACATTGTTCCCTTCATTAATCAAGGTATCCACAGTTGTCTCATAGTCTTTAAAATCAGTCTGAAAAAAAAATTGTTTTTTTTTTATTCCACCCCGGGACAATTCATTTTTGCACTTTGTGGATAGTGCCGCTTCTTACTCAAATTGTGTGGTAAACGCGCTCCATTGATATTTTTTTTGCTATGTCGCGAGTTCAAATATAGGTTAGTCTAATTCATAAGAAAAAGATCAATATAGAGAGGGTAATTTTTGTGGTAAACGCGCTCCATTGACACTTTTGTCACCGGCGCGAACTCAAACCTGAAGAAGTGGTGTGATATCCAAGCTGTCGAAAGTCGGATTTATAACATTGTCAGGATACGCAGAACTGTTCTTCTCGAAGTTCTTGATGAATTCTTGAACAGTACTGTCCGTTGCACATGAGAACTGGTCTATTCCAGTCTCCATGAGCACGCTTAAGTCTGAATTTTCAGTCTCTCGCAGTCTCTCTCTCTCTCTCTCTTTCTCACTAACCTTTCTCGAAACCGGTCGATGACACCGGTTCATTCTTGACAAAGGCAAAGATCCCACTGACAGCGACGTCGACGACTATTAACGACATCAAAACCAAAGCGAAACTTGCGGCAAGAAGCCCTAGAAGTAGTATTCCAGACCAAGTTTTTCGCTGGCCCTGAAATCGTATTCAAAGTGAAGAAAGACTGAAATTAGAATGAACTATACCAATCGGCACACAGCGTACCAAGAGTAAGTTTTGCCTGCTTCAAACACTTTTCCTTTACGATTTGCAACTCTGCGATAAAAAAGGTAGAAAGAAGAAAATTTTTGAACTACCGTAAATTTGATTCACTATATCGATTCCTCCGCCCCTTGTGGTCATCTGGAGCGAAGAATTGAATGTATTATTAATACGACTGACTCCGCCTTTTTGAAAAATTTTGATTCACAGTGTAGTTCCATAAATTCCTCACATATTCTGGAGGTCGGCAAGTCGAACAACACTGACAGCAAGCTGTGACAATGATCAGAACCAAAGCTGTGATCATCATCAAGAAGCCGATGCTCCAAAAGATGATCATCCCGATTTGGCTTTTCACTACTTCAGAGATGATCTGATTCGATGTAACGTTACCGTCTCCAAAGATTGCATCATTTACGTCCTGAAATTAGAAAAAGTACGGTGATTGTGATTTGATCCACCAAGCGGTGAGTATTGGATTGACACGCCCACATTTTATGCAACCGGTATTTGTTGATCACGCCCACTTGGTCTCACGACAGTTACTGGTTGACCACGCCTACTTTCTATGAAACGGTTATTAGTTGACCACACCCAATCTCACTACTAGTCATTGGCAGGCCACGCCCACCTAATCCCACCTACTGGTTGACCACGCCCCTTCTTTCATCAGTTTTTTGCTGGTAACCCCTCGTTTTCCTCTCATCAGCTACTGGCTGCCACGCCCACTTTTTCCCGATACAGTAATTTGTTAGCTCCGCCCAGTTACTGGCTGACCACGCCTACCTGTAGAATCTTCTCAGAAGGCTCATTCTGCAGACCGTCCACGATTCCCTGTGCAATTGAATAGAAACCACTGACGATTCCTAGATGCTTGGAATAAGTTCCGACATCTGCCGGATCGTAATTACACTGGTCCGCCATGGGGCTAAAAATCGATAATTTATTGGGAAATAACGAATATTGATCGATACAAGTCGATAATTAAAGAAAAAAATTTAAATTACAAATATGGAACATGACTCAACGAAAAGAAGTAGCTAATGAACCGAGAGTAGACTGAGAATGGACAGACGATAGGCCGAGGGTTGGACCTAGAAACTACCGTAGTCTGATACGGTAATGATACTCAGGGAAATTGTATGGGCCATCATTTATCATCAAGATTGGAGACTAAGGTGAAGTGATTTTGGACCATGGTTGGACCAAGACTAGGCCAAAGGCCATGCCGGTTACAGAACTTGGACCCGCATCGGGCCGGAGAGGTTATGGACCATAGGTTAATCGGAGTGGACTAGATCTAGCCCAAAGCCGTCCCAGTTACAAAACTTAAGGAACATAGGACTGGTATAGATCATAGGTCAACCGGCGACGGACCGGTAGTGAACCAGTGCTAAGCACAGACCAGACCGAACCCAAAACATGGGCTCTAAGTTCACCAGAGTGAACCAGACCTAGCCTATGTTGTTTCAAAAAAAATAGATCATAGAAGGACCAGGGTCGGCCATAGGTTATAGCTAGACCGACACCAGACCAGGAGTGGAGCAGAAGTGGACCAAGTCTAAACCAGACCTAACCCAAATCTTGGGCTATGGGTTGACAGAGTGGACCAGACCAAGCCCATGCTGTTTACAAAAGTCGCCACACACAAACAACCTAGTACAATAAAGTCGAAAACCTTAGAACTCTCTCTTATCAAATGTTGAATCATTTTCCTTATCGTTCAACTTTAAGCATCAGTTCACCTATCGATTACAGTCTATGGAATGAAGTGAATGATAGAATTAGTTCAAGCATTCCAGATTGCTCGCTTTATGTCGTTCCGTTTCCGGATGAATCATTTCATAACAAAATTCGTCGTTTTCGCCCTTTTTGGAATTTTTTGCGGTCACACTTTCATCGGTGAGGCATTCAAGTTCGACCCGCTCGCCCATTTTTGCTTTTTCCTCATTAAAAAAGGGCGGAGCGAAGGGGGTCCATGATTGGTATCCTTTTCCAAGCGCAAACCTCCCTGACCAAGAGATCCCTGTTCGAACCCTCTGTGCCATTTTTTCCTTTTCTCCATGAAAAAGGGGCGGAGCGAAGGTTTTCCCCGATTGGCTGTGGGGCATCGATCTTCTTGGGCAAACCTTCTTGAGCAAGATATCCCTGTTCGAACCCTCTTTGCCGTTTTTGCCTTTTCTCCATGAAAAAGGGGCGGAGCGAAGGTTTTCCCTGATTGGCTGTGGGGCATCGATCTTCTTGCGCAAACCTTCCTGAGCAAGACATCCCTGTTCGAACCCGCTCGTCCATTTTTGCTTTTTCCTTATTAAAAAGGGGCGGAGCGAAGGTGGTCCTTGATTGGTTGCAGAGCATCGTGCAAACCTGGGCAAGACATCACAGTTCGTAACCCCTGACATCATTGTTTTTAGAAAAAGAGGGCGGAGCAATAATCATCTTTGATTGGTTCCTAATCAAGCTTGATCTTCTATGCCTAAACTCTTTGAACCAATCATTCCAAAAAAGCGGGCGGGGCTAACCAATAAATTTCCTCTCTATCTGCAGTAGATAAAATTCCCGTTATTTCCACTGTTGGACATTTGTAAATTTCAGTTACTGTATTTCAGCTTCCACGTGGTAGATCAAAATTCGAGTCACTTCCCAAGTTTCAAGTGGGCGTGGCACACCACTCAACAACCTTTCTCTGCTTTTCTTCCCCTTTTTCTGTCGAGAACAATAATAAAAAACACACTTCATTCATAAATACTTCACTTGGACAGGAAAAAAACTCCACTCATAAGAAAAAAATGGACGCTCGTATATTTACAGGGCACACCAGAGGGAAGATATCAATACAAAAGAGAAGGAAATCATCACGGGCGGTTCGAAATCGACTTTTTCTCGCTGTTTCTCTGCCATTAAACACAGAAAGGAGTGAAAATACATCACAAACGTTTTACGGCTAGTTAAACCCAAGCCTAATTTCACCTAGAAACGGGATGAGCCTTACTTAATTATGACGACAAAACAAGTCTTCAGTGCAGCAGTGAATACACTCAAAACTCTTTCTGCGCGTCACTATTCGGAGCGAGGTGATAGGTTGAGTGCGGTTTTTATAGAAAATGGTTAAAATGATCATTTTTGGATTAAAACTTCACTTTTGGGCACGCAACGAACCTTCGAAAATCCAATACAATTGAGACAAAATGTTCCGGGATAAATTTTGAGATTTTTTATTTGATATGAAAATGGATCGGAAAAGAAGAACATCGGAAAAAAGTTGGTATGAAAAACCACGACAGGATAGTAGGAGAGTCAGCGTTACGTGGCGATGGCAAATGGTTTTGGCATTTTATTGGGACAATTTTGGGGGCGGAGCTAACCAATCAACACCTTCAAGATTATTGATTGGCTAATTCTCATGAAATTGATGGAAAAATAGTCAGTTTTTCGGAATTCGATGAAAATATGAAAATTTTGGGGGCGGAGCTACCCAACCAACATCTCGAAGAATATTGATCGATAAAATTCGATGGGAACTGAAAGATGGGTAAAAGATGGGAACTGAACGTAGAGACCACTTAGAAATGTTGTGGGCGGAGCCAGCTAATCAGAACCTTCAATCGTCATTGGGCGATAGAATTTCACAAAATTTCGACAAACTGACGAGAAATTGTGGAAGTATAGGAATTTTGGGGGCGGAGCTACCCAACGAAAGTTCGAGGGTGGAGCTACCTATTTTTCTCTTTAAACGCCAAAACCATCCGCCAAAAACGCCATTTTAAGTACAAAATCTCACAATATTGCTGCTGTAGCTCATACCATCCGAGACGCAGTTTAGACATTCGACACCCTAAGGGTTCGATCCTTCTTTGATCCGTCGGGATTCCGCATGGTGCCCGATCGGCTGAGGGTCCTTCCGAGGATCGACGTCGACAGACGGCTCTTCAGTCCACGTCGCGGTGTCGCCTGGAGTGTGTGGTCCAGAGTGACGTCAGCAATGGAACTCCTCGCCGACTCGACCACTTGTGGTGTGTTCTCGTCTGGAAAAAAGTGATAATCATATGAATAATAGAACAAGGAGACCGCTCCTTTTTCTTTAGAAGCCGAGTTTTAAGTGGTCCTTTTTTATTTCCAATGTGCATTTTTGCGATGAAAAATTATTTTTACATCAATTTTCGGGTTTTTCAGCAATTAGTTCTCCGTTATATTTCAAATTTTGATAAGAACTGCTTCAAACAGTTGGTGAAATATTCAGAATTTAAAAAAATTTCATTTTCACTCTTTCTTTTTTACTTCTGCTTCAAAAAACATTCAAAACCACTCAACTCCGACAAAAAATTTCTTAACGTTTTGAATGTTTTGGGAAACTTAAAAATCTGGTAGATCCCATGCGAAGTTAACCCAAACATTCAAAACTAAATTTTGATATGATTCTTTCTTTTTACTTTTTTTCTTTTGCTCCGGAAAACCTAGTAACTTGTTATATTCGATTCAAACTTAACCCAAACATTCAAAACCACTCAATATTAATAAAAGTGATAGGTAAAAACTCACTAATCTGTCCCAGGTTGCTCCTACTCGACGATCGTCCAAATCCAAAGGCATTGTTGAATTGAATATGAACATTGCTGATCGCTTTCCGCATCCGGCTTCCGCCCGTTTCGTTATGTCGCGTTCGGGTCGACGAGCTGTTGACCGTTGACATGCTGCCAGTTTGCGACCATTCCTGGAAGAATTATTGAATTTTCGTAAAATTCGGATCTTCATCTGGATATGGCTTGTATAAGTTGTTTATAAGGTGTCTTCGGATTTCTAATTCATTAGTCTATCAATGGGTTATAGTCTAGACTGAATCGATCAATAATGTGACCTGGACCGACCAACAGGCTGAACTGGTTCAACCAATAGGCTTTCCTGGTCCAACCTGTATGCTGACTCAAACCAACCTAACCCATCCAATAATCTCAGCCAATCTAACATAGCCGAAAAAGCTAAAAAAAAAAAAGCAAACGCAGTTTTAAGAAAAATTTTGTCAAGCTCACCCCTCGTGATGATCTATCCGATAGCGTGACGTTACTGTAGCCGTGTATGACCATTTGTCTGAAAATGATTTTTTCATTATTTTCTCTGTAATTTCGGTGTGGCCGGCACGCGTCTAGATCGTGGCAGGCACGAGGCTAGATTGTGGCAGGAATACGTCTAGATCGTGGCAGGCACATGACTAGACTGTGAAAGGCACGTGATTAGATTGTGGCAAATACGTGACTAGATCGTGACAGGCACGTGCCTGGATCGTGACAGGCACGTGTAAAAACCCACTTCTTAAAGTGTCTCATAGTCGGCTCCTGCAACGGCTCGATCAGGTTGTCGATTGACTCTTCCGGCGTCGACATGAAGAAACGTCCGTATTCGCTCATAATCTGAAATGTTCGAGCGTCATAAAGAAATTCGTCGGGAAGGGGATGGGGTGGGGTTCGATGACGTCATAGGTACAGTACACCATTTTTTCTCAATCGGTTCGAAATTTCGTAATTCTGATACTAATCGTCAATAGTCGTGACTAAATCTGGGAAAAATGTACACCGAATGAGATTATGACCATACAACTTATATCTTTTCATAATGTTCATTTTCTCAATTGTTCATTCTTTTCGCGGCGCGTGTTTCCAACGCGGTCGTTTTTCATTCTTAACGAAATTTTGGAAGAAAAAATGAGTCATATAGGAACCAAAGTTATCTATACGACATTACCGTCAGCTATCAGAATAACTACGCATTTGATTGCATTTTAAAGTGGTTTAGTGTTTTCCTAGTTCCGACATTGAATCAAAATCAGAATTGACCGATCAACATGGGACCTTTTTTGGGGATCATGTTAAACAATCATCAAAGCAGTATAGGAAAAGTATAATCAAACATCAGTTCCAAATTGTTTCACAAAATTAGTCGGTTTGAAAAAAGTTATGTTCCAATCATTGAATACGGCACATATCTAGCAAAAAGTCTGACCGATTTCAAACTCGCGGCAGTCGCATTTTTGTAAAATGAGTACGGTATGGTCGGGACTCTCACAACGAACAGTTAGATCTTTGTGGATTTAAACTATTATTCTTACTTTCATTCCATTGAAGTTGAAGGCGCATTACTTAATCGTTCATGTATTTCAAAGCGAAACTGCTACGGTAACTAAGTAACCGATTTACGGAGGTCAGACTTTTTTACAGGTAGAGGAAGATATGTGTACGGGACTACAGTGACTTCCCCCGGTCTCGCAAAAACGCGGAACCTCATTGAATCGGTCCAGCGCGATTACACTGGGAAAAAAAATTCGCCTCTACGGCTACAGATTGTTCTGGGCAAAGCGAAGTCAATTCTCGTATAACGCGCGTATCGCCAATCTAAAGCTCCAGAAACTTAGCGCGCGGAGGGAAATTGCGGATAATAATATGGTGCGAAAAATTCTACACGGAAAGGTTGAGATTAATCCTGAAGACTTTTTTCAAAATTACAGAGTCAAGAACAAGAGGTACCTCGCGGAAACTCTCTTACGACGTACCAAAGAAAAAGATCCGAGAATACGCATTTGTGCCTAAATCGTACAACGCTCTTTCAAGGAAGAAAAGAACCGGAACATAATTTTATGACTTGACGAATTTTACACACCTTTGACATAATAATTTTCACCTTCTTTTTGTATATCTTTTACTTTCGCCTTCGGGAATAAACTATCTATCTATCGGCAAATCGTAAAAGGCACCCACCTCGGCACCATCAAGTCTGCCATGATGGGAGTGGTGCCACTTTTTGCGATTTGGCACCACTGTTTGGTGAGAGTGGTGCCGTGGTGCCAAACTGAAAAAGGCACCCCGGCGGACCGGCACCTCGGCACCACTGCGTCCTCTGCACTAGGCATGGGCATATTGCCAAATTTTTTTTTGAAATTCGAAATTTTTTTTTTGTGAATTCGATTCTGACGTCGTCGAAAAAAAATTATTTTTTTCTGAATTCAATTCAGAATCTGAAATCCGATTCTTTTGAGAATCTGACATTCAAATTTCAGATTCTAAATTGAAATCACAAAAAAATTCGATTTTCAAAAAAAATTTTTTTGACAACGTCACCGACGATGTCTTCGACAATGACGTCAGAATCGAATGTCAGATTCTGAATCAACTTCACAAAAAATTTTAAATTTCGAAAAAAAATTTTCGACGACGTCACCGATGATGTAGTCGACAACGACGTCAGAATCGAATTTCAGATTCTGAATCGAATTCACAAAAAAAATTTCGAGTTTCAAAAAAAAATTTGGCAATATGCGCATGCCTAGTGCAGAGGACGCAGTGGCACCGAGGTGCCGGTCCGCCGAGGTGCCTTTTTCAGTTTGGCACCAGGGGCACCACTCTCACCGAACAGTGGTGCCAAATTGCAAAAAGTGGCACCACTGTTCGCGGCACCACTCCCATCATGGCAGACTAGATGGTGCCGAGGTGCCGGTGCCTTTTACAATTTGCCCTATCTATCTATGTTCTTTGATTAATGCCACAGAAAGCTATCGATAAAAATTCTGACAAAAAACCCCACCTTCAGATGAATATCATCAATAAACTCCTTCATTTCATCCTCTTCTGCCGTTTCCACAATCCATTGTTGGTCCGCGGTATCTCGTAATGTTATCAGCCACACGTATGGTTCTGCAAGTTGTTTTTTTCATATTTTTTTGTTTAAAAACTGATTCTGTGACTATCTTTTTCAAATTTTCCGTTTTAAAGCCAAAAACATCAGGATTTTGATAATAACTGCAGAAATCCAGTCACAAAACCATGAAATATGAGAAAAAGGGTCAAAAACGCTAAACAGCATTCACTTTTTGCAATTTTACTCTTTCTTGTACCAGAGTCCACATGAGTTTCTGATTTTGATTCTGGAAAATGGAACAAGGTTATACTGTCACTTTATGAGAGAGAGGGGGGCGTGGTGAACCTATCAGCAGCCAGCATCGTGACGTCACACTTCCCTCTAGAAAAAATTTTAAAATTCTTTACGAAATACTTCCTCCGCAGCGCGGTCATGCGGTGATCATGGTCGAAAGTTGTCACAGAGCGCTGTAAAGACTTTCGGGTCCTAACAAAGGGACCTGGTCAGCCAAAAAACAGTCCGGAGGCTGCGTGACGTCACACTCCGAATCTTTCGACTTTATGAGAAACTTCGTTAGCAAAACACCTCATTTACTGTTGAATCACGTAAAACCAACCTCTCAACAGTGACAATGAATCGACTCCACACTGTGTTGCAAAGTCATCGGGGGCTCTTAAGCGACAAGCGTTTCGGAGGGCGGATAGTGGAATCTGTTCGATGTATTTGTAACTGAAAAAGGAAGTATTGTCCACTCAATTCATCAAGCCTAATGCAAAATTAGTCAAATTGAGGCCAAAATTAAGTTGTTCTTACTGATTTTTTAAAATTCATTTTCGCTTCATTAAAATTTGTAAAAATCATAGCTGAAGTTAACTAGATCTCAATTACTCTTCCGAAAAATAAGGTTGAAGTAGGCAGATCTAGGAAAAAGTTCAGTAGAGCATGCCATTTCTATATTCACTTTTCCCTAATTACTTCCATTTATAGCTTGGCTCGTAGGACTGAAGTAAAGACAATTGTCTGCTCAAAATCATTTCAATCATATGTGAAACATCAATTTGGTATAAATGACAAGTTTCATCGTAAAAAAAAACAACTCACGGCCTTCGGATCCTCGAGTGAAGGCTTGCAAAGCTCGCTTGCTTGACCATTCGTTGCATAGTGCCCATTTCTTGTCGAATTTTTGTCACCTTAACGTAATAATTAGATAATTATGTCGAAAATTGAATATTATTTCTAGATTTCGTCAAAACAGTGATGTATTTTCACCATACGCCTATCACCCATGGTGCACCCCACCAACAATCGGGGTGTAACCTTCTTTGACACCTTGGTGTAAAAAATACATGAATCCTCTCAACAACCTTTTCCGTACAGATTCATTAAGTTCGTCAGAAAAGTGTTTTTTCACCATACGCCTATCACCCATGGTTCACCTCACCAACAATCTGGGTGTAACCTTCTTTGACACCTTGGTGTAAAACAAGTCGAAACTCACCAAAAGCACATCGTGGAACAGGAACAACCTCATCTTGCACTCTCTTTGCAATTTTGGGATTGAGCTGGCGATTGGGACTACCGTAATCTCACGGATGAGCATTCGGTTCGCTGCTACCAGGTGGACCTGGAATTTATTTTTCAGAGAGGTATACTGTAATTTTATGACTACTCCAGATCACCATGAATGGTTAAGAAAATCGGACAGAGGGGAATTTTCAAAATTCAGATGAAAAATTTCAAAAAAGGAGAACCCGCTACATTTTATGACTACTCCAACTCAACTAGGCGTGAGTAAGATCGGACAAAAGAAACTCACCGGCACATTCTCAATATCGGTAAACTTGTTCATGTGGGTGATCAAATGATCATTTTTCATTCTGGTGTTGTTAGCTGTTCTGCAAGAAATCTTGTTGAGAGAGAGAAAGAGAGAGAGAGAGAGAGAGAGAGAGAGAGAGAGAGAGAGAGACTAACTTCAGAATATCATCAACAATCCTGCCCGCATCTTCTGCTGTTGCTCGTAACCGGGAAGATTCTGACTTGTTTGCCATGGCTGAACGTATAGTTGATACTCTTTAACTACTGTTGTTGGCTCACCAGTCAGTAACAGTTTTACACTTGGCAATCTTTGTACCGGCCTCACTAGCATGTCGGTAAGGCTCAGCCTTTGGAATTCAGGATTAGATTCTTTCGCCTGAAAAGTTTTAGGTAGAACTTCATCTCGTACCGTAAATTCAATGAAAATTTTATCTACCTATTGATTTTGGGATAAAAATATCGTTTTTTCGATTATTTTTTGATCTGATTGGATTATTCAGCCTAGAATATTTTAGCTGGAATTCAAATATTTTGGAATTTACTTCTGTTTTCACGAGTCATTAATTTTTTTGATTAGTTCTAGGAATATGTGGGTATCGATCGATGTGAATATGATCTATTTTGACTTTTATTTTATGATGAAATGAGAATATCGATTGATTCTAAGAATATGATGGGCCAACTTCGCGAAAATCATCATGACCTCACTTTTTTCAAACTTGAATGAAAGCAAACCTTGCAAAACGCGTGAAACTTTGGGTTCTCAGCGTCCATCTCATTAAAGAGCTTCATGGCCGAGTCGTAGCAGTTCAGGTACTGCGGGTATACTCTCTTCAGCTCTTCTCGATGGTCGATCCAAACCTGGAAACGTGTTTTTACCAACTTCTGTATATGAGACGTTTCACGAGAGATTCAACCAAAAAGTGCGCTAGGCTCCTGATGAACCGATTGAGTTGAAGTTTGGTGAACAAGTAGATTTAAGAGCACTCAATTCAAATATGCTGGTTTTGTTTCATTTGGTCCTGCCAGAGTCTTGCAGTACTGTCCCAAATTTCGCACTTTTTGGAGTTTAGACGTTCATAACTTCCTGGAAAAGTGTTTTTATTTCAAAATTCTTTGGAAACTTGAAGAGTTGACTATGAAAAATCGATCAATGTGAAAAAAATTTCTGATTATCGATTGATTTTTGCGTCACAGAGTTTTGTCAATAACTTTTTTCATTGACGAGCGAGCACCGTAATTTTTTGTCAGGTGAACGCGGATAAGAAATACGCTTCGTTTAATGTTCAAAAATCAAAAATAAATTTTTATCAGCGGTATGTTATGGACCATCGAAAAATAATTTTCCCAGAACTACCCTTGAAAATGATTTTTTAGACTTTTTCAATGACTGGATCGTAATTGTACCTCATAAAACACCCTAGTACAAAAATTTGCACGAAAAGTCTGAACAGTTCTCAGGATACGGTACTCACTTTTTTCAGTTTTCTGCATGTTTGAGCACATGTATCTCAGTAATCATAGAACCTTTCGACCTTTTTTTTAACTACAAAGCATAAATCGATCTAGATCTTCAGTTTGAAAGTAATCTCAATGTATCCCGTACAAAATCAGCAAAGTTATCACAATTCAGAAAAACCCTACATAAAATCCGTTTCCACATGATTATTGACTGTGTGAAACAATTGCTGCAGGTTTGTATCATGGGTTTTGGTTGTTTATTTGTTTTGTTGAAGAAAGTAGCTTATTTGAGAGAAAAACACTCATTTTGATAGTGAAAACTTGATTTTTGTGAAAAATGGACGATTGCAGAGTTAGAATGCAAACTAGAACATCGAAACTACCACCAATCGACGTGAAATAATTTTCTGATCCGATTTAACACAAAAATCTTGAAATTCGGTCCGATATTAACAAAAATACACACATTTTAAAGAAAATCAACCGGAAAAAAAGAAGTGGAAACAACAAGAGCGCACCTACAGTAACTGCCTTCCTTCTCTATTTTATTCTATCTGTTAAGTTTTTCGACGTTTTGCTGCGTATTTTAGTTGAAATTGGACCAAATTTCAAGATTTTTGTGTTTAATCGGATCAGAAAATTATTTCACGTCGATTGATGGTAATTTCGATGTTCTAGGTTGTATTCTAACTCTGAAATCGTCCATTTTTCACAAAAATCAAGTTTTCACTGTCAAAATTAGTGTTTTTCTTTCAAATAAGCTATTTTCTTCAAAAAAACGAATAAACAACCAAAACCCCATGAAACAAACCTGCAGCAATTGTTTCAGACAGTCAATAATCATGTGAAAATAGATTTTATGTAGGGTTGATTTGAATTGTGATAACTTTGCTGATTTTAAACGGGATACATTGAGATTACTTCGGAACTGAAGATCTAGATTGATTGATGTTTTTGAGTTAAAAAAAAGGTTAAAAGGTTGTATGATTACTGAGATACATGTGCTCAAACATGCAGAAAACTGAAAAAAGTGAGTACCGTATCCTGAGAACTGTTCAGACTTTTCGTGCAAATTTTTGTACTAGGGTGTTTTTTGAGGTAAAATTACGATTCAGTCATTGAAAAAGTCTAAAAAACCATTTTGAAGGGTAGTTCTGGAAAAATTATTTTTCGATGGTCCATAACATACCGCTGATAAAAATTTATTTTTGATTTTTGAACATTAAACGAAGCGTATTTCTTATCCGCGTTTACCTGACAAAAAATTACGATGCTCGCTCGTCAATAAAAAAAGTTATTGACAAAACTCTGTGACGCAAAAATCAATCGATAATCAGAAATTTTTTTCACATTGATCGATTTTTCATTGTCAACTCTTCAAGTTTCCGAAGTATGTTGGAATAAAAACACTTTTCCAGTGAGTTATGAACGTCTGAACTCCAAAAAGTGCGAAGTTTGGGACAGTACTGCAAGACTCTGGCAGGACCAAATGAAACAAAACCAACATACTTGAATTCAGCGCTCTCGAATCTACTTGTTCACCAAATTTCAACTCAATCGGTTCATCAGGAGCCTAGCGCACTTTTTGGTCGATTTTGGTCGTTTCTCTCGTGAAACGTCTCATATTTTAATTCTATGTTTCTTCTGTCTTTATTTGTACAAGCAGGTAGTCCTCGCTACGCTCAGAGAGACTCAGAGAGCGTAAGATTTGCACTTGTTCAATGCGCGTTCGAATCCCGTCAACTACCGGCCACTTTTGCACAATTAATAATATTATGATGAGAGCATATTACCATATGCACCCGATCCATTTCTACACAAAAATTCACAAATTCTCACCGCTGCAAAATCGAGGCTTTTGTCGTCGCTCTTCTTCACCAGCACGCTGTTGACACCTTGGACCAGCTCGGCCATCGCCGCTTTCATCTTTTCGTGCACCTCAAATGGGTTTTTAATAAAACTTTGCTTTTGTGTTGAATGACATCAGTACTGAATTTCAGGACTTGCACAGAGGTTGAAAATTCCTGCAACTCTGGTACTTCCAATAAAGAAAAGGTTCAGTACATAGTACAGTACTTTCACTAAAGAAAAGGTTCAGTATCCGTGAATCAGCTCATGGGCAATCAATTTGATCTACTCGATTTGCTTTGCTTACACTTCTCATCTGAGTTTGCCGCAGTGTGCGTCGGTATGGACCAACTGTCAACCGGTAAATCGACAATTTTTCATTCTTCCGCGCGTTGCTACGCGGACATACCTCCAACAGAGTTTCAAACTTTCCAAACACCATCGCTACGTCCGTTTTCTTGATGAACGCGTTGTGTGCCAATTCTTGTTCCAGGCTTGTTTTGAACTGAAACATGGGGCTACAATCTTCTTGTAAAAATACTGCAAACCTTTACGAGTAATCGCAAGTGTGTTACGTAGTTGCACTCGGTATCGTACATCTCCATGCATACCTGAGTATATCATTTGTGATTTTTGTACAGTGTGTCCCACAAGAAGTAGCACTTTACTATTTTTGTTGCCATTCAAATAAGGATTGAGATTTTTGTCTTAAAATTTTTCCTGTGATTACTAATGCAGATATCAGAGTTGCACGGAAGTAAAATTTTTCAAAACGGACGTCGGAAGTCGGAAGTTGGAAGTGAATTTTTTAAACGGAAGTCGGAAGTTGGAAGTGAATTTTTTAAACGGAAGTCGGAAGTTGGAAGTGAATTTTCAAAAACGGAAGTCGGAAGTTGGAAGTGAATTTTTTTTTCACGGAAGTCGGAAGTCGGAAGTTGGAAGTGAAAAAAGGGCGGAAGTCGGAAGGCGGAAGTCGGAAGTAGAATTTTTTCAACGGTAGTCGGGAGTGCAAAAAAGTTGAAAAAACCCAGAGATATTGCATATTCGCGCATTCTCAACAGGTGATAGGTCAATTCCATACTGAATAGAACCGATTTCACGGTTTTTTCGTCATTTTTCACGAAAAAAAATTTTTTGACGGAAGTCAGAAGTAGAATTTGTTAAACGGAAGTCGGAAGTGAAAAAAGGACGGAAGTCGGAATTCCGTGCAACTCTGGCAGATATCCATACTTGCGTGAAGGTTCATAGAGATTCGTCAAAATTTGAAAATGTTATGAATTTATATCCAAAAAACAGCACAAGTCAAGTGTCCCACAAGAAGTAGCACCGGTGCATGAAACACTGGTAATACTGGAAATATTGTGAGTCAAATTTCACCGTTAGTCTATGGTGAGTGTATACCAGGGCTGTTTACGAAACTATAAAACTCAACTGTTAAACATGAAATTAACGGTTTTTTAAAATTTTAAACGAAACAGTTAAACGTTAATTAAACGGTTTTCTAGTTTAAACAAAACAGCTGATCTTTACATCGAATTTAACGATAAATTTTGTTAAATCGTTAAATTTCGTAACCAGCCCTGGTGTATACTACCATTTTCAGTAACTTTCTCCTAATTTTTGTCTCCTGAAGCCGGATACAACCGAGTTTTGAGATTTCATTGAAAATAGCGCTCTATTGGTTTATTGCTTCTCTATATTGACTGCCGTTGTTACGAATCTATGCTAACAACATTTTTGACGATTTTTAAAAAGTGATTTTTGTACATCAATCCAATCGTATTCTTCACTCAACAACGCTCGCTATGTTCTATGGAAAGAATTATCAGAAAAACTCCATGACGTAAAAATCAATCGATACTTCTCAATTTTTTAAATAAATAAATTTTTCATAATTTTCAAAAATTTCCAAAGGAAACATCGTTTCAAGAAATTTGTGAACGTCTAAACTCGAAAAAAGTGCCAAGTTTGAGACAGTACTGCAAGAATCTTGCAGGACCTAATTAAATGAAACTGTCTCATTTTCAGATTCACCGCACTCGAATCTACTTGTTTATCAAATTTCAACTCATTTGGTCTATCAGTAGACCACATAGCATTCTCTACCTGTAAAAAAGTCTGACCTCCGTAAATCGGGTACTTAGTACCGTAGCAGTTTCGCCTTGAAATACAAGAACGATTTAAGTAATGCGCCTTTAATTTCAATGGACTGAAAGTAAGAATAATAATTTAAATCCACAAAGATCTAACTGTTCGTTGTGAGAGTCCCGACCCTACCGTACTCATTTTACAAAAATACGACTCGCGCGCGTTTGAAATCGGTCAGACTTTTTGCTAGATATGTGTAGACTAGATCATTTTCGGTCGATTTCGATCGTTTCTCACGAGAAAAACGTCTTGTAAATGCCCAAATTCCACTTTAAATTCACCTGCAATCTCTTCGACACCGGCTTCGGCGATTTGCCCATCTTCTCCAGGTCGTCATTCGAGTAGACGTAGTCGGGTGTGGCTAAAAGTCATCATTTATCTCAGTAGGCGTAAAGTACAGAAAAAACAGAAGTGAGGATCTTTGCACTCGGGTTGGTTAAGAAATCATCTATTCAACCGGATTCACAGAAGATTTTCGTTACATTTGTTTCAACAACTACCACCAATGTTCTACCACTACTAACAATCCTATTCAGTTCTATTCTTTCTGATAATTTGATAATTTGATAAAAACATCCAATGTTTTCAAATAAAAATCGCGTAACTATACTGACCGCAGCAGGATTAACGAGGTTTTCTTTACGGTTCTCATGACAATCCTTTTGCGGCTATTGCTGGTTGTTAACAAAGTGTATAAACATTTTTCTCAATGAATAAAGTTATAATATCGATTTTTATTGATTTTTTCCGTTCAATTATTGTTTCTCGTCTTGTGTGCATAAAAAAAACGACTAACTACCGTTAAGTGACGCCTCTTTGCTGAAATGTGAAGAGCTAAGTCTCGGATACACGACTACACACAGTTTCGTAACAAATTGCCAGCAGTAGGCTCTAACATCAATCTGCAATCTGCAGCCAACAGTAATTTCCTTCCAAAATAAGCTTGCTAACATAATAAGGACTGAAAATTTTGAAAAAAACGACTAACTACCGTTGAGTGACGCCTCTTCGCTGAAATCTCTGACAGAACTCGTCGATTTCGACGCAGTGTTAGCGGGTTGTGGGCTGTTGAACGCAGACGAGTTCAGTGTCAGCTTCTTCTTCAGCGCCTTGTTGGGCAGGGCAAATTGGTCTTCCACTGCGCAATAGCCCATCGTTCGGCTCAGCCAGAACCACTGAAATTACATTTTTATGCACAAAATGGACAACTTTTAGTTTTTTTTTAAATCTTGAACTTATTGATGTTTTTAGACACGAAATGTCAGAGACTACCCATTTCTGATGTCTATTTCGACTTCAGAACGCTGGAACTATGATTTGTAAGACTCCCATAAGTCTCTACACCAGAGTTGCACGGAAGTGAAATTTTTTCACGGAAGTCGGAAGTCGGAAGTAAAAAAAAGGCGGAAGTCCGAAGGCGGAAGTCGGAAGTAGAATTTTTTCAACGGTAGTCGGGAGTGCAAAAAAGTTGAAAAAAACCCAGAGATATTGTATATTTGCGCATTCTCAACAGGTGATAGGTCAATTCCAGACTGAGTAGAAACGATTTCATCGTTTTTTCGTCATTTTTCACGAAAAAAAATTTTTTGACGGAAGTCGGAAGTGAAAAAAGGGCGGAAGTCGGAATTCCGTGCAACTCTGCTCTACACCATTACCAATTCGAATATTGATAATTTTTTTCAAGGCCAAAACCGAAAAATTCAGATTCAGAATAGAGAAAATTTCGTTCCGGCTCAAAACTTTAGCTCCGAATCTTTTGAATTGTACCGGGACTAAGACGGTACGAAATTGTGGCAATTCCTTTTCAACGATAAAAGTGCTTTGGAAACAAAACTACCTCCTGGGTAACATTCTTCTGGGCATTCGACGTCGTCAGCGGCTCCAGATCAACTGCATTCGTGTTATAAACAATGTGAGTAGCTTCAGCGGGGACTTTCGTCAGTTTTCCATCTAAAAATGATTGTGTGAGACCGTCTATACGTTCATTATTCCAAATTTTTCACCAAGACTCACTACAACTCTTCAGATTCTTGGCCATATCATCGACTTCTTCCGCTTTGAATCCGTGCAGGTATACGACGAGGCCTTCAAAGATGGCTAGTCGAAACCTGTCGACGAGTTTCTGATCAAAGACGTTGAAGTTGGGATCGTCACGGTGAGCCCAGCACTCGTCTACCCATGTCGGTCGTACGATCGTTTGTTTCAGAGACAGAAGGGTGTGGAAATGGGTCGTTCCTACTCGGGTTGCGACCAGAACATTCGTTTTTGCCGTAGTCTGAAATAATTTCACAATGTATCAAGATTTGAAAAAATCGAAAAAGGGGCGGAGTCAGTCGACATCAATCAATACAATCAATATCATCGCTCCGGATGACCGCTTTGCAGACGTCTTGTGGTATTTTTCTCCATTTCGTGTGTATTATGCCAATTTTCAGTGTTGAGTAAACAAAAATATGTTCAAATGTTACTGCAACATTTTTCGAGGAGACTAACCAGTATTAACTTTATGCCAAAACGGTTGCGTCGAGGACAAATTCTAACTATGAAAACCGTTCCGCAAAGCAGCGCGCGGTTGATTTGCATTTAAAACTTGATGTGCATCTCCGTACCAAGATGAACTATCCCATAGCGTTTAGACTGTTTTAATCCGACGCCTATATATAGGATGGAAAGAATATTTTCATTTTCAAAAAAGAAATATGCTCAAACTTTTTACTTTTATTTTTTACTTATCCAAAACGTGACTCCAATTCAATTCCTTGCGTTAATATCCTTATTAATATTTACATTCACGCAATACTCTGTGAAATTTGGCGAATGGTACTACCATCAAAAAGCGTACTTCCCAATCTCCATAACTAAAACGTTGGATATTTGTCGACATTTCATAGCGTCTCGTGTCGTGCTACTATAGCGCGTTGAAAACGTCGCGAAAACATCGACAATCTTTCATCCACCGGCCAGGGGTTCGTTGCGCTCACACGACGTTTTCGGCCACGCCCCCAATCAATAAGAATTATTCCAATCACATTTATTCAATAGACAATAAGATACATGAACAACAGCAAAAATGCACGGAGAAAAGAGAGAGAGATAGAGAGAAAGACAAAAAAATAAATTTACATAGAGGATAAGGACTTACTCTTTGGTGAACACACTCTTTCAACTTCTCATATGAGACCTTCAGAGGTTGACGGATTGAGAGTTTTGGTACTTCAAAGGTGTCTGAATAGTGCGATCGATTCTGAAAACGACGATGGATTGATGAACTTCGGCTCTTTTTTACTTTTTCACTGTACGAATTAAGCAAATTATACCGAGAATAAAGCAAAAACAGTTTCGATAAAACGCTTGCAGAATCAAATAAAAACTCACGAAGTCAATAGGGGTAATGCTAGATGCTCCCGTTCCAGATACATCTCTGATAACATGCGCTGGTTCATTGTTCTTCACTAATTGGGTTGCGAGACGGCCGACAAGTTGGTACAGGAAAGCTGAAAAAGAGAAAAACTGATAATTATACCAACTCTCTCTCTTTTTTTTCTCTTTCTTTCTCTCTCCCTCTCTTCCTCCATCTTTAACTCTCACACACAGTCTCCCTCTCTCTCTCGCTCACTCTCTTTCTTTTTCGGAGTTTTGATATTATCACTAGCTTCATCAAATAGAATACTCACCATTACGTTGCTGATTCTTCAAGCAATCAGAAACTCGCTTCGTATTCTCCAACAATGTCAGCGCAGTGTAATAATGTCTGAAAGGCGGGTAAATCTGCGTAATCTTAGGTTGAAATTGATTTTGATATTCTTGGCTCGTGAGAGTGATAATAAACTATTAACAGAAAAAATCACCTATGAACGATATGCCTCTCGATCTCCCTGTACAGCTTGTGGAAAAAGCCGAACTCTCTTCTTGTGTGATCCATCATCTTAATATAAAATTTTGTGGTAGAATAATGAAAATTCATCAGATGAGGCGCAGTTTTCAAAATTTTCGAGCAATTTCCCATATAAATTTTGAAGAAAGCAAAAAATACCTGTTCAACCAAGTGAGTTCTCTCGGCAGCTTTTCCATCTAAACGGCTTCACATTTCCACCGTACTCCTTCGTATGTCACAGTGGTCCCATTATCGGGTTGACCAGGTCTGCGACGTTTCTGAAAATTACAACTGTAAGAAGTCGGAACAAAGGTGGGGGATGCTACAAGGTGGGGGATGCTGTTCTTTTTGATATTTTGACATGAGCTACAAAATAGTGAAATAGACGTGTTTAACAAATCAAAAATTCTGAAATATAAACTCTCAAACTTGGCCTAAATTCTTTGTTTGAAAAAACGAAGATTCTAAGGATTTTACTAAATCTAAATGAAACAATTCACTTCAAAAAATTATTTTCTTGATTATACAGACTAAAACAAATGAAATCAAAGACCCAAACAAGTAGAGAGAACGATGACAGAATGAAAAAAAAAAGAAAAACGAGTGTCAGCTGGCGTGTCGTTTCGATGAGAGAGTAAGAGACAGAGAGAAAGATGCGGAGGTATTCCAGAACGACTCGCGTTGCGTCGGGAAAATGCGTTGAAAACGTCGATTTCAGGCCCCTCGCATGCAATTTGGCCCAAATAGTAGACAAAGTGTCGGATTTTTGCAAATCACCGATAAAATGTCGACAAATATCCAACGTTTTAATTATGGAGATTGTTGAAAACAAATACCTCTTTCCTGACACTTCCACCCATATAGTGCACCAAATCGACAACACTTCGCTTGTTGGAAACCTCTGGAGAAATCATCATCGACACGTTCTTCATGACTTCACAATAGAGTGGTCGACACGGTTTGAGCGGCATCAAGTCCTGTGGGAGATGATAAATGAAAGATATTTTTAAATCATACCAGTCCGTTCAATAATCTGTTTCTCATGACGGCTGGCCCGACAATCAAGTAACTTGGCGGATTTCCCGTCTTCTGATTCTGAAAACCTTTTTGAAACGGAAAAAAAGAAAAACTCACATGGAGTGCTATGAATTTTTCTAGCACTGATGACTCGAAATCACCACAGAAGAATCCTACATCAAAGTATGGGCCGTTATAAGTATCGACGGAGTCAATCACTTGAACTTCCGCAGAGGGGTAATTTTGCTGAAAGGAAGAACATGAATGAAAATATATTCGATTTGAAACTCACCTCGAGAAGTTGAAATATGTCAGAATACTTTCTTGCATCGTCCTTTGTAACTAAATATTTTTGCACCAATCTATGTTTCTTTTGAGGTGAAACCACCATTGAAGTGTCCATCGCGTCCACAAAGTATTCTCTCAATTCTCTGAAAGCGTTATGTAAGCGGTAAGTTGAGATTAAAAACAAGGAAGTTTTAACGAATTCAAACTTCGTAAACGAGGAACACGTGAGGAAGAGGATTGAGAATTTTGAGCTCTCAAAAACTCGAAAATTGTATTTTTAGTTTTTATTAAATCACATTTTTAATTTAAAAATTTGAGAAAGTTCAGAAATTTTAGAAAATGAATAAAAAGGTAAAATTTTATATTTCGCGGTTTCGAAGTTATGTGTATGCACACTGAAATATCTGACGCGACACTACACACTCGTTTTATTTTTTTTTAATCTTCATCTATTCGATAATTTGTGTTTTGTTGTTGAAAAAAATGATTTTTTGAATTTGTAGAACGAAGAATGTCTCGGTTCTTCAAGAAGTCAACATTAGCAGATAAAGCAGACAAAGTTTGGAGTGAGAGTATGTTTTTTTTCTGAATATATTTCAGCCAAGTTTCAACTTTCAGGTAAAACCGAATTCAAATCTACTCATCCAACCCAGAACGAAATCAAGCTTGAAAAAAAGTCGCTTGACGACGTGCTGGAAAAGTTGAAGTCAGATGCTCCAGAGAAGGTTTTTGTAAACATGTTTGATCAAAGAAAATTTTTTATTACAGCAACAAGAAGAAAAAGTAGATTTTGTTTTTGGATCAAAGCTGGGAGATAGAATTGTACAGGTATACTTTTTCCATAAAGGTTTTATGAAAAACTAACTGTTCCATTGGCATTAGTAAGTGAAATGAGATGAAATAATGAGTGTTCTCTTAACCGTGTTCCATGAAGGGTCACGCTTTAATATCCGAGTTCAGACTGATGAAAGTTCGAAGACTAAAGAAAATGATGAGAAGCAGCTCAGTGCTTCTGAACTGTTCAAAACAGCCCGTGCGGATGCTCCCAAAGTGAGTCTTATTCTCGGAAACTAATAACTAAAATATTTTAATAACAATAGTCATAAAATAAATGTAATTTCTAGGAATCCGAAGGCGTTAACTTCCGCGAAGCGGCAAAAGAAGAAGCAGAAAAGACAAAAGAACTTGGAAAACAACACGCATCGACTTCTATCGTTTCCATCACGACTGGAGAAGAACAAGAATGTGCCATCTTCCAGGTAAAACTTTTTCAATGCGACTTCTCACAAAAAATTTAGGCCTCTTGCAAACTCCACGCTTTCGATAAAGAAAAGAAGACGTACGTTGAGAAAGGAATCTGCGATTTGAAGATTAATCAGACAACTGAGAAAGGATTCGTTCACCACAGAATTAGTTAGTTTTTTGTTAGACTGAAAAAAAAAACGGTTGGAGTCTATCTATTCCGATTAATGAAAACCACCATGTAAAAGTTCGAAATTACTGAAATTGTTTTTTTTTTGAAGTTTTACAAAATTTCTGGAAAAACAGTGAGAACAGCAGCGAAAGTGAGAGAGTACAGAGACAGTTTGCGGTTAGAGAGTGTTTTACGGGGCTAATCGAAACTCTATTTTTTTTTATCGAAGAACATCTCACACAAAGACAAGAAGTAAAAATTGCGAGTTACTGTAGTTCCTGCTTCGCAAGAAGACAATGTTATATTGTTGGAGTGTCACTTTTCAGTCGCTCGGACCAAAGGAACCCTGAAAGTAGTCATAAACTCCAAGATTTTCGCCGATATGATCGTCGAAAAAGTCGACAGACGCTTGAAAATCTCAGCGATTGGTCCGGATAACGTCGGTGTGCAGATTTTCCTCATCAAGTTCGGATTCTCGGTATTTTTGTTTTCCCAGACAGTTTCATAAAACATGTTTCAGAAAACAGATTCTGGAGCGGATGCTGAGAGGTTTTTGGAGATCCTCAGTAACCTTCTGAAGCTTGAGAAGGGAGAGCAGTGTAGAAAGAGAAAGGTATTTTTGACAATTCTAAAATTCACTGGAAAAGTATCCAAACTCAACTGAATTTAATGGTTCAGGCTGTGTGCGACGTCAACCCTGAATCCCTGAAGTTGAAAGATTCGAAGAGAGACGAAGAGGCGAAACCTGAAGAGGAGTCCGCACCGAAGAAGGATGATTCTGAAGAGCAAGATAGCCCGGAATCACCATCACCGTCGATCCTGGAGGAAGAAGGATTCGTCATTGTGCGGAGTCCAAACGAAGAAGAGGGAACTGAAGAAGAGGGGACGTCTGTTTGATATTTCTTTCCCATATCTCTTTGTCATTTAAGTGTATTTTCGTGACGGATAAGTTGAGCCTGTGGTTTTATGGTCTCCTATAACGAATATTTATCCTATTGTATTTTTCCCACACTCCATGATCATCAACATTCGCTAGACAACCTAAAATCAAGGAAGTGTATATTTTTAATTCTTTGAATGAAATTTGATCTGTATTTTAAAATATTATTCATCTTTCTGGGAAAGTGATCGAAATTTCAGATCAACAAGATTTATTCATTACTTTTCTGTGTTTTCTCAACTTTGAGCCCGCCTGGTTGAACCTTTCTCGCAGGACCACCGCCTTCTTCACTTGATTCTTTCGGATTTTGCTTATCCTTGTTACTCTTCAACTCATCTCCCCAGTCGCTGGGAATGTCGTCGAGTGTTGGATAAGCGTTTTTCTCGACCCGCAGACCTTTATTTATAATTTTCTGAAAATTTCTGTCAAAAAATTGATAAAACATGAAAATTACCTCTTTCTCGTTCAGCTCCAACGTTCTAGGCTTTGGCGGTGTTGCGGGCTTTTTAACCTGCTTCTTACAATTTGCTCCGGCAATAAGTAATAATGAAGTGTATACAATTATACAACAACCTTCGATATACATGTCTTTTTCATAGGAAAGTCGGGATAGAAATGAGGCTGGGAAGACGTGAGCCGGTGAAAGTAGGGCACCTGACCTTTGCGTGCTCCAGTTTTCGCACATGTCGATCATTTTACATAAAATCGTGTTCACATCATGGCAGGTTGGTGTTCAGATGGATAATTTGATAGACAAGTGACAAGCAGAGAATCCTCGCTACGCTCAGAGCCCTTTTTTCATCACAAAATCACAAATTCCGACTTTTTAAATGGAAAAAGAAGTGGTTTTTAGAGGCGAAGTCTTTGCCATTTCTCTCTCTCTCTCTCTCTCTCTCTCTCTCTCTCTCTCTCTCTCTCTCTCTCTCTCTCTCTGTCTCTCTCTGTCTCTCTGTCTGTCTCTCTGTCTGTCTCTGTCTGTCTCTGTCTGTCTCTCTCTTTCTCTCTCTCTCTCTGCCTCTCTCTCTCCCTCCCTCTGCCTCTCTCTCTCCCTCCCTCTGCCTCTCTCTCTCCCTCCCTCCCTCTCTCTCTCTCTCTCTCTCTCTCTCTCTCTCTCTCTCTCTCTCTCTCTCTCTCTCTCTCTCTCTCTCTCACTTTCTCTCTCTTCCTATCTGTCCTTCTCTTTCACCCTCTCTTTCTCAGTCTCCCTCTCTCCTTCTCTCTCTCTCTCTCCTCGCTTTCGCACTCCCCGAACAATCCGAACTCGGCTAACACTAATGCAAGTCGGGCTAGAACCAATGCAACAACCTGCGAGGGTCCCCAGTGGTCACGCGTGAAGCACAAACGAAAAACGTGCAGCGGTGACCGAGTGGTTAACGCGTCCGCTCGTTAATCTCCCAACGCGCGTTCGAATCCTGCCCCCGGCCACTTTTGCACAATCCCTCCCCCCAACCCTCCCCCCATCAAAACAAAAAAGGACCACCCAAAAATTTGCCTCACGAAAAAGGGGGCGGTCCCCTTGTTCTATTATTAATATGATTCTTACCAGAGGAAAAGCCAGCGAATCTGCCGAAAGCATCTCGAGAATTGATAAAAGCTCAAAACGGCTCGTATGAAGTGATTAAACCATTAGCAACTGGACTATTTGGTGCAATTTACAAAGTGAAACGAGAAGGCGATGGAAAGTTGTTCGCGATGAAGTGTGAATCGCTGAGAATCAAGAAGTCGGTGAGTTTCCGGAAGTTGGAGATATTTCGTGTTAAACAATTGGGGGAATTCAGATCCTTCGCCAAGCCTCATCAGTTCTCCAAGCTCTGACGATTCCATCAAACCATTTCGTGACTATTGAAGAGAGAGGGAACGTACCCGGACGATTCCTATTCGTCGTTTATCCACTACTCGGAAAGAATCTGAAGGAGTTGATCGAAGAAGTTACGGACAAGAAGTACACGATCACGTCGGCTCTCAGAATCGCTGAGCAAACGTTGGCTTCTATTAGAGACCTTCACAGGGTTGAGATGGGATTTTAGTGTATGAATTTTCATGCTTCAGAATGGGTTCATTCATCGTGATATCAAGCCATCTCATTTCTGCATAGGGCTGGAATCAGAACAACAACATCATGCAATATTTTTCTTGGACTTTGGACTGTGCAAGAGACCAAAGTTAGTTGTTGAAAATAGGTTAATCTGAATCGTCAAGAAAAACAAACATTCAGATTCAAAACTGAAGTGAAAGTAGACCTATCCGACGAGGAGAAACAGTTGAGGAAGGGGGCTATCCACTATAGAGGTGTTGTACGATATGCATCGATCATGAGTCACTGCGGAGTGAGTCATGTTTGTGGAAACAAGTAATCTGAATTGTAGAAAGATCTTGGATTCCGTGATGATATGGAAAGTTGGTTCTATATTCTGATTGAACTGATCACTGGACAACTTCCTTGGGCGTTACTCGCGAAGGTATGAAATTTTCAGAAGTCAGATGAATAGAGAAAACTTCAGAACAATGAATATGATGTGGCCGTTCTGAAGTCAAGTTTGAGAAAGGAAGACAATCTGAACAAGGTTCTACGCGACAAGAAACTGTCTTCCAGTTTATTCGACATTCTCGCTTACATCAACATGCCAAAGGCTTTGAACGAATACGTGGACTATGACAAGATTTACATCACTCTGATAGAAATATACGACGTTTGATGTTGCGAAAGCTAAGCCTAAAATGATCGGAATTCAGAAAATTGGAGCCAACAAAAATTCTCCACCAGACTGGGATTGTCTCGCAGATTACAATGGTCCACCATACCAAACGAATCTGGTGAAAGGAAAATGTAATTTGGGTTCAGAATAATGAAAAGCAATGAAAAATTCCAGGTTGGAACGATCTCACAGCTCCAATGCCGAAGGAAAGTTAACATGTTCGAAATAAATTAATTTGGAAATATCGATTTAATTGGCATTTAGTAAAATGCACCGGTTGCACCGGGTTGCACCGGGTGCACCGGGTAATTCGTATTCAGGCTTAGGCTGAACCTAAGCTATTAAAAGTCACCATTGTTGAAAGTTCATCTCTATTTTAGGCTTAGGTTAGGTTTGGGCCAGCTTAGGTTCAGCCTAAGCCTGAATACGAATGGAAAATTTACCCGGTGCGGTGCAGTGCACTCGGTGCGTTTTACTAAATGCCGATTTAATTAGTAAAACGTGAACGTGTGGGCGGAGTCAACCAATGCTTGCCCTACAGCACGCCCATAATTACCTACAAAAGGAATCGAATTTTTGTGCGATTTCACTTTGACAATGAAGCTGTTATCGTCGATCATCATCTTCGCGTTTTTGGTTCTTGGTGCGCGTTCTGAGGAGGAGGAAAAAAGCAATGTTCTGGTCTTGAACGAAGAAAACTTTCAATCAACCGTCAAGTAAGCGTTTGGAGTCTCAAAAATTATGGGCTGTTCTTAAATTTCGTGAAGTTACAGTAACCGGAAAATTAACATTAGCGCGCACTCGCACAGTCTGTTTATTTTTTTTTAATTCCTGACGGCAAAATGTAAACCGCAGAGCTCTGCAGAGCGACCGCAGAGTTTTTCTTATATCAGGCTTACATGGGAATGCTACCAAAAACCCACGAAATTGGAAGGTCTGACTGGGTTCTAGGGTTTTCAAATACGCTGAAGATGATAGAACCGGTGTCAAAAACTGCTATGTCGACCTTGTTTCAGAGTTATGAGCTGAAAACGGAGTGAAAAGTAGGTTTCATGTGCATAGATCACTTTACACCTCGCTAGACTATATTTTTATGATAGAAAACAGTTGAAAACCTATTTGTTCATTGAAATTTCTATGATTCTTGGTTTCTGGGCCGAGAAATCGTTTTTTGAATGTTCTCAAAAACCGCTGTATTGACCTCCCAAAAAGCTACAACACGTACGCGAAACCAAGCAAGGAGGGTAGTCGAGAAGTGAATTGCCTTCAAGCACGACGCCGGTGTCCAAGTGGTTAAGACGTGAAACCGCTAAACTTTTTTGATTTTTTTCACTCTAGTTCGAATTTTTTCTTGTTAAAACTTTTTTGTTTTTATGTTGAGTGATGTAATAATCATTTCCAAACAGAGAACGATGTCCGATATCGGTTTTGGTAAGAAATCCTAACGGAATCAAAAAAGTTCTGTAAATGGGCATATTTCGACTTCCACGAAGCTTCTCGATTCTTTGCACCGTTATTTTTTGAGTTGAATGATTAGAATTCACCTTGTTAACAAAAACAAAAAAGTTTTAACAAGAAAAAATTCGAACTAGAGTGAAAAAAATCAAAAAAGTTTAGCGGTTTCACGTCTTAACCACTTGGACACCGGCGTCGTGCTCGAAGGCAATTCACTTCTCGACTACCCTCCTTGCTTGGTTTCGCGTACGTGTTGTAGCTTTTTGGGAGGTCAATACAGCGGTTTTTGAGGACATTCAAAAAACGATTTCTCGGCCCAGAAACCAAGAATCATAGAAATTTCAATGAATAAATAGGTTTTCAACTGTTTTCTATCATAAAAATATAGTCTAGCGAGGTGTAAAGTGATCTATGCACATGAAACCTACTTTTCACTCCGTTTTCAGCTCATAACTCTGAAACAAGGTCGACATAGCAGTTTTTGACACCGGTTCTATCATCTTCAGCGTATTTGAAAACCCTAGAACCCAGTCAGACCTTCCAATTTCGTGGGTTTTTGGTAGCATTCCCATGTTAGGAAAAATCGGACCCCCATTTTTAGAACGTACTTGTGCTTAGAACCTTACCTAAGCCTATTTAGGAACCGTACGTGCTACTAGGAATTTTGCGAAGCCTGAAACAAAAATTGACTCTGCGGCTCTGCGCTCTGCGGACACTCTGCGGTTTACATTTTGCCATTCCTGACAGCTGCAGCGAGCTGTTATATATTCTATTGCGAGCTTCTAACGTCAAGTAATACCTTTCCAGCGGACACGAGTTCATCCTTGTCAAGTTCTACGCACCATGGTGCGGTCACTGCAAGGCCATTGCCCCAGAATACGAGAAAGCTGCGAACGCCCTGAAAGAGGAAAACTCTCCGATCAAACTGGCTAAGGTTGACGCGACCGTCAATGGAGATATTGCTTCCAAGTTCGATGTTTGTTTTTTTCCATTTTTTCTTCGCAATCTTCGATTCAGGTTAAAGGATACCCAACTCTGAAGTTCTTCCGCAATGGAGTTCCTGTGTCATACACTGGTGGAAGAAGTGCAGAAGATTTCGTCGCTTGGCTGAAGAAGAAGACTGGACCACCAGCCAAAACCATCGCCACAGTTGAGGAGCTTGAAAGTTTCAAGGGTGATAAGGCTGTTGTTCTCGGATACTTCAAGGTTTGTTTAATATATGGTTTTGAATGTATTCTTGACAGCCCGCATCTAGAAAAGTCTGAACAAATATTGCTTACAGGACCTGGAATCAGATGCCGCCAAGTTCTTCTTGGAACACGCTTCCAACGACGACGAAATCGAATACGGAGTCACCACTTCTGAAGACGTTAAGAAGGCAGCTGGAGTTTCTGGTGAAGGACTAGTCATCTTGAAGCCATTCGACGATGGAAAGTCTGTTTTCGATGGGAAGTTGGAAGCAGGATCTGACCTCACTAAGTGGATCGGAGCTCGCAAATTGCCACTCGTCAACCTCTTCTCGATTGAATCGTCTTCGGGAATCTTTGGTGGACCAATCAAGACTCACCTGATCGTTTTCGGTACCGAAGAAGCCTACTCAGACTTCGTCCCGATCCTCACTGCAGTGGCGAAGAAGAACCTTGGAAAGCTCCTCGTTATCTACATCAAATACGTCCCAGAACACGAGCAGCTCCTCGAGTACTTCAACCTCGTCGGAAAGACCAACCCAGAAGTCCGTATTGTGAACCTCGCTGATGAAATCACCAAGTACACTGGCGACTTCACCGAAATCACCGAAGACAACCTGTCAAGCCTCGCTGACAAGTACTTCGCTGGAGAACTCGAACAATTGTACGCTTCTGAAGATGTCCCAGAGGATTGGAACAAAGCTCCAGTCAAGGTTCTGGTTGGCAAGAACTTTGATGAAGTGAGTCATAATTCAGAGTTATTTTTCTAAAAGTTACTTCAGGTAACCAAGGACCAAACCAAGAACGTACTCGTCAAGTTCTACGCTCCATGGTGTGGACACTGCAAGGCTCTGGCTCCAATCTGGGAAGAACTCGGAGAGAAGTATGCCAACCACGAGTCCATCGTCATCGCCAAGATGGATGCCACCAAGAACGAAGTGAGTTTTGTATCTCTTTTTCTTTCTTTGTTCCCCTCTCTATCTCTCTTTCTACTTCTCTCACTCTTTTTCTCTCGCAAGCTTCTGAGTTTCAGGCCGCCGGACTAAAGGTGACCGGATTCCCAACCATCCGCTTCTATCCAGCTAACTCTGACCAATCTCTGGAATTCGAAGGAGATCGCACCCTGGAAGGATTCACCAAGTACCTCGATGAAAAACTGGTCAAGCCAACCGAGGAAAGCGAAGAAGCTCACTCAGAACTCTAAATTCTGATGATTTTCTTTACTTGATTGTCATTTGTTTTTTGCAATGCAAAAATCATGTTCTGTTCATTTCCATGAATAAATTGTTGAAACTACTTTATTTGTTTTCAGTCTTGGCAGAAGATTTGGTCCCATGCAATCGCTTGAGGACATCCATTATTCTCTGGAATTTACAATCAGCGAGAGGTTTCAAAATTCGATACCTTTGATAAAGATTTGCTCTGTCCAACGAGTTCGATTGTTTCGACTTTAACATTAGCGACAGACGTTGGCATCGTGAAGACTTCGACTGTAAGAGATGGTGAGAAAATTTGGCTCTGCCTCCTAGTTAGAGACGCGGGCAGGGAGAGTATACAGTATACTTACTTGGTTTCATGCTCTTGAAATAGTCGACTCCAGATGGTGTATCCCGGAATACATCAGATTGAAGTCTCGCATAATTTTTCTCCAAAGGAATTTGAATTTGTTGAAAGAATCTATCATCATAGATGTTGTCCATAATAAGAAATGAAAGTTCTGGAATCAACCCGTGAGGTCGAGCAAAGGTCGCACGTGACAAACTTCAACCATTTCACTCGACTAGCTCTCTCAGGCTGTGGCCTTGAGTTGTTTTATTCTTTTCTTTCTTCATCGGTAACATTCTTTGTATCAACCGAACTACTTGTAATCATGGATCAATACAGTATGCCGCAGGTGGGCATCGCTCTATATAACATGTGGAAAGAGAGTTTAGGAAGGTACCACGGTCATGTTGAACGACCGCAAGTGGAAAATCATACAACAAATGGCAGATGGACCATTCTCGAAGGTTTTCCTTGTGGAAGAGTCTGGGAAGCAGTACGCCATGAAGGTTGAAAAAGCCGAGGGGTGTCTTCGCCCCGTGCTCAAGTTGGATCACCAAGTTCTATGTAATCTTGGCTCTTGCAAGGGATTTCCGAGTCTTGTTTCTAGTGGAAGGACCAGAGGTTTCAAATATGTCGTGATGCAGTTGGTGAGGAAAGAATGAAAGTAGAGAAACGTGGCAGCGTTTTTAGCTTGGTCCCGACCTCGACGTGCTGTTGGATATGATGCCGAATCGTTGTTTCTCTAAATCTACACAATACAAGATTGCTCTACAGACGTTGGAACGACTACAACGGCTTCATCGGGCTGGTTGGCTTAATAGGTTTAAGAGAGGGAGAGAGAGAGAGAGAACAAACCTTCAGAGACGTAAAAATCCACAACTTCGCAGTTGGCATGGGCGCTGACAGTTCGACGATTTACATGCTCGACTTTGGGCTGACAAAAAAGTTTATGTAGGTCACCCTTCCAAACTCCACTTCTGACTTGATTGTAGTGACAAGAACCGACCTTTCCTGCTCCGTGGATGTGGCCCGTGTGTCGGAACGTTCCCGTTTGCACCTCTGGCATCTGGAGCGTTTAAGGATCAGACGCCTGCTGATGATCTTGAAGGATGGCTATACATGATGCTGCATTTGATGAAAGGTGGGGATAGCTTGCTCTCTCTCTCTCTCTCCCTTTTATCTCTCTTATTCAGGTGGCCTTCCATGGTACAACCAAAAGAACCAATGGGACATGCCGACATGCCGCGAATGGAAAATGTACGCCCGAACAGAATCCGGCAAGAAACGTCTATTTGAAGGACTCGAACCGTGTTGGAAAGAAATTTTCAACATGATCATCTCGACACCGTAAGCATGACGTCACAATGACAGAGTAAAAGTCACGTTTCCAGTGCATATACAGTCCCGAATTATGAGAAAATGGCGACTATGATCTATAACACGGCAAGACAGACTGGAGTCAACTTGAGCGATCCGTTTGATTGGCAGGTAGGACCTTGTTCGCATACTGTAACTGGAGGTAACTTTAGATGAACCAAGTTGGCCGAGCCCTTGTAGGGTTGTCACCTCTCCCTACAGTATCGACTACAGTTCACACAGCGTTGAGGAGTCGACTCGATACAGTATGCACTGCTGTTGGATAACCTGTATAATGAAGTGTTTACTAGTTCTTTTTTTGTCATTGGGATGAATTTTTGATCTACCGCCATCATAGATCAAATATGTTTTGACAACTGTCCTATTAGTCACCGAGATGAAAACACGGAAAATAAGACATCTCTCTATCCCTTGGAAAATGCTTCTAGCGATATATGTTCGAATTGTCTCTGTGCTCTCTTCATTTCGCCGCATGAACAAGGAGTTGGTAGTAAAACCAGGAAGTTTTGCAGAATACAAGAAAAGTACAGTTGTTGATCACTTGACCACACAGGTGCGTCAAAGGAACGTGTTCGAAAACTGTTTGTGATAAAGTGCTTTTACTAGTAGTTCAAAACACGATTCGCTTCGGGTATAAAAGAAGAAGAGGCAACAAGTCGAAATCATCATCACTTCTTTTGTTCTTCAAGCGAAAACAGTTAGGCCTGGTCTTGTTTTTGGAATCTTTCTTCTTGCTTATGTTTAGGGTTCTTAGCCGTTTCTGATGAAAATTCACCTACCTCCTGGGTCCCGCCCCTTTTTCATACTGTAACTTGAGTTTCAGATGGGTAAGGTTCTTCATGAGTCTTTTGCTGATGTTTAGAACTCTTAGCCATTTTTTTCTGATGAAAATTGACCTACATCCTTGGTCCCGCCCCTTTTTCATACTGTAACTTGAGTTTGAGATGGGTAAGGTTCTTCATGAGTCTTTTGCTGATGTTTAGAACTCCTTGCCCTTTTTTTCTGATGAAAATTGACCTACCTCATAAGCCCGCCCCTTTTTCTCATACTGTAACTCGAGTTTCAGATGTGTAAGATTCTTCATGAGTTTTTGCTGATGTTAAGAACTCTGAGCCATTTTTTTTCTGATGAAAAATGATCTACCTCATAAGCCCGCCCTTTTCATCATACTGTAACTCGAGTTTCAGATGGGTAAGATTCTTCATGAGTTTTTGCTGATGTTTAGAACTCTCAGTCATTTTTTCTGATGAAAATTGACCCACCTCCTAAGCCCGCCCCTTTTTCTCATACTGTAACTTGAGTTTCAGATGGGTAAGGTTCTTCACGCTGGACTCTTCGGAGCTTTCACTTTTGTCTCCATCACTATTGTGGTCACGTTCATCGTGGTTTTCAACCTCTTCGATGAAATCAACGAGTTCAAGGTTAAGGTCAACGATGATCTTGATCAGTTCAAGGTAAAACATTTTATTCTATTGCCTTTTGGATTGTGACTTCTGACCTTCAGGTGTATGCCGACGATGCTTGGACCACAATGATAAACAAGGGAAAACTCGGAGAAAGCCGTGCCATCTTTGGCCTGAGAACCAGAAGACAGTACTTCGAAGCGACTGCTGGAGGAGGCGGTGGAGGATGTCAATGTGCCGCTCAGTCGACTGGCTGCCCAGCAGGACCACCAGGACCACCAGGACAGCCGGGAACTCCAGGAGAGGCTGGAGAGCCGGGACAACCAGGAACTAGTGGATCTGCCGGACAGGCTGACTCTTCCTCCCATGGATCTGGATGTATCCCATGCCCAGCAGGACCAGCAGGACCACCAGGACCAGACGGACCACCAGGACCAGCCGGACCTAATGGAAACCCAGGAGCTGATGGAGCTGGAGGAAGCGCAGGTGCCCCAGGACCAGCAGGACCACCGGGACCACCAGGACCAAATGGGAACCCAGGAGCACCAGGAAATGATGGAGCCCCAGGAGCCCCGGGAACTCGCTCGATCAGCTCGCCAGGACCAGCAGGAGCCCCTGGACCAGCCGGAGCCCCAGGACCAGCGGGAGCACCAGGAGGCGGAAGCGGACCAGGACCAGCTGGACCAGCAGGACCTGCCGGACCAGCGGGTAACCCTGGAGCACCAGGAGCCCCAGGAGGACCAGGACAGCCGGGAAGTGATGGAGCCCCAGGAGGAGACGGAGAGTACTGCCCATGTCCAGCTAGAGCTGCGGCTCTCGTCAAGAGGGACTCTAGACGCCGTATTGTCTCGAACTGATTTGAGCGGTGATAATAAACTGATTTGCATTCACTTGTTTTGAATTCTTTGATGCAGTGCGAGAGAGACTGGTCCATGTCGCTTGAGGTCATGGGTTAGAACCACACACTCTGCATTCCATTCTTGCTTTTATCCCCAAAGACTAGATAGAACTTTATTCAGATGCAAAAATACCCGAAGATAGTATCAAAGACAGATCATCTACAATAAGAGTGAGACTGCTACAAAAAGTGAAAAGATGAGTGATTGAGTGTTGGAAGAGGAGATTGGGCGTCCTGGAAAAGTCGCGGGGAAGTTTTCCACACGCATCTGGGAGAGACGACTCCTGGCGTAGTCGGCGGCAAATCCGGTGACTCTCTGAAAGTTCTGTATGATTTGACTATCATTCTCGCTTCGCTTTTGATCAATACACTCGCTACGCTCGTAGAGGTTTTGGTTATAACACTCGCTACGATCGTCGGAAATCTAACAAGCAAACTCGCTACGCTCGTAGTGGTTTTGATCATCACACTCGCTACGCTCATAGAAATTGTAATCAACACACTCGCTACGCTCGTAGAGGTTTTGGTTATCACACTCGATACGATCGTCGGAAATCTAACAAGCAAACTCGCTACGCTCGTAGAGGTTTTGGTTATCGCACTAGGTACGATCGTCGGAAATCTAACAAGCAAACTCGCTACGCTCGTAGTGATTCTGATCATCACTTTCGCTTCGCTTATAGAAATTTTGATCAATACACTCGCTACGCTCGTAGAGGTTTTGGTTATCACACTCGATACGATCGTCGGAAATGTAACAAGCAAACTCGCTACGCTCGTAGTGGTTTTGATCATCCCACTCGCTTCGCTCATAGAAATTGTAATCAACACACTCGCTACGCTCGTAGAGGTTTTGGTTATCACACTCGATACGATCGTCGGAAATCTAACAAGCAAACTCGCTACGCTCGTAGTGATTCTGATCATCACACTCGCTTCGCTTATAGAAAGTTTGATCAATACACTCGCTACGCTCGTAGAGGTTTTGGTCATCACCCTCGCTACGAACGTCGGAAATCTAACAAGCAAACTCGCTACGCTCGTAGTGGTTTTGATCATCCCACTCGCTTCGCTCATGGCCACTCACTGAGCTTCTAAAATCCCACCAGCCTCTTACACCTGAATTTTTCAAGCTTCATCGCTCCTCACACCCCTTTTCTGAAAAGAAAATGAGAAGTTTTGAACAATGCGTAAACTACTTCCTCCAGCGCTCGTCTAACAATAGAGTGAATGGAGAATCTAACTCCAAAGTTTTGAGTGGACAGATGAACTGTTACTCGAAGTCGCAGTAGGAAAATTTAATGCGGAAAGTTTAAATTCAACGATTTCGCCTAATTCACACTGTTAAAAATACAGAGTCATGACCTAATGCGATCTGTAGCTTACGTTCGAAACCAGATTGATTGTCGAAACATCAGTATTGATCCAAGCCAGGTGATCCGCAAAGTTGACCTTCTGCGTTGCGTTTGGGCTTATCGCCTGACAGAGAGGTTGTCCGCTGGGGCAGACGCAGAGTCCAATAGCTCCTCGGGTATGACATAACATCTTGTTCTCGGATTTTCTGATTTGATAGTCGGTGATGTCTTCGGCACAACCGGAGAGGAACATGGTTCGCCCGTCGGAGAGAATGTCTGGAATGTAAAGTATAAAATAGGCAAAACTTATCCCAAATGGTTCAGGTCGATTCTGGGAAAAATCGAAGACCGAAATCGCTCAATTTCAACCCTCTCTAACTCGACTTCCCGAATAGGTCTGAACGAATGGCCAACAGAAATGGAATCAGCACATTTGACTCTATTAACGGCGGAAGTTTCGCATTGATCGGAGTCAAAAATTGAAAAATCCGTGGGCCATGGATTTTTTCGATTTTGGGGTAGAGAAAAAATTGTTGAGAATTCCCTTGGTATCGGTTCAAAATTGTTTGAGATGCATAAATTTATCGTTTTCGCAGGATTCTGAGCCTCCGTTGTGTAGTTACGGGTCTTCAAAGTTGACGTCTGAAATGGCGCAAAAAAAGAACTGTAGGGATGAGATGTGAAAAATAAGGTACTGTGCACTAGTCTCAGCAGAGATTTCAAAACCCGACCCTCTTTTACTGAAACGGTCAAAAACTCACACGTATAGCAGAAATCGGCCTTACAATACGAAGGATTTGCACATACGAGTTTGGAGTTGATGAAGGTGAAAACCGAACAGGAGAAACAGTTCTTCAGGTCGTTTTGCAATGTGAGAAAGGGCAATAGAAGGACGAGTACTGCTCTCAACATCCCTGAAAGTTTAATATGAGAGCTTATGAATGAGTTTATGAGGCGTGAAAATAGAACATAGGGGGGTCAAAATGAGGCTGAGGGAGGGCTAGTATACAACTCGTAAAGATTTCGGTTATCTCACTCGCTTCGCTCATAGAGGTTATACTGATGGCACTCGCTACGCTCGTAAATGTTTGGGTGTTTAGACTTGCTACGCTCGTGAAGGTGTGAGTGGTCAACCTCGCTTCGCTTATACAGACGTTGGTTATAACCCTCGCTTCGCTCGTGAAGTTTCTGTTATACACTCACTTCGCTCATAAAGGTTTGCAGATTTCAACTCGCTACGCTTGTAAAAATCTGATTAGTCACACTCGCTTCGCTCGTGAAGTTTCTGTTATCACATTCGCTACGCTCGTAAAGGTTTGAGTGTTCAGACTTGCTACGCTCGTGAAGGTGTGAGTGGTGACACTCGTTTCCCTCATACAGACTCTGGTTATAACCCTCGCTTCGCTCGTGAAGGTTTGCATATTTGAACTCGATACGCTCGTAAAAATCTGAGTATTCACACTCGCTTCGCTCGTGAAGTTTCTGTTATCACATTCGCTACGCTCGTAAAGGTTTGAGTGTTCAGACTTGCTACGTTCGTGGACGCTTTGGTAGTCACACTCATTCCGCTCGTAGAATTTGATTTATCTCTCTCTCTATCTCACAGGTTTCGGTTATCATACTCTGCTCTCTCCAACCACAAATCACTCCAAATCTTGTTTTCCGCTTCTCAGAAGCGCGTCTCAAGACATTCCCAATGGACCAATGATGCTCAGAAACAAAGAAAAAGGCAGTTCGCGTGACGAAGAACATCTTTGAAAATGCGACTGGAGTGAACATGAACATGATGATTGAAGCATTCGGGGCTACCTCACGAAAAATTGATTGTTATGGGAGACTACTCTATTCTGGGTATCAAAACAATTGAACAGATAGTTTGCAAGAAAATAAAGCGGAGGGTTCATAAGAGAGAATGTAATGGGTGGAAACAATTGAATTCCGAGTACTTTAACAGCACTTTTTATAAGGAAACTGAAGCCCACTTAAATCCACTCAAAGTTTTGTTCTGGATTTTAAACAAACAGTTGTAGAGGTCTTTTGACCAATCGGATGTTTTGATCTAGTAAAGGTAGTGATTCTCTCTCTCTCTCTCTCTCTCTCTCTCTCTCTCTCTCTCTCTCTCTCTCTCTCTCTCTCTCTCTCTCTCTCTCTCTCTCTCTCTCTCTCTCTCTCTACGTCACAGCCCCAAATTTGATACGTTATTCTTTTGACCAGCACGTCAGAAGTGTAGAGCAGAGGATAAAAAGTAAACATTTGTGCGAAGTGTTGAAGAGTAGAAATTGAGTGAAAATCGAGTGAGCAAAGCTGAAAGAGCACGAAAACTCACATAAATCATGCTCCGAAAACGGAAGCCCACTCGATTGTCCGAGAGAAAGAAGAGAGAGAGAGAGAGAGAGAGAGAGAGAGAGAGAGAGAGAGAGAGAGAGAGAGAGAGAGAGAGAGATAGAGAGATAGAGAGAGAGAGAGAGAGAGAGAGAGAGAGAGAGAGAGAGAGAGAGAGAGAGAGAGAGAGAGAGAGAGAGAGAGAGAGAGAGAGAGAGAGAGAAAGAGAGAGAGAGAGAGAGAGAGAGAGAGAGAGAGAGAGAGAGAGAAAAGCGAAAACTCCATCAGCCACTAAAAATTCAAATCACATTTGGAACATTCAGCGCCGAAGGATGTTGAAATTTGATCTATTATGGAAACAAGACAACGAGAACGAAACTAATAAATTATCTGGGTTGTTCAAGCTCTCGAAGTGTTCTGCTTACGAAGTGTAAACTGGAGCATTGTACCGTATGTTAATAAGGATTAGATTCTATTGAGTTTTAGGATGATTGGATTAAACTTATGCCTATAGGTCCGAAAGTAAAAGTTTTGAATGTGACAGGCTTGCGGAATCCATCAATCATATGTTTAACATGAGTTGAGTTTTTGAGAAACTCAAAGTTTTACGAGCGAAGCCAGCGTGACTACGAAAACATTAACGAGCGTAGAGAGGGTGACTACGAAAAATCTACAAAAACATTTACGAGCGTAACGAGGGTGACTACGAAAAATCTACAAAAACATTTACGAGCGTAGAGAGGGTGACTACGAAAAATCTACAAAAACATTTACGAGCGTAACGAGGGTGACTACGAAAAATCTACAAAAACATTTACGAGCGTAGAGAGGGTGACTACGAAAAATCTACAAAAACATTTACGAGCGTAGAGAGGGTGACTACGAAAAATCTACAAAAACATTTACGAGCGTAGAGAGGGTGACTACGAAAAATCTACAAAAACATTTACGAGCGTAGAGAGGGTGACTAAGAAAAATCTACAAAAACATTTACGAGCGTAGAGAGGGTGACTACGAAAAATTTACGAAAAAAATTTACGAGCGTAGTGAGGGTGACTACAAAAAATCTACAAAAACATTTACGAGCGTAGTGAGGGTGACTACAAAAAATCTACAAAAACATTTACAAGCGTAGTGAGGGTGACTACAAAAAATCTACAAAAACATTTACGAGCGTAGAGAGGGTGACTACGAAAAATCTACAAAAACATTTACGAGCGTAGAGAGGGTGACTACGCAAAATCTACAAAAAAATTTACGAGCGTAGAGAGGGTGACTACGAAAAATCTACAAAAACATTTACGAGCGTAGAGAGGGTGACTACGAAAAATCTACAAAAACATTTACGAGCGTAGAGAGGGTGACTACGAAAAATCTACAAAAACATTTACGAGCGTAGAGAGGGTGACTACGAAAAATCTACAAAAACATTTACGAGCGTAGTGAGGGTGACTACAAAAAATCTACAAAAACATTTACGAGCGTAGTGAGGGTGACTACGAAAAATCTACAAAAACATTTACGAGCGTAGAGAGGGTGACTACGAAAAATCTACAAAAACATTTACGAGCGTAGAGAGGGTGACTACAAAAACTGTTACGAGCGTAGAGAGGGTGACTACAAAAACATTTACGAGCGTAGAGAGGGTGACTACAAAAACATTTACGAGCGTAGAGAGGGTGACTACAAAAACATTTACGAGCGTAGAGAGGGTGACTACAAAAACTGTTACGAGCGTAGAGAGGGTGACTACAAAAACGTTTACGAGCGTAGAGAGGGTGACTACAAAAACATTTACGAGCGTAGAGAGGGTGACTACAAAAACATTTACGAGCGTAGAGAGGGTGACTACAAAAACATTTACGAGCGTAGAGAGGGTGACTACAAAAACATTTACGAGCGTAGAGAGGGTGGCTACAAAAACATTTACGAGCGTAGAGAGGGTGACTACAAAAACATTTACGAGCGTAGAGAGGGTGACTACAAAAACATTTACGAGCGTAGAGAGGGTGACTACAAAAACATTTACGAGCGTAGAGAGGGTGACTACAAAAACATTTACGAGCGTAGAGAGGGTGACTACAAAAACATTTACGAGCGTAGAGAGGGTGACTACAAAAACATTTACGAGCGTAGAGAGGGTGACTACAAAAACATTTACGAGCGTAGAGAGGGTGACTACAAAAACATTTGCGAGCGTAGAGAGGGTGACTACAAAAACATTTACGAGCGTAGAGAGGGTGACTACAAAAACATTTACGAGCGTAGAGAGGGTGACTACAAAAACATTTACGAGCGTAGAGAGGGTGACTACAGAAACTGTTACAAGCGTAGCTAGTTTGAGCACCAGAACTTTAATCTCCGCGATGATCATGACCTCTAGTAGCATTCATTCAAAAACATCTACGCATTTACTGACTATAGGTTGTTTAGCAGGAAGGAAAAGAATGTTCGGTTCGATTTCGAGTAGATAGAATTGAATAAGGGGCTGTGTGAGGGTTGTGTCTGCCGTGGGCCTAATCCACCAACAATTGTTCGTTTCGTTTCCTGCTGGGAACGTTGTTATGACAAGGAAAAGCGTATTATTTGTTCTGAAACAACGAGTCGAAAATCATCAGAAATGCAGAGAGAAGGGCCTGAAAAGTGATTTATTTACGAAAATCGCGTTGGCTTCAATCATTTAAAAATTTGATTCAATCAAGTAATCGAAAAGAAGCTCACTCCCGTTACGGTATCCATGTTAGACCCTCAATACCGTAATCTGAAAAACAAAGGAGGAAAATGTGCATTCGCGCGTACAATGCGGTCTACACATCAAAGTGGCGTGAGTTAATCCGCGTTTTTTAAAAATTTGTTTTTAAAAATTTTTTTTATCATCCTAAAATCAAAAGGTTTAAATTAAATTTAAATTTGATTATTATTATACTTTGCCGGAATAATTATTCTCACATTTTTTCCCTTTCACGCGCGGTCCAAATTGTTTCAATTTTTAGAATCGTCGCGCTAAAAAAATTTGGTAGATTTTTTTCGAAAATTAAAAATGTATTCCCGTTGTTCTATTTCGATTGTGATTCTTGATGCATCGGACTGTTATCGTTTTACACTGTACGACTGAGTATCTTCCCTCTAACCTTTTTGTTTACACACCAGCTGTGTTTTCATGTTTAAATTTTCAGTTTGAATGCCGCCAAAAAAAGTAGCCAAGAAACTTCACGAATTGGCTCCATTAATACCAACTGGAACGGAGATTCTCGATACTGGAAAGAAGAATGTCTACACGCTTGGAAAGTTCTTCGCCGCCGGCGGTTTCGGTCGGATTTATACTTGTAAAAAGGTAGTTTTTTCTGTTTTTTTTCAGGCTTTCAAATGATCTTTCAGAAAGGAGAATCTAAAGAGCTTGTCGTGAAGATTGAACCTGCTGGGAATGGACCACTTTTCACGGAGAATAACGTCTTCCAGAGAATTCTGAAGAAGGAAACAATAGACAGCTTTAAGAAGGAAAAAAGTTTGTTTTTCAGTCTTTATAATCACATCGAATGTTTCAGAACTGACCTTTCTCGGCGTGCCACACCTCATTTCATGCGGAATCTTTGATTACAAGAACGAAAAAATGCGTTTTCTCATCATCCCAAAGTATTCCGAGTGTCTTGAAGCGCTCAGAGCCAGCAAGGGAACTCTGTCAGCTGCGAACAATGCCGCAGTCTGCAGAAACATCCTGCGTGCTTTGCAGTACATTCATGAACAGGTAAAAAGAGTTTGAATGCTACTTGTAATGAGAAATTTAGAAATATGTTCATGCCGATATCAAAGCGGACAATATTCTCCTCGAGAAAACTGGTGATTTTACGACTTCCGGTAGGATTAAGAATTAATTGAAAAGGAAAAATAATTCAGTTCTGGTTGATTTTGGTCTAGCGCGATTCTCCGCAAGTAACGAAGACAAACCGGACAAGAAAAGAGGTATTTTGTTATAATTTTGAAGAAGTTATATTCCTACTCTGTTCTGAGAAGGCCATATAGGTATTTCGCTCAGAAGAGAGAAAAACGAAGTTTTTCAAAAAATGAACGATAAATATTTTTGATCTAAAAATAATCTCCACAAAAAGTGAGCGATATTTTTCGTTGTGGAAAATTCGAAAAATTTATTCGAAGTACTTCTATCCAGTTCTGATAAAGTGCAACCCGTTTCTCGGCAAAAAAAGAATGATCTAGAAAAAAAATTTCCTCGAAAAAAAGTTATCAAAATTTATTTCCAATAATTCTTAAATAAAAAAATTGAACTCGGAAATAATATACCTCCTTGATTTTCTCAATTTCCCCTTTCCTCTCAAAAATCATTTCTAAAAAAATATCACTTAAAAAATCATATAATTTCGAAATTACAGCTCACAACGGAACTGCTATCTACACTTCTTGTGATGCCCATAGAGGATGTCAGCCATCTTATCGAGGAGACGTCGAAATTCTTGCCTTCAACGTGGTTTACTGGCTCACAGGAGATCTTCCGTGGAAGGTGGGATTCAGAATTGAAAATTTCTCAAAATATTTGAATTTTTGAGTAGAGTTAAATTCCAAATCCGACGATTTTTTTCAACCATTCGCAAATTACAACCAACAGTAATTTACCTTTTATCATGAGCTTAGGTAAGGTTGGAAGACAATTTTTGTGAAGGTGTGAGTCTTGGCGGTTAAATTGTAAAAAAAGTGCTGTTGAGTGCAAAAATCGTCGGATCTGTTTTTTTTTCGAACTTATCCATTTGAATTTCTGATTTTTCAAAAGTTTATGAATTTTAGTGTATGAGTTTTTCATACAGTGAAAATATATGACGACTTATGGTTTTCGGAAATTTCTGTATTGGTTCCGAACTTTCGGACGTGTAGAAGAAAACAATTTTATTCGCTATAAAAATTAACAAAAGAAGGTGGAAATTGTCTGCTTGATAGAAGCTAATTTTCAACTAGATAGTAAGTGGATATTTCTATCCTCTGGGTATAATATTTGCAAAATCTAGCTTTCATTATGAAAAACAGCTCTATTCGTCCGAATGAGCAAAACTGGTTCAAAACATTCCAGAATTTCAGACTTCTCGAAAATAATTTGGAAAATGTTAAAATCCGGTTTTCAGGCGAAGGAAGCTGACGCAGCAGCAGTGTACGACGAGAAGCTGAAGTTTATCAAGGGTCTTCCGAAGGTTCTGGATACCACCCTCCAGGTGATTCACAGCTCATACCCATCTTGAATTTTATTTCAGGACTCTGAACTGACAAGCTTCACGAAGAAGCTCTTCCAAGAAGTTGCCAAAACGGACTATAAAGGAAATGTGAACTTTGACGATCTGTTGAAGGTGAGTTTTTTCTCTCTCTTTCTCTTTCTTTCTTTCTCTATCTCCAGCTCTCTTTCTCTCCCTTCCTCTCTTTCTCTCTCTCTCTCTCTCTCTCTCTCTCTCTCTCTCTCTCTCTCTCTCTCTCTCTCTCTCTCTCTCTCTCTCTCTCTCTCTCTCTCTCTCTCTCTCTCTCTCTCTCCTCCCTTCCTCTCTCTCTCTCTCTCTCTCTCTCTCTCTCTCTCTCTCTCTCTCTCCCCCTTCCTCTCTCTCTCTCTCTCTCTCTCTCTCTCTCTCTCTCTCTCTCTCTCTCTTTCTTTCTCTCTTAATTCAAAGAATTCAGGCACTTGACTCTGCTAGAACGAAAGAAGTGAAAACGTCGACTATATCCAAGACAGCAGAAATCGTGAAAACTCCATCAACCAGATGTAAGTTTTGAGAAATAACGTTGATTAAGTTCGTCTTTTCCAGCTCGGAGAAGGGAACCTGTGATCGAAGAGTCTGACGAAGAAGTCGAAGAACCGGCCTCGTCAACGAGCTCGACAAAGAAGTCAACTTCAAGAGGTTCGCTTTTTTTGATATCTTTAAAAATTGGCAAAATCACGTAGGAAAAGTTAAAATCTCAAATTTCATGTTTAAGACTCTTTTAACAGTACAGTGTAGCACGGAAGTGAATTATGACGAAACGGGAGTCGAAAATTGAAAAAGGTCTATATCTGACATTTTTTTCAGATGAACTAGGCCGATAAGATGAAGATTCCACCGTTTTTCTCTTTTTTTTCGTTTTTGAAAAAAATCATCACAAGGCAAAACAAAATTTCAACCGGAAAAAAGAATTCCGTGGAACTTGGGTACACTGTTTGGTCAATAAGTTGTAGTGATTTGAAATATTTCTTGACCAAAGCTCCTTCTTTCCATCAGTTCAGTGAAAAAACGTATTTACCGACATTTTTGTATTAAAAATACGATCTTAGGTCGCCGAATAGCTCCAAAAGGCAAGAAAGATCCTTTTTCCATCAGTTTAGTGAAAAAAACGTATTTACCGACATTTTTGTAAAAAAATACGATCTTAGGTCGCCGAATAGCTCCAAAACGCAAGAAAGATGATGAGGAAGAGGAAGAAGTAAAGACGACATCATCGTCGAGGAAGACTCAGAAATCCAGAATGCAGACTAGAGGTGAGATTGAAATGGACGAAACGACTTGTGCGTAAGCAGACCACATAGGGGGAGACTCGGTGACTTGTGCGTAAGCAGACCACATAGGGGGAGACTCGGTGACTTGTGCGTAAGCAGACCACATAGGAGAAGACTCGGTGACTTGTGCGTAAGCAGACCACATAGGAGAAGACTCGGTGACTTGTGCGTAAGCAGACCACATAGGGGGAGACTCGGTGACTTGTGCGTAAGCAGACCACATAGGGGGAGACTCGGTGACTTGTGCGTAAGCAGACCACATAGGGGAAGACTCGGTGACTTGTGCGTAAGCAGACCACATAGGAGAAGACTCGGTGACTTGTGCGTAAGCAGACCACATAGGGGGAGACTCGGTGACTTGTGCGTAAGCAGACCACATAGGGGGAGACTCGGTGACTTGTGCGTAAGCAGACCACATAGGGGAAGACTCGGTGACTTGTGCGTAAGCAGACCACATAGGGGGAGACTCGGTGACTTGTGCATAAGCAGACCACATAGGGGGAGACTCGGTGACTTGTGCGTAAGCAGACCACATAGGGGGAGACTCGGTGACTTGTGCGTAAGCAGACCACATAGGGGAAGACTCGGTGACTTGTGCGTAAGCAGACCACATAGGGGGAGACTCGGTGACTTGTGCGTAAGCAGACCACATAGGGGGAGACTCGGTGACTTGTGCGTAAGCAGACCACATAGGGGAGACTCGGTGACTTGTGCGTAAGCAGACCACATAGGGGGAGACTCGCTGCTTTGTGCGTAAGCAGACCACATAGGGGGAGACTCGGTGACTTGTGCGTAAGCAGACCACATAGGGGGAGACTCGGTGACTTGTTGAATTGAATTGAATTGAAAAATTTATTCTCGGAAGGCAAGAATAATGGATAATTAGAAAAAAAAAAGAATTCAAGAAATTTTTCCAAAAAATGCATCAAAAAATATGTATATAAAGGATATATTTTTTTACAGACTCGTGATTATAAATTCAGTTTAGCCCATTTGTTGTAGGCCGTGACTGCTCTTGGAACAAAAGAGGTTAGGCGGATTTTTTTCTTAGGCACTCTGAATGAGATTTTCCGAATGCCACCTCTCGTCCTTGATTCTGTAATTTGAAATAAATTCTCTGGTCTGATGTCTACTTTACCATCTAGAATTTTACGGATCATTCTAAAGTCTGCTGCCTTGCGGCGGCAGCTAAGTTTTTCTAAACCAAGAGTTTTCAATCTGTGATTGTAAGAGAATAGTTCCCGTTTATTAAAGAACATTCTAAACCCGTATAACCGTACAAAGATTTTACGAGTAAAACTTCTCTGCACGGCTTCAATCATTTTCGATACTGCTTCTGATCTAGGTGATGTAACGGTTGTTCCATACTCGAGAATTGGCCGCACGTACGTAGTGAACAACTTAGTTAGAAACTTTGGCCTGTTAGTACTGAAAACCTTGAATATAGTATAGATCAGGTAGTTTGCTTTCCTAACATAAACGCGCCAGTGTTCGTGGAAAGATAGATCTGGTGTTATATGAAATCCCAAATCTTTTACTTTCGTAACTTTGGTTATGTCACTTGTTGTGTTCAAGAAGTAAGGAATATCGAATTTTATCGTGCCTAGGGAGATCGCGTGGGTTTTGTTGACGGATAAAGTTAGTTTATTATCAGCAGACCATTTCTCAATTTCTCGTATACCCTCTTGTAGAAGTTTCGCGTCAGCTGGGCAGCTTATTCTTTTATAGATTTTGAGGTCGTCCGCGAACATCTTTATTGATATATCCGCGTTCAACTGATTAACTACATTCGGAAGGTCAGATACAAATATAGAAAAAAGAATTGGAGAGATTACTGACCCTTGCGGGACTCCGCTTTTGGCTTCGCATATTTCGGAGAGGTGGTTACCTATGCGTACTTGAAACGTTCTACCTAGTAAGAATTTCTCAATCCACGTTACGGTTTTGCTGTTGAGTCCTATTTCGTGTAGCCTCCTCACCAATATTCCATGGTCAACCCTATCGAACGCTTTCTCGTAATCAAAGTATATTGTATCGACTTGGCCTTTTTCATCTAGGACTTTGGTCCAGTCATCTACTACTTCTAGCATTTGTGACTCAGTGCCTCTCAAAGCTCGGAACCCGTATTGTTCATCTGGTAGCACATTGTTTGTTTTGAGAAATTTAGTTAAGTGGGATTTAAGAATTCTCTCAAAAATTCTGCATAGATGAGATGTTAGACTGATGGGCCTATAATCTGATATTTTGCTTGGGTTGCTACATTTTGGGATTGGTGTGATGATAGATTGTTTCCACCGTGAAGGTACGTTTGAATGCATCATACTCAAATTAAAAATGTGCGCCAGGGGACTAGAGATGTAGTCAGCTAGAAGTTTCATAAATCGGAAAGGTACCTTGTCAGGGGTTATGACCACATAGGAGAAGACTCGGTGACTTGTGCGTAAGCAGACCACATAGGGGGAGACTCGGTGACTTGTGCGTAAGCAGACCACATAGGGGGAGACTCGGTGACTTGTGCGTAAGCAGACCACATAGGGGGAGACTCGGTGACTTGTGCGTAAGCAGACCACATAGGAGAAGACTCGGTGACTTGTGCGTAAGCAGACCACATAGGGGGAGACTCGGTGACTTGTGCGTAAGCAGACCACATAGGAGAAGACTCGGTGACTTGTGCGTAAGCAGACCACATAGGGGGAGACTCGGTGACTTGTGCGTAAGCAGACCACATAGGGGAAGACTCGGTGACTTGTGCGTAAGCAGACCACATAGGAGAAGACTCGGTGACTTGTGCGTAAGCAGACCACATAGGGGGAGACTCGGTGACTTGTGCGTAAGCAGACCACATAGGGAGAGACTCGGTGACTTGTGCGTAAGCAGACCACATAGGGGGAGACTCGGTGACTTGTGCGTAAGCAGACCACATAGGAGTAGGCATGGGCATATTGCCAATGATTGGCAGTCGATTGGCAATGCCTGTTTTCCATTGCCAATCGCATTGGCAGTCGATTGGCAATGCAATTGGCAATGGACTTGGATTTTGATTTCTCGGCCTTCTCGACGTTGACGATGGTTCAGATGACCGAATTTTTGCTTATGGTGATGTCGTCTTCAGGAGTTTATAATCTGATGTAACATCCGAATCCGACGATGTCGTCGGTGACATCGTAGGTGACGTCGTCGATGACATCGTCGAAAAAATTTTTTTTTGAAAATTGAAAATTTTTTTCTGGATTCATTTCAGAATCTGATATTCGATTCTGACGTCGTCGTCGACGACATCGTCGGTGACGTCGTAGGTGACGTCGTCGAAAAAAAAAATTTTTTTTGAAAATTGAAATTTTTTTCTGAATTCATTTCAGAATCTGATATTCGATTCTGACGTCGTCGTCAACGACATCGTCGGTGACGTCATCAAAAAAATTTTTTTTTGAAAATTGAAAGTTTTTTTTAAATTCATTTCAGAATCTGATATTCTATTCTGACGTCGTCGTCGACGACATCGTAGGTGACGTCGTCGAAAAAAATTGTTTTTTCAAAAAAGTCAAATGTTGTCAAGATGCATTGTAGAATCTGATACTTGATTCCGAAAACGTTGTCGGTGACATCGTCGACGACGTCGTCAGAAAAACGAAGAAAATTTTTTTTCAAAAAAAATCAAAATTTTTTTTTCTGAATTCATTTTAGAATCTGACATTTTCAGAAGTTGTCATAGAATCTGATAACAGATTTCGATGACATTGTGGACGATATCACTAACAATGTCATCGACGATGTCAGAATCAGATTTCACATTCTGTTGTGAACCCTAACAACATTTGAATTTTGAAAAAAAAATGTTTTGACGACGTCACCTACGACGTCACCGACGATGTCGTCGTCGACGACGTCAGAATCGAATATCAGATTCTGAAATGAATTCAGAAAAAAATTTCAATTTTCAAAAAAAAAATTTTTTTTCGACAACGTCACCTACGACGTCACCGACGATGTCGTCGACGACGACGTCAGAATAGAATATCAGATTCTGAAATGAATTCAGAAAAAAATTTTCAATTTTCAAAAAAAAAATCAAAAAAAAAATTTTTTTCGACGACGACATCGACGACGTCACCTACGATGTCACCGACGACATCGTCGGATTCGGATGTTACATCAGATTATAAACTCCTGAAGACGACATCACCATAAGCAAAAATTCGGTCATCTGAACCATCGTCAACGTCGAGAAGGCCGAGAAATCAAAATCCAAGTCCATTGCCAATTGCATTGCCAATCGACTGCCAATGCGATTGGCAATGGAAAACAGGCATTGCCAATCGACTGCCAATCATTGGCAATATGCCCATGCCTACATAGGAGAAGACTCGGTGACTTGTGCGTAAGCAGACCACATAGGGGGAGACTCGGTGACTTGTGCGTAAGCAGACCACATAGGGGGAGACTCGGTGACTTGTGCGTAAGCAGACCACATAGGGGAGACTCGGTGACTTGTGCGTAAGCAGAACACATAGGGGAAGACTCGCTGACTTGTGCGTAAGCAGACCACATAGGGGGAGACTCGGTGACTTGTGCGTAAGCAGACCACATAGGGGGAGACTCGGTGACTTGTGCGTAAGCAGACCACATAGGAGAAGACTCGGTGACTTGTGCGTAAGCAGACCACATAGGGGGAGACTCGGTGACTTGTGCGTAAGCAGACCACATAGGGGGAGACTCGGTGACTTGTGCGTAAGCAGACCACATAGGGGGAGACTCGCTGACTTGTGCGTAAGCAGACCACATAGGTGAACCTCAATGACTTGTGCGTAAGCAGAATCGTCTCTGCTCTATTATTTTCGCCTTTGTTCTCACCTCGGCGTATAAATAGAGTGATGTGCACTGCACCATACGATCCTGCTTCTTTTTTTTAAAAGTGAATTTATAGTATTTTTCAGACAAGAAAAATTCAATGTTCGTTCCATCCGAAGACGATGACGAGGTAGCAGAGGAGCTGGAGAACAATGCTCCCATCAAGTCTACGAGAAGAAGGGTAGTTCAGAAGAGGGGATCAGATGAACCTCTGGAGTCACCGACGACGTCAAAAGTGCTGAAGGTGCCGAAAGAAGCCCATATCAGCCCGACAGAGAGAGCTGCGAAGGTAATCTTGCGGAAAAGTAAAACAAAATATTTGAAAAAACACAAAAGTAAGAAAAGTTTTTTGATTCAGTAACTTTACAGTTTTTTTTTCAAGTAGTATAATTAATTATCTGTTTGGATGTTTTTTTGCTAAAAAAATAGTTTTCGATAACAAATTTTAAATAAGGCTGTCATTTTTGTAGTAAAATTAGTATTATCAGTACAGGAAGATTATGAAAGAAAAGGCTGTTTAGATGTTTATTCGAAAAATATAGTGAGAAGTAGTTTAAATAATGAGATATTATTTTTTAAAAAACTATTTTTCAAAGTGGTAAAAATGCGAAAGTTTCATTCGGTTGATGTTTGTAGTACAGTCACTATCAGCTTGATAGAATGATCCGCGAAGGTAATTAAAAAAATTACTACAGTAAGAAATTTTTACAACTGGGATTGGTAGTAAGAACCGATTTCAGAAAATTCGCGAAAAGTACCTCCGCAGGACCCCAAGAACCCAGGTTCTCAGTGATATTTCCTCACCAGAAGCGTCACAGGAGACGTCGGAAGTCGCGGAAGAGAAACCGAGTTAGTTTTTAGAAGATAAGAACAGTTTTTAACTGGGAAAATACTACTGTAGATGTCTTGGTTTCTCAAAGAACGCCTCATCATGTCAAAATAAGCCATTTCCATGTATTCCGCCTGTGAAAATCTAAACGCAACGGTATCACTTCGACCCCGAAATCGGAAAATTATCGATTTTCTCTACTTTTTTTTTCAATATTTGTTGTTACTGTACGAGCGCTGAGAATCGAGTTACGCTTTGTTGGAGTGTCTCAAAGATATGGTACAATAAAGTTGAAAATGTTTAAAGAAATCAATCAGTTATCCGTAGTGTTGACCAGGAATAGTTAGAATTTCGACAGATTTGACGTTCTTTTTTTCAAAAAACTGACTCCACCGTTATTGTCTCAATTTGAACAATATTGATCGTGTAAGCCATCTTCTGTAGAAAACCGCCTTAAAACATGCAAAATAGCCAATAAAATGATGTTTCTTGCAGAAAAGACTGTGAAGTACGGTATATCACCAGCCACCAGATCGTCCGAAGCCAAGCTTCGCAATGTTCCAGGGATGAGAAATTTCCCCAAAGGGAGAAGGAGCATCATCATTAAAGAGGTATGGTTTTTTATATGTCAAAAGTTATCGGTAGATAAACTGTAGAACAGTAGCGAGAGCACAGAGACACACCCCCGGTCATAGAATGTTTTGTGTAGGTTTACGGGGGCTAATCGATATTCTCTTTTCATTGTTCCGTATTACTTTTCATTATCAATGAGTAGTTTTCCTTTGTTTTACATTCGTATTTCTACTCGAGTGTTTGAAATATGTTAACTGTCACTAACGAGCACACACCGAGCTAAATTGAAAATCATGTAACCTTCCTTCGTAACTAGCTTTTTATCATGAATTTTGAAAAAAAAACGCCAGAGAAAAGTTTTTAAACTACAGTAACTGTAATTTGATCTACAGCGGTGCAGGATTTACGAAGGGGCGGGGTTTGTGCTCTCTGCTTATTGGTCGCCTCCCCTCGCTGCTTGATCCGACACTTTTCCACTGCGCTTAGCGCGGTGTGGAGCACTCCAAATCAAAAAGTTCGAACATTCCTCACAAAAATTAAAAGTAAAATCGCGTCTTAAGTTCGAAGTCTTAAATTTCAAGAATAAAGTTTATCGAAGAAAAATGAGGTGCGCATATGATTATGTCCGATTCAGGTCTAACATTAACTATCAAATTTCTGTTGAGAGTTTTCACAAACCGGATTCTTTTTTCCAGAAGTGGTCTAAAGACTGAAATTTAGACTCAAACTTTACGACAAGCCTTATTTTCGAATGTTCGAATTATAAAATTCCAAATTTTCAGACGGCTGCCAGATACCAGAAGATGCTGGCCCAAGAAGCTGTCGAAGAAGTCGATGAAGGATTTTTTGTATGAAAAACGGGCTCATTTAACCAATTTATACACATATTTGATCTCTTTAAACCCACTTCTCTGTATGACACCTATTTGATTAATTTGACCACTTGTTTGTGAAATGAATGCAATATATTTAGTGATTTGATTGGAGTTCGCACCACACGGAAGTTGAGGAGTTTCAAGCTTGCAAATGAAGCATGTTACCGTATTTGTTCTAATAAGTGGAATACAGTATTCTGAGCGCCCATGAATCCGGCGCCCATGGATTTTTTCGATTTTGGGGTAGAAAAAAAAGTGTTGAGATTTCACTTGGTATCGCTTCAAAACCGTTCAAGATGCATAATTTTTGTGTTCTTGCAGGATTCTGAGCCTCCGTTGTGTAGTTACGGATCTTCAAAGTCGACGTCTGAAACGGCTCAACTTCAACTCTCTCTAACTCGATTTTCCGAATAGTTCTGGATGAATGGCCAACAGAAATGGAATCAGTACATCTGACTCTATAAACGACGGAAGTTTCGCATTGATCGAAGTCAAAAAAAATTTTGGTCAAAAATTGAAAAATCCGTGGGCTATAGCCCATGGATTTTTTCGATTTTGGGGTTGAGAAAAAAGTGTTGAGATTTCACTTGGTATCGCTTCAAAACCGTTCAAGATGCATAATTTTTGTGTTTTTGCAGGATTCTGAGCCTCCGTTGTGTAGTTACGGATCTTCAAAGTCGACGTCTGAAATGGCTCAACTTCAACTCTCTCTAACTCGATTTTCCGAATAGTTCTGGATGAATGGCCAACAGAAATGGAATCACTACATCTGACTCTATAAACGACGGAAGTTTCGCATTGATCGAAGTCAAAAAAAATTTTGGTCAAGAATTGAAAAATCCGTGGGCTATAGCCCATGAATTTTTTCGATTTTGGGGTAGAAAAAAAAGTGTTGAGATTTCACTTGGTATCGCTTCAAAACCGTTCAAGATGCATAATTTTTGTGTTTTTGCAGGATTCTGGGCCTCCGTTGTGTAGTTACAGATCTTCAAAGTCGACGTCTGAAATGGCTCAACTTCAACTCTCTCTAACTCGATTTTCCGAATAGTTCTGGATGAATGGCCAACAGAAATGGAATCAGTACATCTGACTCTATAAACGACGAAAGTTTCGCATTGATCGGAGTCAAAAAAATTTTTGGTCAAAAAATGAAAAATCCGTGGGCTATAGCCCATGAATTTTTTCGATTTTGGGGTAGAAAAAAAAGTGTTGAGATTTCACTTGGTATCGCTTCAAAACCGTTCAAGATGCATAATTTTTGTGTTTTTGCAGGATTCTGGGCCTCCGTTGTGTAGTTACAGATCTTCAAAGTCGACGTCTGAAATGGCTCAACTTCAACTCTCTCTAACTCGATTTTCCGAATAGTTCTGAATGAATGGCCAACAGAAATGGAATCAGTACATCTGACTCTATAAACGACGAAAGTTTCGCATTGATCGGAGTCAAAAAAAATTTTGGTCAAGAATTGAAAAATCCGTGGGCTATAGCCCATGAATTTTTTCGATTTTGGGGTAAAAAAAAGTGTTGAGATTTCACTTGGTATCGCTTCAAAACCGTTCAAGATGCATAATTTTTGTGTTTTTGCAGGATTCTGAGCCTCCGTTGTGTAGTTACAGATCTTCAAAGTCGACGTCTGAAATGGCTCAACTTCAACTCTCTCTAACTCGATTTTCCGAATAGTTCTGGATGAATGGCCAACAGAAATGGAATCAGTACACCTGACTCTATAAACAAAGGAAGTTTCGCATTGATCGGAGTCAAAAAATTTTTGGTCTAAAAATTGAAAAATCCGTGGGCTATAGCCCATGAATTTTTTCGATTTTGGGGTAGAAAAAAAGTGTTGAGATTTCACTTGGTATCGCTTCAAAACCGTTCAAGATGCATAATTTTTGTGTTTTTGCAGGATTCTGGGCCTCCGTTGTGTAGTTACAGATCTTCAAAGTCGACGTCTGAAATGGCTCAACTTCAACTCTCTCTAACTCGATTTTCCGAATAGTTCTGGATGAATGGCCAACAGAAATGGAATCAGTACATCTGACTCTATAAACGACGAAAGTTTCGCATTGATCGGAGTCAAAAAAATTTTTGGTCTAAAAATTGAAAAATCCGTGGGCTATAGCCCATGAATTTTTTCGATTTTGGGGTAGAAAAAAAGTGTTGAGATTTCACTTGGTATCGCTTCAAAACCGTTCAAGATGCATAATTTTTGTGTTTTTGCAGGATTCTGGGCCTCCGTTGTGTAGTTACAGATCTTCAAAGTCGACGTCTGAAATGGCTCAACTTCAACTCTCTCTAACTCGATTTTCCGAATAGTTCTGGATGAATGGCCAACAGAAATGGAATCAGTACATCTGACTCTATAAACAAAGGAAGTTTCGCATTGATCGGAGTCAAAAAATTTTGGTCACGAATTGAAAAATCCGTGGGCTATAGCCCATGAATTTTTTCGATTTTGGGGTAGAAAAAAAGTGTTGAGATTTCACTTGGTATCGCTTCAAAACCGTTCAAGATGCATAATTTTTGTGTTTTTGCAGGATTCTGGGCCTCCGTTGTGTTGTTACAGATCTTCAAAGTCGACGTCTGAAATGGCTCAACTTCAACTCTCTCTAACTCGATTTTCCGAATAGTTCTGAATGAATGGCCAACAGAAATGGAATCAGTACATCTGACTCTATAAACAAAGGAAGTTTCGCATTGATCGGAGTCAAAAAAAATTTTGGTCACGAATTGAAAAATCCGTGGGCTATAGCCCATGAATTTTTTCGATTTTGGGGTAGAAAAAAAGTGTTGAGATTTCACTTGGTATCGCTTCAAAACCGTTCAAGATGCATAATTTTTGTGTTTTTGCAGGATTCTGGGCCTCCGTTGTGTAGTTACAGATCTTCAAAGTCGACGTCTGAAATGGCTCAACTTCAACTCTCTCTAACTCGATTTTCCGAATAGTTCTGAATGAATGGCCAACAGAAATGGAATCAGTACATCTGACTCTATAAACAAAGGAAGTTTCGCATTGATCGGAGTCAAAAAAAATTTTGGTCACGAATTGAAAAATCCGTGGGCTATAGCCCATGAATTTTTTCGATTTTGGGGTAAAAAAAAAGTGTTGAGATTTCACTTGGTATCGCTTCAAAACCGTTCAAGATGCATAATTTTTGTGTTTTTGCAGGATTCTGAGCCTCCGTTGTGTAGTTACAGATCTTCAAAGTCGACGTCTGAAATGGCTCAACTTCAACTCTCTCTAACTCGATTTTCCGAATAGTTCTGAATGAATGGCCAACAGAAATGGAATCAGTACATCTGACTCTATAAACGACGAAAGTTTCGCATTGATCGGAGTCAAAAAAAATTTTGGTCAAGAATTGAAAAATCCGTGGGCTATAGCCCATGAATTTTTTCGATTTTGGGGTAGAAAAAAAAGTGTTGAGATTTCACTTGGTATCGCTTCGGAACCGTTCAAGATGCATAATTTTTGTGTTTTTGCAGGATTCTGAGCCTCCGTTGTGTAGTTACGGATCTTCAAAGTCGACGTCTGAAATGGCTCAACTTCAACTCTCTCTAACTCGATTTTCCGAATAGTTCTGAATGAATGGCCAACAGAAATGGAATCAGTACATCTGACTCTATAAACGACGAAAGTTTCGCATTGATCGGAGTCAAAAAAATTTTTGGTCAAAAATTGAAAAATCCGTGGGCTATAGCCCATGAATTTTTTCGATTTTGGGGTAAAAAAAAAGTGTTGAGATTTCACTTGGTATCGCTTCAAAACCGTTCAAGATGCATAATTTTTGTGTTTTTGCAGGATTCTGAGCCTCCGTTGTGTAGTTACGGATCTTCAAAGTCGACGTCTGAAATGGCTCAACTTCAACTCTCTCTAACTCGATTTTCCGAATAGTTCTGAATGAATGGCCAACAGAAATGGAATCAGTACATCTGACTCTATAAACGACGAAAGTTTCGCATTGATCGGAGTCAAAAAAAATTTTGGTCAAGAATTGAAAAATCCGTGGGCTATAGCCCATGAATTTTTTCGATTTTGGGGTAGAAAAAAAAGTGTTGAGATTTCACTTGGTATCGCTTCAAAACCGTTCAAGATGCATAATTTTTGTGTTTTTGCAGGATTCTGAGCCTCCGTTGTGTAGTTACGGATCTTCAAAGTCGACGTCTGAAATGGCTCAACTTCAACTCTCTCTAACTCGATTTTCCGAATAGTTCTGAATGAATGGCCAACAGAAATGGAATCAGTACATCTGACTCTATAAACGACGAAAGTTTCGCATTGATCGGAGTCAAAAAAAATTTTGGTCAAGAATTGAAAAATCCGTGGGCTATAGCCCATGAATTTTTTCGATTTTGGGGTAGAAAAAAAAGTGTTGAGATTTCACTTGGTATCGCTTCAAAACCGTTCAAGATGCATAATTTTTGTGTTTTTGCAGGATTCTGAGCCTCCGTTGTGTAGTTACGGATCTTCAAAGTCGACGTCTGAAATGGCTCAACTTCAACTCTCTCTAACTCGATTTTCCGAATAGTTCTGAATGAATGGCCAACAGAAATGGAATCAGTACATCTGACTCTATAAACGACGAAAGTTTCGCATTGATCGGAGTCAAAAAAAATTTTGGTCAAGAATTGAAAAATCCGTGGGCTATAGCCCATGAATTTTTTCGATTTTGGGGTAGAAAAAAAAGTGTTGAGATTTCACTTGGTATCGCTTCAAAACCGTTCAAGATGCATAATTTTTGTGTTTTTGCAGGATTCTGAGCCTCCGTTGTGTAGTTACGGATCTTCAAAGTTGACGTCTGAAATGGCTCAACTTCAACTCTCTCTAACTCGATTTTCCGAATAGTTCTGAATGAATGGCCAACAGAAATGGAATCAGTACATCTGACTCTATAAACGACGAAAGTTTCGCATTGATCGGAGTCAAAAAAATTTTTGGTCAAAAATTGAAAAATCCGTGGGCTATAGCCCATGAATTTTTTCGATTTTGGGGTAGAAAAAAGTGTTGAGATTTCACTTGGTATCGCTTCAAAACCGTTCAAGATGCATAATTTTTGTGTTTTTGCAGGATTCTGGGCCTCCGTTGTGTTGTTACAGATCTTCAAAGTCGACGTCTGAAATGGCTCAACTTCAACTCTCTCTAACTCGATTTTCCGAATAGTTCTGAATGAATGGCCAACAGAAATGGAATCAGTACATCTGACCTTATAAACGACGAAAGTTTCGCATTGATCGGAGTCAAAAAAAATTTTGGTCACGAATTGAAAAATCCGTGGGCTATAGCCCATGAATTTTTTCGATTTTGGGGTAGAAAAAAAAGTGTTGAGATTTCACTTGGTATCGCTTCAAAACCGTTCAAGATGCATAATTTTTGTGTTTTTGCAGGATTCTGGGCCTCCGTTGTGTAGTTACAGATCTTCAAAGTCGACGTCTGAAATGGCTCAACTTCAACTCTCTCTAACTCGATTTTCCGAATAGTTCTGGATGAATGGCCAACAGAAATGGAATCAGTACATCTGACTCTATAAACGACGAAAGTTTCGCATTGATCGGAGTCAAAAAAATTTTTGGTCAAAAATTGAAAAATCCGTGGGCTATAGCCCATGAATTTTTTCGATTTTGGGGTAGAAAAAAGTGTTGAGATTTCACTTGGTATCGCTTCAAAACCGTTCAAGATGCATAATTTTTGTGTTTTTGCAGGATTCTGGGCCTCCGTTGTGTTGTTACAGATCTTCAAAGTCGACGTCTGAAATGGCTCAACTTCAACTCTCTCTAACTCGATTTTCCGAATAGTTCTGAATGAATGGCCAACAGAAATGGAATCAGTACATCTGACTCTATAAACGACGAAAGTTTCGCATTGATCGGAGTCAAAAAAAATTTTGGTCAAGAATTGAAAAATCCGTGGGCTATAGCCCATGAATTTTTTCGACTTTGGGGTAAAAAAAAGCGTTGAGATTTCACTTGGTATCGCTTCAAAACCGTTCAAGATGCATAATTTTTGTGTTTTTGCAGGATTCTGAGCCTCCGTTGTGTAGTTACGGATCTTCAAAGTCGACGTCTGAAATGGCTCAACTTCAACTCTCTCTAACTCGATTTTCCGAATAGTTCTGAATGAATGGCCAACAGAAATGGAATCAGTACATCTGACTCTATAAACGACGAAAGTTTCGCATTGATCGGAGTCAAAAAAAATTTTGGTCAAGAATTGAAAAATCCGTGGGCTATAGCCCATGAATTTTTTCGATTTTGGGGTAGAAAAAAAAGTGTTGAGATTTCACTTGGTATCGCTTCAAAACCGTTCAAGATGCATAATTTTTGTGTTTTTGCAGGATTCTGGGCCTCCGTTGTGTAGTTACAGATCTTCAAAGTCGACGTCTGAAATGGCTCAACTTCAACTCTCTCTAACTCGATTTTCCGAATAGTTCTGAATGAATGGCCAACAGAAATGGAATCAGTACATCTGACTCTATAAACGACGAAAGTTTCGCATTGATCTTAGTCAAAAAAATTTTTGGTCAAAAAATGAAAAATCCGTGGGCTATAGCCCATGAATTTTTTCGATTTTGGGGTAGAAAAAAAGTGTTGAGATTTCACTTGGTATCGCTTCAAAACCGTTCAAGATGCATAATTTTTGTGTTTTTGCAGGATTCTGAGCCTCCGTTGTGTAGTTACAGATCTTCAAAGTCGACGTCTGAAATGGCTCAACTTCAACTCTCTCTAACTCGATTTTCCGAATAGTTCTGGATGAATGGCCAACAGAAATGGAATCAGTACATCTGACTCTATAAACGACGAAAGTTTCGCATTGATCTTAGTCAAAAAAATTTTTGGTCAAAAAATGAAAAATCCGTGGGCTATAGCCCATGAATTTTTTCGATTTTGGGGTAGAAAAAAAGTGTTGAGATTTCACTTGGTATCGCTTCAAAACCGTTCAAGATGCATAATTTTTGTGTTTTTGCAGGATTCTGGGCCTCCGTTGTGTAGTTACAGATCTTCAAAGTCGACGTCTGAAATGGCTCAACTTCAACTCTCTCTAACTCGATTTTCCGAATAGTTCTGGATGAATGGCCAACAGAAATGGAATCAGTACATCTGACTCTATAAACAAAGGAAGTTTCGCATTGATCGGAGTCAAAAAATTTTGGTCACGAATTGAAAAATCCGTGGGCTATAGCCCATGAATTTTTTCGATTTTGGGGTAGAAAAAAAAGTGTTGAGATTTCACTTGGTATCGCTTCAAAACCGTTCAAGATGCATAATTTTTGTGTTTTTGCAGGATTCTGGGCCTCCGTTGTGTAGTTACAGATCTTCAAAGTCGACGTCTGAAATGGCTCAACTTCAACTCTCTCTAACACGATTTTCCGAATAGTTCTGGATGAATGGCCAACAGAAATGGAATCAGTACATCTGACTCTATAAACGACGAAAGTTTCGCATTGATCGGAGTCAAAAAAATTTTTGGTCAAAAAATGAAAAATCCGTGGGCTATAGCCCATGAATTTTTTCGATTTTGGGGTAGAAAAAAAAGTGTTGAGATTTCACTTGGTATCGCTTCAAAACCGTTCAAGATGCATAATTTTTGTGTTTTTGCAGGATTCTGGGCCTCCGTTGTGTAGTTACAGATCTTCAAAGTCGACGTCTGAAATGGCTCAACTTCAACTCTCTCTAACTCGATTTTCCGAATAGTTCTGGATGAATGGCCAACAGAAATGGAATCAGTACATCTGACTCTATAAACGGCAAAAGTTTCGCATTCATCGGAGTCAAAAAAAATTTTGGTCAAGAATTGAAAAATCCGTGGGCTATAGCCCATGGATTTTTTCGATTTTGGGGTAGAAAAAAAAGTGTTGAGATTTCACTTGGTATCGCTTCAAAACCGTTCAAGATGCATAATTTTTGTGTTTTTGCAGGATTCTGGGCCTCCGTTGTGTAGTTACAGATCTTCAAAGTCGACGTCTGAAATGGCTCAACTTCAACTCTCTCTAACTCGATTTTCCGAATAGTTCTGGATGAATGGCTAACAGAAAAGGAATCAGTACATTTGACTCTATAAACGGCAAAAGTTTCGCATTGATCGGAGTCAAAAAAAAATTTTGGTCAAGAATTGAAAAATCCGTGGGCTATAGCCCATGGATTTTTTCGATTTTGGGGTAGAAAAAAAAGTGTTGAGATTTCACTTGGTATCGCTTCAAAACCGTTCAAGATGCATAATTTTTGTGTTTTTGCAGGATTCTGGGCCTCCGTTGTGTAGTTACAGATCTTCAAAGTCGACGTCTGAAATGGCTCAACTTCAACTCTTTCTAACTCGATTTTCCGAATAGTTCTGGATGAATGGCAAACAGAAATGGAATCAGTACATCTGACTCTATAAACGGCAAAAGTTTCGCATTCATCGGAGTCAAAAAAAATTTTGGTCAAGAATTGAAAAATCCGTGGGCTATAGCCCATGGATTTTTTCGATTTTGGGGTAGAAAAAAAAGTGTTGAGATTTCACTTGGTATCGCTTCAAAACCGTTCAAGATGCATAATTTTTGTGTTTTTGCAGGATTCTGGGCCTCCGTTGTGTAGTTACAGATCTTCAAAGTCGACGTCTGAAATGGCTCAACTTCAACTCTTTCTAACTCGATTTTCCGAATAGTTCTGGATGAATGGCCAACAGAAATGGAATCAGTACATCTGACTCTATAAACGGCAAAAGTTTCGCATTCATCGGAGTCAAAAAAAATTTTGGTCAAGAATTGAAAAATCCGTGGGCTATAGCCCATGAATTTTTTCGATTTTGGGGTAGAAAAAAAAGTGTTGAGATTTCACTTGGTATCGCTTCAAAACCGTTCAAGATGCATAATTTTTGTGTTTTTGCAGGATTCTGGGCCTCCGTTGTGTAGTTACAGATCTTCAAAGTCGACGTCTGAAATGGCTCAACTTCAACTCTCTCTAACTCGATTTTCCGAATAGTTCTGGATGAATGGCTAACAGAAAAGGAATCAGTACATTTGACTCTATAAACGGCAAAAGTTTCGCATTGATCGGAGTCAAAAAAAAATTTTGGTCAAGAATTGAAAAATCCGTGGGCTATAGCCCATGGATTTTTTCGATTTTGGGGTAGAAAAAAAAGTGTTGAGATTTCACTTGGTATCGCTTCAAAACCGTTCAAGATGCATAATTTTTGTGTTTTTGCAGGATTCTGGGCCTCCGTTGTGTAGTTACAGATCTTCAAAGTCGACGTCTGAAATGGCTCAACTTCAACTCTCTCTAACTCGATTTTCCGAATAGTTCTGGATGAATGGCAAACAGAAATGGAATCAGTACATCTGACTCTATAAACGGCAAAAGTTTCGCATTCATCGGAGTCAAAAAAAATTTTGGTCAAGAATTGAAAAATCCGTGGGCTATAGCCCATGGATTTTTTCGATTTTGGGGTAGAAAAAAAAGTGTTGAGATTTCACTTGGTATCGCTTCAAAACCGTTCAAGATGCATAATTTTTGTGTTTTTGCAGGATTCTGGGCCTCCGTTGTGTAGTTACAGATCTTCAAAGTCGACGTCTGAAATGGCTCAACTTCAACTCTTTCTAACTCGATTTTCCGAATAGTTCTGGATGAATGGCCAACAGAAATGGAATCAGTACATCTGACTCTATAAACGGCAAAAGTTTCGCATTGATCGGAGTCAAAAAAAAATTTTGGTCAAGAATTGAAAAATCCGTGGGCTATAGCCCATGGATTTTTTCGATTTTGGGGTAGAAAAAAAAGTGTTGAGATTTCACTTGGTATCGCTTCAAAACCGTTCAAGATGCATAATTTTTGTGTTTTTGCAGGATTCTGGGCCTCCGTTGTGTAGTTACAGATCTTCAAAGTCGACGTCTGAAATGGCTCAACTTCAACTCTCTCTAACTCGATTTTCCGAATAGTTCTGGATGAATGGCTAACAGAAATGGAATCAGTACATTTGACTCTATAAACGGCAAAAGTTTCGCATTGATCGGAGTCAAAAAAAAATTTTGGTCAAGAATTGAAAAATCCGTGGGCTATAGCCCATGGATTTTTTCGATTTTGGGGTAGAAAAAAAAGTGTTGAGATTTCACTTGGTATCGCTTCAAAACCGTTCAAGATGCATAATTTTTGTGTTTTTGCAGGATTCTGGGCCTCCGTTGTGTAGTTACAGATCTTCAAAGTCGACGTCTGAAATGGCTCAACTTCAACTCTCTCTAACTCGATTTTCCGAATAGTTCTGGATGAATGGCCAACAGAAATGGAATCAGTACATCTGACTCTATAAACGGCAAAAGTTTCGCATTGATCGGAGTCAAAAAAAATTTTGGTCAAGAATTGAAAAATCCGTGGGCTATAGCCCATGGATTTTTTCGATTTTGGGGTAGAAAAAAAAGTGTTGAGATTTCACTTGGTATCGCTTCAAAACCGTTCAAGATGCATAATTTTTGTGTTTTTGCAGGATTCTGGGCCTCCGTTGTGTAGTTACAGATCTTCAAAGTCGACGTCTGAAATGGCTCAACTTCAACTCTCTCTAACTCGATTTTCCGAATAGTTCTGGATGAATGGCTAACAGAAATGGAATCAGTACATTTGACTCTATAAACGGCAAAAGTTTCGCATTGATCGGAGTCAAAAAAAAATTTTGGTCAAGAATTGAAAAATCCGTGGGCTATAGCCCATGGATTTTTTCGATTTTGGGGTAGAAAAAAAAGTGTTGAGATTTCACTTGGTATCGCTTCAAAACCGTTCAAGATGCATAATTTTTGTGTTTTTGCAGGATTCTGGGCCTCCGTTGTGTAGTTACAGATCTTCAAAGTCGACGTCTGAAATGGCTCAACTTCAACTCTCTCTAACTCGATTTTCCGAATAGTTCTGGATGAATGGCCAACAGAAATGGAATCAGTACATCTGACTCTATAAACGGCAAAAGTTTCGCATTGATCGGAGTCAAAAAAAATTTTGGTCAAGAATTGAAAAATCCGTGGGCTATAGCCCATGGATTTTTGCTATAGGGCTATAGCCCACGGATTTTTTCGATTTTGGGGTAGAAAAAAAAGTGTTGAGATTTCACTTGGTATCGCTTCAAAACCGTTCAAGATGCATAATTTTTGTGTTTTTGCAGGATTCTGGGCCTCCGTTGTGTAGTTACAGATCTTCAAAGTCGACGTCTGAAATGACTCAACTTCAACTCTTTCTAACTCGATTTTCCGAATAGTTCTGGATGAATGGCCAACAGAAATGGAATCAGTACATCTGACTCTATAAACGGCAAAAGTTTCGCATTGATCGGAGTCAAAAAAAAATTTTGGTCAAGAATTGAAAAATCCGTGGGCTATAGCCCATGGATTTTTTCGATTTTGGGGTAGAAAAAAAAGTGTTGAGATTTCACTTGGTATCGCTTCAAAACCGTTCAAGATGCATAATTTTTGTGTTTTTGCAGGATTCTGGGCCTCCGTTGTGTAGTTACAGA
>OZ022251.1:15461017-15466017 GCA_963978915.1 Caenorhabditis parvicauda | reverse complement strand
TTACGTAGGCCAGACTTTCTTGCTTTGTGTCTCCCTCTCTCTCTCTCTCTCTCTCTCTCTCTCTCTCTCTCTCTCTTCATCTCTCTCTCTCTCTCTCTCTCTCTCTCTCTCTCTCTCTCTCTCTCTCTCTCTCTGTCTCGCAGGTGGCGTTTCACCGAGCAATTTAGTAGGTGACACACCATAACGGCAAAAATTAGAGGTTGGTGGGAAAATTCGAGGTTATTCTGCCAGTTATACGGTACTTCGCGTGTCACTTTTATTGTTATTCAACGGCTCCTTCCATCCACACAACTGACACTACGTTTAATAATAAATTTCAATCCTTTCACACTTAACTTAGGTAGACTTATGCATTACCAAGTTCTTTGTTTACGTGTTTCGATGTCACTTTTTGAGGGGGGGGGGCTGGTCTGGCCTTTGAATCAGCCCATAAAATGTTCGTAACCGGCCTAACCTGGCCTAAGAATTAGATCAGAAAATTTTTGTAACCGGCCTAACCTAGCCTAAGCATCAGCCAGGAAAACATTTGTAATCGGCCCAACCTAGCCTGAGCATCAGCCCAGAAAAGTTTGTAATCGGCCCAACCTAGCCTGAGCACCAGCCCAGGAATTTTTTGTAACCGGCCTAACCTAGCCTAAAAATTAGATCAGAAAATTTTCGTAACCGGCCTAACCTAGCCTAAGCATCAGCCCAGAAAACATTTGTAATCGGCCCAACCTAGCTTGAGCATTAGCCCATAAAATGTTCGTAACCGGCCTAACCTAGCCTAAGAATTAGATCAGAAAATTTTCGTAACCGGCCTAACCTAGCCTAAGCATCAGCCCAGAAAAATTTGTAATCGGCCCAACCTAGCCTGAGCACCAGCCCATAAAATGTTCGTAACCGGCCTAACCTAGCCTAAGCATCAGCCCAGAAAACATTTGTAACCGGCCTAACAGAATCGGCCCAAAAAATTTTGTAACCGGCCTGAATTTGCCTGAGAATCAGGCCAGAAAATTCTTGTAACCGGCCCAACCCAGCCTGAGCACCAGCCCAGGAGTTTTTCGTAACCGGCCCAACCTAGCCTAAGCACCAGCCCATAAAATGTTTGTAACCGGCCTAACCTAGCCTAAGGATCAGCCCAGAATTTTTTGTAACCGGCCTAACATAGCCTAAGAATCAGCCCAGAAAATGTTTTTTTGTAACCGGCCTGACGAAGTCAGCTCAGAAAAGTTCTGTAACCGGCCCAACCTAGCCTAAGGATCAACTCAGACAAATTCCAAGATATAGTCCAGACAACATCCTTTTTACACCGTCACATGTATAAAAAAGTTTTTATCTCTAGAGGCGGCCCAAAGTAGCTCAGTCCATAAGCCAGCCCAGACCATGGCTTACATTCTTTTCTGCCTGGTGATGGACCAAAATTAAAAGACTAATTAGTAGGAGAGAGTAGAAAATGAATGAAAACATTTTTATGAATCGGGTTGAGCCATAAATATTGAAACATCGTAACTTATGAAAACTCCTCTCTCTCTCTCTCTCTCTCTCTCTCTCTCTCTCTCTCTCTCTCTCTCTCTCTCTCTCTCTCTCTCTCTCTCTCTCTCTCTCTCAAGCTCCACCTCCATTTTGCATAATTCGATCATAGTTTCAGACAGTCGATCGGCATGAACTCCTACAACATCAGCTCCATATTCCCGGACATTTGTAACTTCCCGTTCTTCGTAAGTTTTTTTCGGCGAAGCGTCGCGGTTTCTGTCAGCGGCGTTGCGGTTTCGAACACATGCACGAATGGTGGTATCATTTCAACGCGCTGTTGTTCTTGAGAAAAAGAGATAGGGAGAGAGTTAGAGAGAAAAGGAGCGTTGAGTCATAACACATAGGCTCCCTATCAATAGGCAAAACGTTTTTCATGCTCTCTGAAGAAATTTTCGTCATATTGCCGTTTTTCTCTTATGCTCTCTCTCTTTCTCTCTCTCTCTCTCTCACCCTCTCGCTCTCTCTCACCTCATACAGTCCCTAACTAGATCAAGCCTAGCTTAGGTAGTTTCCGTTTTTGAACTTATTTTGATTCCATTCAGATGTTCTGAGAAACTGGATTTACATAACACAGCCTTTAATCCTTATTTAGGTCTAAATGTCTTAGGGACTAAATTCCTAACACTTAATCCTTAGCCTGTCTATCTAAAGGTTTTAGGAACAAACCCCTACACAGGACCCTAACTTCCTAAGCCCAAACTCGTCAGCCTATGGGTCTTAGATACTGAAGCTCCTAAACTAAGACACTAAACCCTTAAGCCTAAGCCCATCCACCTAAATGTTTCAGGAACTGAATCCTAAGCACGTCTACCTAGAGGTCTTAAGTGTGAAAGCTCCTAAATTAAGACTCTAAACCCTAAGGCCAAACCTGTCTGCCTATGGGTCCTAATGATTATAGTCCCACTTAATCATGGTCGTCTGCCTAGACGTCTTAGGTTTTAAATCTTCTAAACAAAGACCCTAAACCTTAAACCCAAGCTCTTCTTCCTAAATGTCTCAGGAACTAAAGCCACTACCTAATCAGGGAATGCAACGAATACAAACTAAAATTCCTACTAACACACTAAAGACCCTAATCTTCAAGCTCGCCTATTTGAAGGTCTAACTGAAGGAAACTTCTACCAAGAGCCTCAAGGTCCACAGGCCCTAACTCCTCTAGGAACAAGTCCCTTACCTATGACTCCCTAAGCCTAAGGTCGTTCCTACCATCTTATCGAACAGTTTTCTTGATTGATGTATGTAAACGTCCGAAGGAAAAAAAAGTCAAAGTGATAACGTCTTGTCAAAATTTGAGTACAGTCTCTGAACAAATAATGTTCAAAACGGTGTTTGTCATGAAAGTGGGCGTGGTCAAATCAATCGATAACCCGCCATCTTCATCTCACACTCACACGCACCCACATGCTTCCAGCCTTTCCTTTTCAAGTTATCTCGAACGTCGGTCTGTCTGGCACTCTCCCCTGATCACACACTCTCTAACCCCAGGAGACCACGCCCATTCAACCCATGCAACATCATTTACAGTCTCGCACACCTCGCCAAAACATTTTTCTAATTCCTAACGTGCCTTAGGGGCTTCCCTGAGGCATTTTGAATTTGGAAATGCGCGGGAAAGAGTTTTTGGTGTTCACACTGACGACAGTATGCACAGAATTTGTTCCTGTAACAGTGTTTTCATTGAAAATCATGAAAATGAAACTTCGACACTATTTAAAGGCTATTTCCTAGCTTTTGCTCTCGGATCATTCGAAAGAATACAAGTTTTCGACTCGTTTTCTAATCAAAATGTCCGAAAAACCACTTCTCTGCCGATTTTAACCTCAAATAAGGGGTTTTTCTCCAGATTTTCAACTAAAAACATTAAGAAAAGGTCAAAATTAACCAAAAAACCGCGATTTTGGCTTGTTTTGTGCAGGAAACTCTCTAAAAACTAACTTTTACCTAATTTAGGGTCCTAACTCTATGATTTCCTAACAATCACTCTAGGAGAATCCTTTATCTCCGAAAAGAGAGAGAGAAGACCTCGCTAAAGTGATTTCCCTTTCTTCCAGTCATGTCCTGTGTGTCTATCTTATTTCTTCCATTCCAACAATTACGGTGTTTTTGATCTACTGTCCCTATTTTTGTGGGACAATTTGAAGCTATAGTAACCCAAACTGTTCGAAATCAATATCGTTTTTGACAGTTTTCGATCTACTGTCCTTATTTTTGCGGGACAGCTACAGTAACCAAAATTGTTCAAGTTCACTATACTTTTTCAACAGTTTTTGATAAACTGTCTCTATTTTTGTAGGACACATAGGAGCTACAGTAATCATAATTTTTTATTAATTGTTTTTTCCTGTTCTGATTCATATCATTTTTAACAGTTTTCGATCTACTGTCCTCATTTTTGCGGGACATTACTTTTTGTAGGTCAAACTGAAGGTGCAACTGTAGCAACAACATCTCTATCACCTACAGTAACCGTGGGTCAACTACAGTAACCCACAAATTCCCTAATTAATTGACTTTTAATAATGCCATCACAGTATCAATTAAAGTGACGTGCTTTATAACAGTCTTGCAGGGAAAATTTTGCCGATAACCGTTTGGCTTGTGACTTTGCCGATAACCTCTTATCAAGGGGCCGATTTCCAGTTTGACCGCTTTGCGGCTGCCATGCGTTGCGTGTCGAGGGAGGCGTGGCTCGGGATGCCTTCACGGAAAACCATCTGGCACACGAACGAGGGCGCGCGCGACCCTCTTGATTGACGCCTTCATGCACCCTGTTGATCCCCATCGATCTGTTTCTTGCTCATTTTGTGACTACCCAAGTCGAGCTATCAGAGCTCACAGATCGGACATTTTCTCTTTTCTTGTTCTTTTTATGACTACTCGAGTCGGGTTCCCCGAGCCTACAGGTTGGACAGTTTCTAATCTTACTAATTTTACGTCTTTTCTAGAAGACTTTTTTCTTTTCCAGCACATTTTATGACTATCCGAGTCGGGCCCACAGACCTCACAGATCGGATGATTCTCTTTTCTTGCTAATTTTATGACTACTCGAGTCGGGCTCTCAGAGTCCAAAGATTGGACGATTTCTCTTTTCTTTCTCATTCTATGACTATCCGCGTAGGTCTTGCAGACCTCACAGATCGGACGATTTCTCTCCCCAGTTCATTTTATGGCTCTGCGAGGCCAACCTCACAGATCGGTCGAATTAAGTCTTTAATGCCCTTACCATTAGTAGTTGTTCCTCGAAAGTGCGGTAATCCTGTTGTGTTCCTTGTGTTCCGAAGCAAGGTCAAATCTTGGTTCTTATCTGTTATTCACAAGAACCGACACATGTCGATAATTTGTCGACTTTCTGTTGATTATTCGTAATTTCCAGTTTAAAATACATCTCCATGACAATCCAAGCTTTACGGCTCCGCTCTCTAGTGTAGTGATTAACGCGTTCGGCTCGCAATCAAAGGGGCCCAGGTTCGGTCCCCCTCGACCCC
>OZ022251.1:15418517-15456017 GCA_963978915.1 Caenorhabditis parvicauda | reverse complement strand
CACTTGAGATTGCCTTTGGACTTCCAAATTAGGAGAGGGAGCTGTAGTTTAGTGGGTAGTCGTTTTGATATGGCAGAATTGAGGCCAAAGTTCGGATCTGGTCGGGGAAAGATTTTTGTTTTTTCTAGAGCTTGAATTCTAGCATTAGGGAAAGATAAGAATCCTTCCTCGAAAAGTGTAGCTCAGTGGGTAGTCGTTTTGATCTGGGAAATCAGAGGTGAAAGTTCGGGTTCGGTCCGAAACATATTTTTGTTCTTCGGCGTGTTCTTGGAAGTTTAGCTTTGCGGGTAGTCATTTTGGTCTTGGAGATGTGAGGCAAAAGTTCGGATCCAGTCTAAGAACTATTTTTGTTTTTTCACCTCACCACTGAATCCTGCTCGATTTTGCGATAACCCGGTTCAATCCTCTCACCTCATTTCTGCATTTCACCAACCCAAACTACTTGTCTCCTAATTGCATTTTACAGTCGTTGTGGTCATCACCGTTTGGCGCGTCACCATACTCGCGCACTCTGCGTATCTAAAATGAGTACACTTCCTCTCACAGGCAGATGTTTTTAACAGACTTTTACCTTGAAAGAGGGGCAATTCCGCTTCGGGTTCGAGTGGATTGGGTCAATACATTTGGATGAGGTTTTAGGGTTTGGCAGATAGTTAAGGTCTTGTCAGGTTTATACTAGAGGAACTGACAAATAAGACAGGTTTTGACATGAAGAGTGGAAACTCATGGAAAATAAGGACATAGCTATGACTGTCAATTTTCTGGGAGAAAGTTTTTTCTCCAATCAACATGGTTAGGACCTGAACTGTCACCCGATTATCATTGAAAAGGGCGGATATCATGATAAAAGTCGTATTTTCCATTATAATACTCACTTTGTTACCCGAGTTATTAGAGTCATTGTTTAGAGGTAACCCTCCCAATTGAAATTTTACAGGTCGAAACGAGCTAATCGCGAGATATATAAAACTTCGATGTGGAAAAACAAGAACAAGGAAGCAGGTGTCATCGCACATACAAGTGTTGGCGAGAAAGAAGATGAGAGACGACCAGGCTAAAAAGAAGGATTCTTCCATGCCTGGACCAGCAGTATCACCGAGGATGCCGACGACGACGCCGGCGGTGACAACGTCGACTCCGACACCCTTCCCTAGTCAGGTAGGAGAAATAGCAAAAAATAGAGCAGAGGGAGGGGACCGAACTTTGGTCCTGAAATAACTGCTAGGGAATCCGAACTTTGGTTTGACACCTCTAGGCTAGTGACCTAATACCAAGGAGAAAAAGCAAAAAAAATAACTGCTAGAAGAACCGAACTTTGGTCTTGCTGGTGATAGACAAGTTTCTTCACCTAGGGGCTTGAACTGGGGAGAAAAGGCAAAAAATGTCACCGCTATGGGGATCGAACTTTCGTCTTTCTCATCGTAGCTACGACCTATGGGTAAGCAGCGTCTTTGACGAGATACAGTTTCTGAGCTATCGTATCCATTGAATTTCCTACAGTAACTACAAAATGTAAACCTTCGAGGTACCGTACCCATTGATTAACCTACAGTAACTACAAAATGTAAACCTTCGAGGTACCGTATCCATTGAATTATCTACAGTAACTACAAAATGTAACCCTCCGAGGTACCGTATCCATTGAATTTTCTACAGTAACTAAAAAATGTAAACCTTCGAGAAACCGTATCCATTGTATTTTCTACAGTAACTACAAAATGTAAACCTTCGAGGTGCCGTACCCATTGATTAACCTACAATAATAAAAATTCAACTTCAGACGACACCACTACAAGCGATAAAGTCAGAAGGTACTGACTTCTCCCAATTCATGTTGAAGTCAAATCTGTGGCCGTTTGGTGCCACTGCAGGCTTCCCCGCTCAACTCCCCTTCCTCCCGGGATTCGTGGTTCCCAAAGCAGAACTGGCAGCGGAGCCGAGGAGCATCGGATCGTCAAACTTCTCCCTACTCGGATTCACAGCTTACGTGCACAATACGGTTGATGGATCTCGATGTGAGCTGGTCAACATGGAGAACACGTTGGAGGAAGATGTGAGTTGAAAATGCAAAAATCGGGGGTAGGATTGAACCCAGATGGTTGAAGCTTAGAAAATGCAGAACTCTCGGGTAGGAATTTTTGAGAATCACCTCCGTGATTGAACATGGACTATGAAAACGGGGTCGTGAAATGATTCTAAACAAAAAGCAGAACCAACCCTCGGGATCGATCTAAGCTGTTCCAAAATCTCCTCGCCATTCTCTCATCATCTCACAAAAAGATGGCGCAATTTTCGAGAAAAAACAAAAAATCTCTCCCCCGTCGGGATCAAACTCGGGTGCTAAAATTGTGAAACTAGCCTCTTCCCAACGCAACTTTCGAGAAAAAACAAAAAAATCTCTCCCCCGACGGGATCGAACTCGGGTGCTAAAATTGTGAAACTAGCATCTCCCAACTGATCCACTCATTCCAGACAATTCCTCTGTCCGCCTTCACCGACAAATACCCGCCAATCCTGATGGATTTGTACGAAAAATCTGCCGAAAAGGACAAATTTTTCCTGGCCAAGTGCTGGGCGAATCTCAACTTTGTCGAGGACATAGCGTGAGTCCCCCCTGCGTCGCGGTCGCAACGCCGTTTTACAGAAACTGTCAGTACGCTGTCGACTCGTTCTACTCCAGCACCCAGAAGGTCCACCTAAAGGTGTCCACTATGGCTTGCAGCTTCGGAAAGAAAGCCGTGGAAAAGATCGAGGTAAGCGCGCTCCAGAGATAATTTGTGATTTCAATACTACTTCAGGCCTATCCACCTAGCGAGTCGTCTACCGGCCCGTACCACTTTTCGTTGAAGAACAGCCCAATGTGTGACTATATGGTCAAATTCATCTCAGAGTTGAAAAAGTTGGATTCTATCGTAGTTATGAACAATGTGCTGGAGAACTTCACTGTAATGCAGGTGAGGTCTCGTGGGGAAGATGGGTTGTGTAGATTTACGGGGGTGAAAACTGCGGTAAAGTCACTTATAAAGGTTACGTTTTTCCAAGAAGGTTCAGTACCAAAAATAAGCTTTACCCGGGGTCGAACCCAAGCCCCGCGCACCGACTTCACAAACCACTAGACTAATCCAGTAATTTCCAGGTCGTCACAAACAGCGAGACCGACGAGCTTCTCATGGTTCTTTGCTTCGTGTTCGAAATCTCTACAGATGATCAGTCTAACTGCTCGGTGTTCCGACTCAAATCGTAGATCAGAAATGTCTAGTGGACCCATGCCAAAAATTGAATGTGTGCTATACAAGTGTTACTCCTCTCTATCACTATTTATTGATCATTCCCATGTGAAAAATCTCCCCTCTTCCTCTTCCTCTCTCTGTCTAGTTCCCAAACGTAGATTGTGTAATCGTGCTCTACTGCCAATTCTCCTCTCCAATCCCAACACCCCGACTACTACCAGTGATCACTATGAACATAATGGAATCAATAAAGTTTCGGCTTTTTTTATGAACATTACATGGGATATTTTACGCACAGTAACTGTATCTAAGGTACCGTACCACTTGGATATGCATAGTAACTGTATCGGAAGTACCATATCACAAAAATCACAGTATGCATAGTACCTGTACCACGAGAACTACCATATGCACAGTGACTGTATTTAGGGTACCGTAACACATGATTACTGTATCCAAGGTACCGTTTCACATGGGATACCGTATACAGTTTGCATAGTACCTGTATCTGAGGTACCGTACCACATGGGATATTGTACGCACAGGAACTGTATCTGAGGTACCGTACCACATGAGATACCGTATACATGGATTCTGTATCCAAGGTACCGTACCACAAGAACTACCATATGCACAGTAACTGTATTCAGGGTACCGTAACACATGGTTACTGTATCCAAGCTACCGTACCACATGGGAAACCGTATACATGGTTACTGTATCCAAGGTACCGTACCACATGGGATACCGTATACATGGTTTCTGTATTCAAGGTACCGTACCACCAGGGATACCGTATACATGGTTACTGTATCCAAGGTACCGTACCACATGGGATACCGTATACATCGTCTCTGTATCTGAGTTATCCTACCACCATAGGTATCCTACCACGGGAACCACCGTACTCTCCATTACCGTATACCAAACACTCATCACGTACATTTATTCATCTAAACCGGAATGAAAAGCAATAAATACACCAAATTTACAGACAATATAATGCAAAAAAGCAAAATCTAAGCGAGTCCTGTTAGGACCGATGAAACGTCATTTATGTAGTCCATGAGCTCACATTCGTCTTCTCCCCATCTGAATTTTTCTCATTATTAACAGGAGTTGAGCGTAATTCCGCTTCCGCTTTCCGCGTCGCTTATCCGTTTTGCTCCCGCCTTTCATCAAATAAAAATTTCTTCAGCGTTACGCGTCAAGATGAAACTTCTGCGGCAGTGGTTCCATTCCGCTTCCGTTTCCGCTCTCGCTTTTCATCAGAGTAAAATTTCTTCCGCATTACGCTTTTTTAACTTCATCAAGATTAATTTTTTTCCGCTTCCGCCAAAATGTAAACCGCCTCCTCCCATCTCGCTCCGTGCTACTCTGCTATCGACCATTTGGAAACTCACAGATTGGCAACCTTCAGCAGGACCTTCAGCCGCTTCTCGTGTTGAACTTTTTGGAACAGTTCCAATTTCTTAACTTCCGAACTTTCTGGCTTTCGTAGACGCTGGATAGACTCCATGACTCGCTGAAAGTTGAAGTTGAAAGTGGCGAGCTGTGGATGTTAGAGGGGACTTTTACCATATTTCCTTGTACATCATCATTAGCAGGATTACGGTATCTGTTACAGTATACCGTAACGTACCATTGTGTAAAAATACAGTACTCGGTTTTGATTCTACGGATTGTATAGGGGCAGCGAGCTGTAGGTGTTAGAAGAGACTTTTACTATTTTCTCGTGTAATACTATTAGCAGGATTACGGTATTCGCTACAGTATACTTGGAGTACCGTACCCATGCTTTGACAAGCTGTACATTTAGTGCGGAGAGCAGGGCCTAAAAATGTTTTAGAACTGTAAATACAGTACTGTTCGAGAAACGGTATAATGAGATGGACTACGGTCATCGCTACGGTACCTTATCACCCAGATCGGCTCTTTGTAATACAGTACCGCTTATCAAAAATCCAGTATACCCAGATTTCATTTTGTTTACATTACCCTTCAAAATCGAGCTCTAGGGTAAGGAAATTATGATGAGTTCCGGAAATACAGTACTCAAAAATACATTGGTTAAACTCTCGTGAATAGATTGGAAGAGTAGAGGAAACGAAGGAAAAAACTAACCTCATGGTATCGAGACAGCTGTTTCTGAATGTCACCATACTTTGAGCCAGTCGTTAGGCGGAAGTCGGGTGGCAACTGAAAAAATCCATATTTATGATGGAACTACTAACTAACACCCTCAGAGAAGGCAACTCAACAGGAAATGACCTTCAGCGTAATTCGGATCCAGAGTTGAGACCTAGCCAGATGTGTTAAGCAGGTTGAGGGATGAAGTTTTCATGTAGAAAATTTTTGCACGTTTTTTGTTACAAGCGAGATATTTTAATTTAAAAATTCTCAACTCCAAAATGAGTGACCTCTCGCACGACACAATTGGATCCAACAGAAAAAACAACTAGCGGGGTGGTGGAGTGGTTAGCGGTTCTGCGTTCAAACAGAGTGGTCAGGGGTTCTATTCCATCCGCTGACGACTTTTTTGAAATTTTTTTGCACAATGACAAAAATGTGCCCAAAATGTGTGGAATTACTCTTTTGCATGTGTTTAAACCCTTCTGTTCATGTTAATACTCTTCAAAGTAGCCAAAAGTCCATAGCCGATCTCATCTATCGCCTCCTCCATTATGAAGATAGTGAAATGATCGTCATAACTTTGATATCCATCAAAAACAAGGTTTTTGAGTTCGAGATGGATTTTTAATTGTGAACTGAACGTCAACCGTTCAAACCAGAACTATCCTCTGGAATTTCTCGAGCCAGAAGCATCTCGACAAGTGGCTGGATGAGTATGCAAACATGAAGAAGTTGAATTCAACCACTTCATCTTATGAATTTATTCATTGATATTATTATAATTAATGTTAGTGGTTGTTTTTTGGTGTAATCTGGACGGTCATGAGTTCATATCCATGAAGATGTTATCAAGGTTTGTGATTAGAGACCCTCATCCAGCCACTTGTCGAGATGCTTCTGGCTCGAGAAATTCCAGAGGATAGTTCTGGTTTGAACGGTTGACGTTCAGTTCACAATTAAAAATCCATCTCGAACTCAAAAACCTTGTTTTTGATGGATATCAAAGTTATGACGATCATTTCACTATCTTCATAATGGAGGAGGCGATAGATGAGATCGGCTATGGACTTTTGGCTACTTTGAAGAGTATTAACATGAACAGAAGGGTTTAAACACATGCAAAAGAGTAATTCCACACATTTTGGGCACATTTTTGTCATTGTGCAAAAAAATTTCAAAAAAGTCGTCAGCGGATGGAATAGAACCCCTGACCACTCGGTTTGAACGCAGAACCGCTAACCACTCCACCACCCCGCTAGTTGTTTTTTCTGTTGGATCCAATTGTGTCGTGCGAGAGGTCACTCATTTTTGGAGTTGAGAATTTTTAAATTAAAATATCTCGCTTGTAACAAAAAACGTGCAAAAATTTTCTACATGAAAACTTCATCCCTCAACCTGCTTAACACATCTGGCTAGGTCTCAACTCTGGATCCGAATTACGCTGAAGGTCATTTCCTGTTCAGATTGGATACAACCACATCTAGTTTGGGAAAAACTGGAATCCAATCTGACTTTTTCTGGATCCAATCAGAGTTGACTTCTCTGATTACTTTTAAATGCTCCAGATGTACTCGAAACTTGAGTTAACAGATAGATCATGAATAAAAGTACTATGGAATGAATCATCATGATGTGTCATCATGGTTATAGGCCCATTTTCCATCAAATAAAAACACTGCTGATTGGATCAAATCTGATAAAATCCTTCAAATAACTATGATGCCCCGGAGAATTATTCTCTCGCCGAACTCAAATAAAACGATGAATCTTTGGTCAGCACGAGTATTTTGAAATATATTTCATTCCTTTCGTTTTTTTTTCTGGATCCAATCAGAGTTGACTTCTCTGAGCCATCGTTCTATTATTACCAACTCCAGTATTCAGTTATTTCCTCTTTAGTTGTCTGGCAAAGTTGGTTTTCTTGCGAAAAAAACGACTTTCGCTGGTCGCTATTGAAGCTTACGTATTTTTCATACGTTATGAATAAATAATTATTATTTTTTAAAGTCTTTTTGAAGGAATTACCTCAATGATCGACTGGACATCGGTACCGAACGCCTTAGACCCATTCGTCTCTCTGCAGAAGTAGATCGTCTCCAGGTCTATCGGATCGGTCGTCTTGTGGAAGTTTTCGCTTCGGAGACTGAAAATTGAGAATAATTTGAAGTTTCAAGGACTTAGGGCTGGCTTACTGTAGGAAAATCATGTTGAAAATTTCAGATATCATTTTTACAGTATACTGATAGATATCGACTACAGTATACTGACAGCCATCGGCTACAGTATAATGACAGATATCGGTTACGGTATACTGATAGGTTACCGCTACAGTATACTGCTAGATAACAGCTTCAGTAAAACAAAATACAACTCACAACTAAAAACCAACACTTCATGATAACTTTTGGATAGTTTTCATCAAAATTTGGTATTTAGCTAGATTTAGAAAAATGAGTGTCTTGCTGAAATCTTACACTGGTGCCGGGAAATATCTCAGTTTGAGGTATCCGAGACCTGCGTCCATCAGCTCACGGAAGTTGTTGACTTGTTCTGGGACTGTCAGATTGAACTCGCGTTGTTCGTAGCAGTCTCCTGAGAGATGATGATGGAGAGAGAGAGAGAGAGAGAGAGAGAGAGAGAGAGAGAGAGAGAGAAACTCACCTCCGATTTTGATCGACGTCATCATATCGATTGGTGGTAGAAGGCATGGTGCCTCCAGCTCGATGATCTTATTTCCTCCTTCTTCCGTGACTGCGTTGATGAGGACTCTCGCCTTGAATTTGAGTGCTTATTGAACTTATGAAAACTTTAAAGTCTTTCCTATCTTTTACCGCCTTCATTGGACTTTCTCAATATGAAGAGGTCATTTAGGTTTTTTTTTTCTTCGTTCCACCTTTGAGCAGTTTTCAACCTCGGAAAACACCATTCTTGATATATTGCAAGGATAGAGAGAATTATTTTTCAAAACATCCTTCCTAAAATCTGTTCAGATTTCGACTTTTTTGATAATTTTGCAAGACTTCTTCGAAAATTTGGAATAACGGCACTTAGAGTGACGTTGGAAATTAAATTTGGATATTTTTTCAAAGATTTCGCAACGATTCCGATGATTTCTTCTCTGATTATAGCAAAAGAACCAATATTCCAACATATCTCCATCGTGATCACCAACAAGTCAACACGAACCTTGATACATTCCAGATCAGAGTCTCGTAAGGTTACCAACAACCTCGGTTCGACTGCTAGCGCCCAGAGGAATCGAAGCGGCTGATGGTAATGACGGTTGTCTGACACATGGTGGCTAAGTGTTGGTACTGTGGAGACAATGAGCAGGGCTAGGGACAAGTCGTCCTGCTTGAAGGCGAATCTGGAAAGTTGTGGTCATTTTTATATCGGGAAAATCGACGATTTAAAAAAAACAGTTTTCATGGCCACATCTCCCTGCTTACGGCTTGAAGGTTTATAAACTCTGGTTACTCCAAACAGTCCTCACTGTCTTGCTATCTCTCGCGCGTCAGCAGTCTCGCCTTCTGCCACACTCTCTCACCCATTCGCAAGCAGTGATCTTTACAGTAACTCGCGATTTTACTTTTAATTTTTGTGAGGAATGTTCGATTTTTTTTTGATTTCAAACGCTCGTTAGTGACAGTTCACATATTTTAAACACTCGAGTAGTAATACGAATGTAAAACAAATTAAAAATACTCATTGAAAATGAGAAGTAATACGCAAAAATGAAAAGAGAATATCGATTAGCCCTGCCCCCGTAAACCTACACAAAACATTCTATGACCGGGGGTTTGTCTCTGTGCTCTCTCATTTTCGCTACTGTTCTCACCTCGGCGCACAAACTAGGAGATCTACGGCCCTATGTTTCAGGAAATAATTACCTTCCATTGCCCATGAAGAGCATTCCGATTGACATGTGGGCGACCACTTGTTCATTGTGCTTCTTGATGGCCGTCGGCCAAACATCCAGTTGATCCATGGTACGAAGAAGTCTGAACGAATCATCATGAATTCAGCTGTTTGATAAACCGTCTGTACATCAAAATTTCGACACCGTGTATCGTATACTGTAGAAAAATGTAATTCATCATCTAAACAAACTTCTGTACACGGGAACCCGTCTACAGTATGAAAGGGAATAATGCAATGTCTCTCTCAATTTGGTTTGTTTGATGTATACTGCTACACATATCTAGCAAAAAGTCTAACCGATTTCAAACTCGCGGCAGTCGCATTTTTGTAAACTGAGTACGGTAGGGTCGGGACTCTCACAACGAACAGTTAAATCTTTGTGGATTTAAATTATTATTCCTACTTTCAGTCCATTGAAATTAAAGGCGCATTACTTAATCGTTCATGTTTTTCGAAGCGAAACTGCTACGGTAACTAAGAAACCGATTTACGGAGGTCAGACTTTTTTACAGGTAGAGGAAGATATGTGTGCTAGTTACCGTCTTTTTGAAGCAAATTCGGATATTTCAAGAAACATGACATCGGTCATATTTATATTCGCATGGGAATTATATAAAAAACCTTCAGTTCTCGGATTAAACAGAAAGCGGACCTGATTATATGCGTACGAACAGAAACAATCCATTTTACGGTCATTTTGGAACAGTTTGTGCTGTCATCAATCATATTCATCCCACAATTAAAACATTTTCAGGATCAACAGGAATCGGACATATTCATATTCGCGAAAAGCTCACCTACAGAATCTCATGGTATGAAGGTCACCAGAGGCGCACTTGATCAACGACATCGATTGGACCATCATGGAAGCGCACGTGCTGGTCACCACCGGGGTCGCAAGAGTGCACAGAACAGAGTGCCCGGGTCGCTTCATCCTATTCTCACTGCAGATCATTGCAGTGTACATCTCCATGATGTACATGACACGGTCTCTTTCTTCTTCTGTCTGGATCATGTTAATGTTCTTCAGGGCTACCAGGTAGCAGGCAGCTGTGACTGAGAACATATACACCTGGAAAAGTATGATTTAGTCAATTGGTGCTGGAATTTCGCCAGGAAACGCCTGACCGCTACGCGCACTAGAACAGTTTTTGCTGATTGGCCCTGCTAGCGCGCAAGAGTTTCTATTATTTTCAATGAGGCAAGGCGAGTTTGAGACTGATTCAGATGAAATTGGAGCCAACTTCGCCAATATGGCGTCGTCATGGTGGAAAGTTCAACGAGAGAATACATTTCCTATTAAAGTTAGTAAAAACTCCAACTTCGCCAATTTGGCGTATCCATCTTGAACTCTAATGTTTTGTACCATCAGAATACATTGGTGTACACCCTCTCACCTGCGCCAATGTCTCCTTGTCAACCGAACTATGCGCATGAAGCTCATCGATGATCTGCTGGCGGGTTTTCACCACACCGGTTTGGAGGATAGGGTGGAGGTAGTTGAGGACGACTTCCGGTACAAGCGACTCTATCCATTCTCCCGTCATCTTGATCTCGTCCCAGAGGATGAGGTAGTAGCTGAGGAGTCGGAAGAAGATCTGAATGATTGATTGGTCTTCAGAATTACTGTCTCTGTTATAATTTCTAATCTAAATCGTCTTCTGTGAGAGTAGTGTTTTATGTGAAAAATCGATATTTGATTTTGAGAAGAAGCATTTTTTCACTCAATTAGTCAGATTTCGTCACCTTTCGAACAAAAATAGAATTCGTTTTTTCAATTTTTCTGACTTTCATATGAATTAGTCTCGAAAAGAGTTCGAATTCCCGATAAACTCAAGATAGATTCATCCTGAATCGCTCGAGATATTGTTAAATATAAGTGCTTTAAGGTTTTTTATGACAGAAAATCGAGCGTATATCGTAGAAAATAGCTTTTTTGGAGTCATTTTTCAATTTTTGATAGAGAACTTATTGAAACCGAAGGAAAAACTCACCAGATCAGGTCTGATACCTTCCAACTCTGTGAGTGTTTCAGGTAGTTTGAGCTGTCGAGCCATCAACTTATCATTCGTCTTCATGTGCATCAGTCCAAGGGCGATGATAGCCGGTTTTGACGCCAAATGGGTGTTGATCATTCCATTCTCCTGTACGTTTCATTCAATTTTTAAAAATCTTTTTTCCTAAGTACAGAGAACGAGAGAGAGAGAGAGAGAGAGAGAAAGAGAGAGAGAGAGAGAGAGAGAGAGAGAGAGAGAGTGAGAGAGAGTGAGAGAGAGAGTGAGAGAGAGTGAGAGAGAGAGAGAGAGAGAGAGAGATAGAGAGAGAGAGAGAAAGAGAGAGAGAGAGAGAGAGAGAGAGAGAGAGAGAGAGAAAGAGAGAGAGAGAGAAAGAGAGAGAGAGAAAGAGAGAGAGAGAGAGAGAGAGAGAGAGAGAGAGAGAGAGAGAAAGAGAGAGAGAGAGAGAGAGAGAGAGAGAGAGAGAGAGGGAGAGAGAGAGAGATAGAAATAAACCACTTTTCTTCGTTGGTGGTCCACCAGAGTTGCACAGAAGTAAAATTTTTCAAAACGGAAGTCGGAAGTGAATTTTTAAGACGGAAGTCGGAAGTGAAATTTTTTCACGGAAGTCGGAAAAAGACTAGAAATTCGTATAAAAGTCTGTCGGTTTTGTTTTTTTTTTAAATGTGGCCATTTCAAGACTTCTTCGAGTGAACTTTTCAAAACTGATGAGTGAGAAGAGAGAAAGAGAGAGAGAGAGAGAGAGAGAGAGAGAGAGAGAGAGAGAGAGAGAAAGAGAGAGAGAGAGAGAGAGAGAGAGAGAGAGGGAGAGAGGGAGAGGGGGAGAGAGAGAAGTACCTTAACATGATTGGTCTGCGCAAAGTTCTCATTTTGCTCTTGTCCGATCCTGTTGATGCTGAGATTCGGCAGGAATACACACCGATCTCTCGGTCCTCCTCTGACCATAATCATCAGTCTTTCTGATATTGGGGGAACCGGTTGATGGTATGGAACACTTCTCGACTCTCGCATTCCGTTTCCCTTGCCGAGCATGATGAGACCAAGGGCAAAGCCGCAGCTTAGCTTGTAGGCTGTAAAAATGTCTTCTCATTTTCACTCGGACTTTTTTCATAAAGGATTCAGTACATTCCAGAGTTGCACGAAAGTCGGAAGTTGAAAGTCGGGAGTTTTTCACACTGTTAAACCAGAAATACCCAGAAAACGTGAAAGAACCAAGAGATATGATGTATCGCCTCTTTTTTGACAAATTTAACGGATTAGACAGCAATTTCATTGTTTTTCCCGTCTTTTTCACAAAAGTCATCTCAAGGGTTTTTTTCTTGGCAGAAGTTGGGAATCGAAATTGGAAGTCGGAATTTCGTGCAACCCTTCGTACATTTGAATTCGGTAGTTTGATGAATGTTGTTTGTATATTTAATTTATAAAACGGCATCAGATGAACGAGATCTGTTAAACATCGCACATATCTAGAAAAAAGTCTGACCGATTTCAAACGCGCGCCAGTCGCATTTTTGTAAAAAGAGTACGGTAGGAGTCGGGACTTTGACAACGAACAGTAAGATCTTTTTGGATTTAATTTATTATTCTTACTTTCAGTCTATTGAAATTAAAGGCGCATTACAAGGCGAAACTGCTACGGTACTAAGTAACCGATTTACGGAGGTCAGACTTTTTTTTACAGGTAGAGGAAGCTATTTGCATCGATAATTCTAGAGAAAACGATGTAAATGTATGGAAAATATATGACGGAACTTTCCAACTTCTTCAGTTTTATTCAATCAAATTTCATCATTTCTAGTAGCACAATTGAATTGTGATGGTTTAAAAAAATACCTGATCGATCGCTTACAGGCGACTCTTCTGTACCCAGGCATCGTCCAATTTCGTTCACCAAGCTCTTCGCCAAACTGGTGTCACCGGAGCCCGCGAAGAGAATTCCAAGGGCGGACACCGCGGCCGTCTGTCAATTATTCTGTTTCATTCGAGCTTGGGAGTTTTAACAAAGAACGGCATTATATTCTTCGTCAACTCAGACGTTGAAATACGAACAATTTCAGTAATTTGCAGAATAAACCTGCCAGTTGGCTTCGAGAATAACTGAAAACGATCTAATGTTTTCGAAAACAATCGTAGTTCGACCACTGGGTGGGTTAGAAAACTTATTTCAACGTCTAACGAATGACTTCCAGTTAGCAATTAGTAAATCGCATCCCACATCCCGCATCCCATTTTCAAAAACGGGATGCGATAACTTTTTTCGCGTCGCATGAACACCTCTTTTTTTTGGCTTAGGTTGGGTTTGGGTCAGCTTAACGATCAACCTAAGCTTGAAATTTGTAAACTTTTATTCAGAGAAGAAAAAAAGTTACAAAGAAGAAGCACAAAACCGAACCAGCAATAGTTGGTCTGTGCTCGTGAGCCATTGGGAATGGAGACTGAAATTGAAACCTATGTAAAAGAGCTGTTTGGTCAGGACAGACAAAATTTTTTTAATGCAGAAAGTGAAAAAAAGGCTTAAAAACAAGGTGATTGGAATATTCCGAGCAAAGTTACGGACGTTTGAAAAAAACGGGATGCGATGGGATGCGCTTTACTAATTGCCTTTCCAGTTAAATACAGAAACATGGAATGAATGCGAAAATCATAACGGGTTTGCTGTCCAGCGAACTGAACGTCGCATGCTGTGATTATATGAAAATAATGAAACACGGAAAAATTTTTGACTTGCGCTTTGGGTTCAACCTCACTGCACATTCATCGCTAGAAGCAGGGCCGTTTTCAAACGCGCTCTAATCTCAATTTTGCAGAATGAGTACGGTAGGGTCGGGACTCTCACAACGAACAGTTAGATCTTTGTGGATTTAAATTATTATTCTTACTTTCAGTTCATTCTGAAATTAAAGGCTCATTGCGTAAATCGTTCTTGTATTTCAAAGTGAAACTGTTACGGTACTAAGTACCCGATTTACGGAGGATAGACTTTTTACAGGTAGAGGAAGCTATGTGCACTGACAGAACGGGATGTAGATATTTCCGAACAAAATAAAAAAGCAATAGAATGATTCCATGAACATCGTGTAAATTTGAAAACTAAGAAGTACGTACACCTCGGAGGAGTATGCAGGGAATTATGTGATAGTTTTCGATGAGGTTCAAAATCGATGATTTTCGATACAATGTAGTTTCCACTGCCAACTTTTTTTTTGAAAACAAACCGAAAACGATCGGGCTGTGTTGCTTGAGAAAAGCATTTACAGCGAAGTTTGGAACTATTTCAAATTTTAGACTGATCCAGGTAAAACTAGGGATGGACAAATCGCCAGTCATCGGCTAACCATCGACTATCCTCCTTTCGTTAGCCAATTCCATTGTCGAGAGATTGGCTATTTAATCGGCGAACGCCTGCGCTTTCTGAACCTTCTCGACGTTGAAGATAGTGTCGTCCAGATGATATCATTTCGCCAATTGAATAGCCAATCGCTCGCCAATGCGATTGGCTAACGAAAAGAGAATAACCAATAATTAGCGAATGACTGGCGATTTGCCCATCCCTAGGTAAAACTACCCGAAAACTGAATGGAAATTCGTTAATTTGGCGTTTACATGACACATATATCGCTAGAAGCATGGCCGTTTTCAAACGCGCTCTAATCTCAATTTTGCAGAATGAGTACGGTAACTCTCACAAAGAACAGTTAGATCTTTGTGGATTTAAATTATTATTCTTACTTACAGTTCATTGAAATTAAAGGCGCATCACTTAATCGTTCTTGTGTTTCAAGGCGAAACTGCTACAGTACTAAGTAACCGATTTACGGAGGCCAGATTTTTTTACAGGTAGAGAAAGCTATGTGCATGATGTCACAACACAATTTCAACCTCAATTATGTTTAGTTAACAAGTTAATTTCCTATTGAAAGTAGCTGCAGGTTGTACAGGGTGGGGCAGAGATAGTGATATGTAGAACTCTACGGTTGTTTCATAAAATTATCTCAAAATATAGGAAAATGTAGATGAATATCATACAAAAATATGCTGTGGAGAACTTCCCACTTCCTTTTGATAACTTCCTTTTGATTCTTTTGATTGTTACGAAAATTTCAGAATAAGTTCGGAAAGTTTTAAGGAACGAGTAGTAAAAGAAAAATTATGAGTTTCCTCATGCGTAAAAAATATTTCATGTAGAACATAGGGAATCACTATCTATGCCCCACCCTGTACATATACTAGGTTCACAGATTTCTAAGCAGTAAGCAGGGAGCTGTGTAACATACTAATGGCTCACCATAAACATTTTATCATGCGAAGATAGTCAAAGATACCTGTATGGTCATGTCGATCTTGATATCCAAAGATGTGGGTCCCATCAGGAATGGCAGGTGAGTGGCTAGGATCTTGTAGACTTGGGAATCACACGTGGCGAGTTTGGAGGCAGCCAATCCCATCAACAACGCGATCGACTTCATCTTCTCGAACGGGTAAAGCATCTCGTGGGCGTAGTACATGTTCATGTCTTTCAGGTGACCGTTCAGTCCGAATCCAAGGATCATCCCAGCCGCTGCGCTTGGTTCACACTAAAATGGGAAGGTTTTTTTGGAGATCAGAGAACCACTTTTTGCACCATGACACCACGCGTGGTGGTCATGTGGGGTGCCGTGTCTTAATTCAAGTTGGTATTAGTGCATATAGACTTGTCCCTAGTGGATTTCGGCTAAGGTATGGCGAGTAGGCTTGGTACTGGTGCATTTAGGCTTAGGAATGGCCAAAATGGCTTGATTTGAGGGTTCGACCTGATACACTTTTTAGGTTTAGGTTGGGGTTAGGCTTGAGACACGGTAGACGACACCGTAGTCACCACAGTGTGGGGTGTCATGGTGCGGGGTGTCTTTTACTAATTGCCAGCGCTTCGCGGCACGCAGGGTTAAAGTAAGATTGCTTTTAATCCTACCCAGAAAAAAAACTACCCATAGCAATATTTTTCATGTTATTCTCTACAAATGCCTAGTTTTTTTGAAGAAATTCTTTGATTAAAATTATAGAAAAGTAAAAACGAACATCGTCATACATCTGCGGTGACATCATCCACTCTGTTGTCAACTGAACGGCATCACTGGCAACTATCCGAAGGGCACTGGCCACTCCACAATAGAAATTCGCCCAGTCCATGTGATTCTTGTACGTCTGAATTGGGATTTTTCTTGTTTAAGAGTGAACGTTTCCACTTATTTGGACGAATATCACTCTATTCAACTAACTGCATAACTTTCAGTTGGAAGGTGTCCGAACTCGAAATTTCTCACGCTCGGCGGTTCAAAAATTTATGTTGTTTTACTCGAATTTGTACAGTGTGAGAGAGGGTATATTGACTGGAGAGAACGAGAAAGAGAGAGAGAGAGAGAGAGAGAGAGAGAGAGAGAGAGAGAGGTGCGGAACTTTTTGCGTAAATCAAGTTTAAACTTTGATTAAATCTCAGCTTTGTACTGAACTAGTGCTTTAAACCTTACCTAAGCCTTAAATGTGAGGTGTCGACAAAGCACATATCTAGCAAAAAGTCTAACCGATTTCAAACTCGCGGCAGTCGCATTTTTGTAAAATGAGTACGGTAGGAGTCGGGACTTTGACAACGAACAGTTAGATCTTTGTGGATTTAAATTATTATTTCTACTTTCAGTCCATTGAAATTAAAGGCGCATTACTTAATCGTTCATGTTTTTCGAAGCGAAACTGCTACGGTAACTAAGAAACCGATTTACGGAGGTCAGACTTTTTTACAGGTAGAGGAAGATATGTGCGATTAAGTATATTTTTTCGTAATTCATGATTTAATTACCCATCGAACTGAAAGCCTTGTGCTTGAATTATATTTAAAAAATGAAACACGAAAAAATTTTGACTTGCTCTTTGGGTTCAACCTCACTGACCTAACAAGCGGATCATAAATACGGTTACAAATTTTCTCACTCTATTAGAACTTCATACACAACGTCGTATAGGTCCGAACAAAATGATTTCCCTAAGAGAAATGTGCAAAAAAAACCTTCTCAAGTACTTGATTCACGATTTTCACAGAGGTTTGTAACAGAAGTATTCGAATAAATTTACCACAATGATTTTAGAATTTTTCGATATGCCAAAATTTGAAAAAAACATTCGAATTCAACCTCATTTAAAGTCATATCTTGACTAATTTATAAAGACTCACATCAGTGGAGACAGGCTCCACGACAACTCTTGCAGGGTACAGAAGCCCTGTCAATGCCAACTTCTGCGGTGTCAGAGGTTCCAGAATATTTGGAAATTCTGATCGGAAGTCCATCATTGCTCGACCAAACGCCTGAGAGAAGGTGCGGATAGAGGTGGCCGCGAGGAATGTGTCAATGCTGTCTCGACTCATCGCAACGTCTTGGTCTCGGTTCGGCCTGAAAGTATTTTCTCGTATTGAATTTGCCGTGGCCGGTACGTGGCTTGTTGGTGGACTTTTTGTGATTTCTGCGAATGTTTGGATTTCATCAATAAAATTTCAAAACTTTTCTACTCAGAATCGTCTGAGAACAATGGATATAATAGAGTCGACCATTCTTAATCGGATAAGCTTGGTTTCTCTGCTAAAAAAAATATCTGGAAGTCGAGTTACAGTCTCTCAAAGTTTGTTTTTTTCCTGCTGATGGCAAACTTTCATGTTTTCTCATTCAGAGTGATTGATAAACAATGAAAAAAGTGAACAACACCCCATTCTTCTTTCGTCCCGCTGCCCGCAATTATTTTTCAATGAAAATTTCTTTTGCGATTCATAATTTATGTTTTTGTATTGAATTGAAAAGTTGTTCGCAATAGACAAGAATAGTAGACAAGTGACAATTTTCAAAAAAAAGATGTTTTTTTTTTTCGCAATTTTGATTTTTTATTTCAGAAAAATAGTGAGAGAAACCTTTCTATCACAGAAACAATTTCCAAGTTATCTTGCATTTTTAAATTTCATTGAAAATACACGTAATAAGTTTTTGACTGATATTGCATAAAGATCTACGGTATTTTCATGACATGAAACTTCACTTTTCAATCACAATATCCATATACACTAAATTAAATTGAAATTAAGGTAAATTATCTAGTTAGTAAAGTAAATCTCACATCGAGTTCTGAGTTATCAGCACTGGCCTAGAGGAATCCAGCATCTTCCAGCAGTTCCGCATTCTCAGATCTTTCCACCGCAGGACCACAATCTTGACCAAGTTTTCTTCGGTGACCGTCATGCTGAAAGACAAACTTTCACAGCTTCGGAAGTCCTCGAAACACATTTTGCATTGCGATAGTGTAATTTTGACGCATTACTTGTACCAGACTTTTTGATATCGTTTTCTAGAGAAAATTTTTCAATGAGTTACAGTAATTTTCAATGATATACTGTAATTTTCAATAAGATACCGTTTTCTAGAGAAAAGTTTCCACTTTGAACCCTAAAAAAGACGCAGCACTTGTACCAGAACTACTGAATCCGCTTTCTTGTCCCACTTTACATGGTGATCTTTTTGCGAGAAACTTCTTGCTTTGTACAAAATCTAAAACTCATGACGTCGACGGCCTGCGGCTTACACTAACTTACTCTTAATCTAGGAAAGGTTATGAGAACAAGCGTAGTGAAGAAAAGCAGCTAAATTTAATGACCTCAAATTCGAAAACTCACATTCTCTGCACTTCGAAGTGTCTGATATTGCCCAGAGAGTCAGATTGAATTCTGGAATAAAAATCATTTCAATATTAATCACAGTTGACCTACTTCATGAATAAAGCTCGGAGTCCAATCGGCAAATTCAGAATCTCTTGCCTGCTCATTCTCAAGATGTCTATCACTTGACTCGCACTGAAATCAATGTCTGAACATAAGTGGGCGTGGCTAACGAATAAACTCACGCTTCCATCCCCTTCATTCGTTCCTCTGTTGAAACATCGCGGTGTTGTGATTCTGCCATCTCTTTCAGGATTGCATTTGCTTCTTCGACGGTTAGACCGGCTCGCGTCCACCAACGTGGGCCAGCGATGCGTTCGGGTGCGTGGAAGTAACGAGCAGGACCGAGATATGCGGCAAGTACTGGAAAATGATGTTCACAACAGAGTTGCACGGAAGTAAAATTTTACAAAACGGAAGTCGGAAGTCGGAAGTGAAAAAAGGGCGGAAGTCGGAAGGCGGAAGTTGGAAATCGGAAGTAGAATTTTTCAACGATAGTCGGGAGTGCAAAAAAATGGAAAAACCCAGAGATATTGTATATCCGCGCTTTCTCAACAGGTGATAGGTCAATTCCAGACTGAGTAGAAACGATTTCACGGTTTTTCCGTCATTTTTCACGAAAAAAATTTTGACGAAAGTCGGAAGTAGAATTTTTTAAACGGAAGTCGGAAGTCGGAAGTGAAATTTTTTTCACGGAAGTCGGAAGGCGGAAGTCGGAATTCCGTGCAACTCTGATTCACACTGAATTGAAGATCGGGCTGATGTTGATTATTTCACAGATCCGCCGCAGAGTCGACCCTTTTCTTATTATTTCTAAGGAGGGGAAAACAAAAGAATCCCCGGAAACCAAATTTTCACATCCGTTTTTGGATGTCATCGTTAAAAATTAAAATATTCAAAAAAAGTGCTAAACGAGTCGAATGCTCTGCTGCACACATAGGCACAGGCATAAGACATCATAACCGCTTCGCAACCGCTTTGCGGGCCTCCGCTTTCATCTTCGAAAGTGTTTGTACTTTGATAGATGTTTTACTTGACATAATGAATGCTGCGAACTGTTCATAACGATAATTCTACCTACTTTAACATTTTTTCGTTACGATTTGTGAATTTGGGATGACACATATCTAGCAAAAAGTCTAACCGATTTCAAACTCGCGGCAGTCGCATTTTTGTAAACTGAGTACGGTAGGGTCGGGACTCTCACAACGAACAGTTAGATCTTTGTGGATTTAAATTATTATTCCTACTTTCAGTCCATTGAAATTAAAGGCGCATTATTGTGGTAGTTGACAGATCGTCTTGTTGTGACCAGTAGAATTGCACAAGATGCATTACTTAAACACTACATTACATAAAGTACTTACAGTACTTACATTACATAAAGGCGCATTACTTAATCGTTCATGTTTTTCGAAGCGAAACTGCTACGGTAACTAAGTAACCGATTTACGGAGGTCAGACTTTTTTACAGGCAGAGGAAGATATGTGGATGAAAAAAGAAGGAAAAGTAAAAATTTTTGAACTACAGTAACTGAAATGTTATCTATATCGATTTTCTCTGCTTACATTTTCAAACTGCGTTTGCCGCAGTGTGCTGAATTGAAGATCTGACTGATGTTGATTATTTCACAGAGCCGTCGCAAAAGGCACAATCTGCTTAGGCCCCGTTATCCTCCCAACCTAACAAGCTTATTATAAAAGGAAATTACTGTTGACTGCACACATATCTTCCTCTACCTGTAAAAAAGTCTGACCTCCGTAAATCGGTTACTTATTACTGGAGCAGTTTCGCCTTGAAACACAAGAACCATTAAGTAATGCGCCTTTAATTTCAATGAACTGAAAGTAAGAATAATAATTTAAATCCACAAAGATCTAACTGTTCGTTGTGAGAGTCCCGACCCTAGGGTAGGCCTACCGTACTCATTTTACAAAAATTCGGCTGGCGCGCGTTTGAAATCGGTCAGAATTTTTGCTAGATATGTGCTGCAGATTGCAGATTGAATTCAAAACATGACGCGGGATTGAGGCCAAGCAGATTAGGCATTTACTACAGTCCACATATCTAGCAAAAAGTCTAACCGATTTCAAACTCGCGGCAGTCGCATTTTTGTAAACTGAGTACGGTAGGCTCGGGACTCTCACAACGAACAGTTAGATCTTTGTGGATTTAAATTATTATTCTTATTTTCAGTCCATTGAAATTAAAGGCGCATTACTTAATCGTTCATGTATTTCGAAGCGAAACTGCTACGGTAACTAAGAAACCGATTTACGGAGGTCAGACTTTTTTACAGGTAGAGGAAGATATGTGCAGTCTCCTACTTCACTACGAAAAAACGATAAGATGAAAACAACATGAAACTTCTATATTTACTTTTCATAGAGGGGTGTTCATGATGTTATCGAAAGCCTATCTACACGAGGTTCACGGAATCCCGACTTTTCTTTGAAAAAGTTCATTTTTGTGGGATGAACTTTGTGAAAAATCAGGGAGAAAACAATAAAAACGTTGTCTACTCAGTCTATTCCGTCAAAAAATGGGCTGCTTTCAATATTTCTGATTTTATTCGACTTTTTTGCACTCAAGACTTCCGTTTAAAAATAAAAGTTTTATTTCTGTGCAACTCTTCTAGTTCATTTCAATGATTCTTCTTGTTTTACAGTGGTTTCAAGCATACAGATCGCCTTACTTCCTCACTTTTGTAAACCATTGGCAATGGCTATAGGGAAACTTTGAGAAAACACAGAATGATATTTTATGAGTTTCTCAAAGTGTAAAAGACACACAATCGATGTTTGATACTGTATTTTTGAAAAAGCAAAACCTCACCCAAGAAAGCTCTCAAGCCAGTTCTCCCTAGGCAAGGCACGAATTCTTCTTTCAAGTCTTCCTCGGCTAGCATTGAGGTGAAAAAGTCCATGATTGAGAAAACAGGACGTGTTGTTTTCAGAGCTGAAAGAAAAAGTTATGACGCATGAAGTATTTGTGCTTCTATACCCAGAAACCCGGTCTATTCAGGGTCATAAACGCCCGTTTTTGGCTTGAAATGGGTAACCAGTATCGTATACCAGGCTGGTACAACTTCCAAACGAGCGTGCTTAATGAACCTTCATCGCAATGGTCCCTTTCAATAGTGAAAAACTACGCTAAATTCACCTGTCTCATCCGGAAAACTTCCAAACGTCGACAACTGCGAGTAGTAGGCAAAGTGAGCTTTGTCTGCTATGGCTCTGAACGATGTGATCTTTACGTGAAGAGAGAAGAAAGTTACCCCGCGACAATTTTCATCACGTTGACGAGGAAGGGTCGGACGACCAGGTTCAAGAGATCCTCTCGAAGGATCCAGTCCTAGAAAATATTTTTTTTCTCCCCGGATTTTCAAACACCATTGTTTGGTGGTTTAGCGCAAGGTGTGATGTTGGCACCACGCGTGGTGTCAGTGGTTCTTTTTACTTGAAATTTATAATATAGATTTATTCCGTTAATCGGAAAAATAGATAAAAAGAGAAATGTGTCTATGATCAGAAGTAATAGGAAATGCTGATGCTTCATCAGTCGATTGTAGGAGATGTCGTATGATTGTGAATCGAAAAAAAGGGCCCCTTGAGGGGGAGGGGGTAGATGGCAGGTTCTAAGGCACCGGGGCACGGGCGGACCCAAGTCCCGAAGAAAGTAGCCCTTATGGATAGAAAAAAATAAGATTATAGAATTTGAATGACTAAAACTCAATACTACTATTTTTGACTATACATCACACCGCGGCAAACGCAGTTGAAAAGTGTAAGCAAAGAAAAGCGATAGAGTAGATCAAATTTCAGTTACTGTAGTTCAAAAATTTTACTTTTCCTAATTTTTTTCATCCCAGATTCAAAAATCGTAACGGAAAAACGTTCGAAGTAGGTGAAACTATTGTTGGGAACAGTCTGCAACGTTCATTATGTCAAGTAAACATTCATTAATGGAAAAAAACACTTTCGAAAATGAAAGCGGAGGCCCGCAAAGCGGTTGCGAAGCGGTTTTTTTGTCTTTTTCCTTTGCCTAGGTGTGTACATTTGGAAAAAAAACCTCGGTAATTTCATGTAGAGCTCTAAAAACTGCATCTTTGTACTTCCAGTACTCGTTATCCTGCTGAGTTCTGACGTCTTTCGGCAGAAGAGATCTTTCCCATTCGTTCTTCTTGTTGTCCAGCTTTTCAGACTCACTGGAATCGGCGAAATATTTTGCATGATCGCTCGGAATTTTTACCTCCATTTCAAAATTTATCTTTCTTGTGATGAATTTTGAGAGTAAAAATGATAATTTTCTTTTAGAATCATCGATTACACAATATATTTTCAAGGGTTTTCGACCATTTTCTCTTCCGACTTCCGTTTCGTTAAAATTTTAACTCCATTCTGTGTTGGTGATACAAGCCTGACACAATCTAAGCACGTTCCTGCCACAAATTAGACGTGTGCGAGCTATGTCTATGACTGTGCAGAAAACTTTTCATCTACACTACAATTCAAACACTCACGTTTCCCCAGACGGAGTTGCTGATCTGAGTCGAATGTCGCCGTCCTTGTCCGGAACCGAATTCTCATCCTGGAACATTAACACCGGATCGCCAGACTCCAACAGGCACTTGTCGATCATGCGCATGACCTCGTCGATGGTACACTTCGGTTTTCGTTGCTTGCTTGCCACGTCATCATCTTCTTGGACATCTGGGTTGGTGGTGGTCTGAAGGGATGATTCTAGGGAAATTTTTCAGAAATCAGAATGTTGCGACTTTCAATTGTCTCTTTAAGATCTTAATTACGCTGAATTTTTCGAAAGTTGAAGACAGGTAAAAGGGTTCAATGTGACACCATTATGTCCGAATGTTTCAAAGTTAATGCAACCCCTCATAATGACGATTTTCGAAAAAAAAAAGAGGGCAGTTTACTTCATGTTTTTACTTCATGTTTCACTGTTTTTTCAAAAGCTTGTAGGTTTTCCTAGTCTCATTGAGTCTACGAATATTTCTCCAGAAAATTTAATGGCTAAATTTCAGAGAAAAATCACTATACACGCGGTGAAAATAGTTAAGTTCCTTCGCTGGGACACACTTTAGGGTACAAAATTCAAACCGAATCGAGCGTATTTAAAACTATTGGAAGCACACCGATCACATTGTTAAAGAGAAAAAAGCTTCCGGGTAAAGACTCACATCCATTTCCAACTTGACGTTGACTCCGACAAACTCCAACAGGAACAGGACAGCGTGTCTGACTGAATCCACCACTGACGGGCATTCAGTGTTGGTTGATGGCGTTTTGGCGTTGGTGTGCCACGCAATGTCGATGACGTGGCGGACACGTTCGTCGACACGTTGCAGCACTCCGGTCATCAGTTCTTCTACTTCCGCGCAGTTGTACTTGGGAGCGAAGAAGATTCGAGTCACCGATGATTCAGTGCAAATTAGAGCCGAGTTCTGAGCGCATGGGTAGATTCTTGTTGCTGGGGTTACATTGAGTTCCTGGAATTTTTTTCTTGAGAGGAAGATAGATAGATCTCAGAGAAGTCAACTCTGATTGGATTCAGAGTTGTGTTTCTCCATAATATTTTTGTCGCCATTCGGTATGCCTTACCAAACGACGACAATATGGCGACGTACAGGCGATTATACGGCGACGTACCTGCGACAAAACAGCGACGTACCGGCAACAAATGTATGATTTCGCCATATTGTTACCGGAACGTCACCGTATTGTCACCGGAACGTCGCCGTTATCGAATGCTATATAGAATCGCGACAGGGAAGCGACGTATCGGCGACGTACCGGCGACAAATTTATTGTGGAGTTTCCAATTGGAATGAAATATATTTCAAAATACTCGTGCTGACCAAAGATTCATCGTGTTATTTGGGTTCGGCGGGGAAATAATTCCCCGGGAGTTTATAGATATTTGAAGGATTTTATCAGATTGGTTCCAGTGCCGTCAGATTGGATCCAATTAGTAGTTTTTTTATTTGATGGAAAATGGGCCTATAGCCATGATGTCACATCATGATGATCCTTTATATAATACTTTTGTTCATTATCTCTCTGTTAACTTAAGTTTCGAGTACATCAGGAGCATTTAAAGGTAATCAGAAAAGTCAACTCTGATTGGGTCCAGAAAAAATCAGAGTGGACTCCAGTTTTTCCCAAACTAGATGTGGTTGGATCCAATCTGAGTTGCCTTCTCTGAGAGAAAGTACTCACACTATCCAGACATACGAGACCAATATGCTTGCCACCCGCATACATCACCAACGATGCACCCTTGGACACCAGTGTCAATCCGCCTGGGGTCAAGCTCGATGCGTCTTTCCCCGTGATGATCTGCACCTCGTTTCTTGCCGTCGCGTTCGCATCACGTTTCTTGTTGATTCGGACGATTTTGAGCTCGTCTCCAACGAGATAATTGACAAAAAGACGATTGAGATGGGAGGAAATGAACATCTTGGAAGACGGTTTCCCGTCCGGATTGTTAGGCTCTGTGTAGACGTGCTCGAGGGAGATCTGAAAAAAATGTGAGAATTTTGGAAATCATTTCAATTTTGCCATTCTCACAGATTCGTAGAGCAGATCTTACCACAACTCTTACTACTGTAGAAAACAATCAGTTATTGTTAGTTATGCTCATATAAAGATGGGGGAAACGAAAAACACTGTTTCATAGAAAGGTTGCCAAAATGACTGTCTCTCGTCGCACAAAGTCAGTTGTAAGCGTAGCGGTCAGCCGTTGCAGCTTTTTAAAAGTTCAAACCAAACCTTCGCCAGTAGCAAATCAATATCAGGTTCTCTATCCAGATCTCCAATCTCCTTGTTCGACACCAGCGTCATCTTAGTCGTGTTGCCAGCTTGGAATCTGAGCATTCGTTCGAACTCTTTCACCGTCTCCACTTTGCTTTCGTCTGGGTCGAATCTGTAAACTTTTGAACGTTAAAACAAGCTCTTCTGCAGAAAAGTATCCACCTTTTTGCTCCTCGTGACACCACTGGTGTCCTGAACGTCTGGTTGCCACCAATGGTGCTGGTGCCAACCGGCGTCCTCTGAATGCCTCTCTGTTCGAGTGTTCTCTTGTGGATGTTCCTCTCCAACGTTGCTGGTGGTTTGTGGACGACTGGGGTTCCGGGAGTTCCACGTGGCATCGGAGATTTGTGCCATGATGACGTCAGGCTTGCTAGAATACATTATTGATTGATTTCAGACTAAAACAGATTTCCTTCTTTATAGAAAAGTAGAGATGTCACTTTGGTATATATTTTATTTCGATAATGTCTATTCTCTATTACCGTAATCTTCCCCGGAAAATACTGCATGTTTTCACTTCAGTATTCCATTTTCGGCTTATACGTAACCTTCCTCGATTACTGCAGATTTCAAATTTGGTAGTTTTTTGGATAATACCGTACCTTTTCTCAGAATGATACTGTACGCATCGGTTTGGCCACCTGTGTATTACTGTAGGTGTGAGACACATTCACCGTACCGTTCGAAAGGTACTGTAAGAATTTTCACCTTTTCTCATGGTCGTTCACGATAGAGCTAGATATAGTACTATGAAATTGTTAAATCCTATAGATGGGATTTATACAAGCCAACGAGAATAGAAACCTACAGTAAAATAGAAACCACTTTGGATTGAACTACTGTAGCTCTTCCTTGCAGGACCATTTATATTTCTTATTTCTCAAAATTAGAACTTCAGTCTGCATGTTTTCCACTTGCAACACTCCATCGCCCATCAAAACTGCTCGCCTACGCAACAAAAGACGCAATTCGACTTGTTCTACCAAACACAGGAAATTCAAATTCAATCAGTGAGTATGTGTCGCTGATACGTAAGCAACTGATGTGAAGTGTCTATTTTCGAAGGTTCTCGGGCTTCTTTTGACTGTTTGTCTTCAATTTCACTTGAAAAGGAGATGTTCCATCTGTAATTCACTTTTTATCATGAGGAAAGGTAGTCATGAAAACGCAGGTAAACTGATAAAATTAAATAGTGAAAGGCACATTCTAGTATCAGCGTATGTCGAACTTGAATCACCGCTTACAGCGTATACTGTACATGAAAAATTTCTTACAGAAAATGGCGTACATAATCCTTCTCTTACGACCTATGTAGTACATGAAACGCGTCTTATAGCAAAGCGTCGTACATAAATACTTTACTACTTATAACGTCCTATGTCGTACATAACTCGCTTCTTAAAACCTATGTCGTACATAACCCGCTTTTGAAAGCCTATGTCGTACACAATCCGCTTCTTACGACCTATGTCGTACATAACCCGCTTCTTAAAGCCTTTGACGTACATAATTCGCTTCTTACGATCTATGTCGTACATAAAATGCGTCTTATAGCATGGCGTGGTATATAACTACTTTACTACTTATAACGTCCTATGTCGTACATAACCCGTTTCTTAAAGCCTATGTAGTAAATAACTCGCTTCTTACAATGCGGTGTCGTACATAACCCGCTTCTTAAAGCCTATGTCGTACACAATCCGCTTCTTAAAGCCTATGTCGTACATAATTCGCTTCTTACGATCTATGTCGTACATAAAACGCGTCTTATAGCATGGCGTCGTATATAACTACTTTACTACTTATAACGTCCTATGTCGTACATAACCCGTTTCTTAAAGCCTATGTAGTAAATAACCCGCTTCTTACAATGCGGTGTCGTACATAACCCGCTTCTTAAAACCTACGTCGTACACAATCCGCTTCTTACGATCTATGTCGTACATAACTCGCTTCTTACGATCTACGTCGTACATAGTCAAATCAGTCAGATTCTAGAGCCACCTCATTTTAAAACTTCATTCCGATGTTTAAAAGTAACATGACTCTGAAATTGTACTGAAAAAAGGACCCAAATCACACCAGTGGTGCTTAAGGGTCTGTATTTGACTTGAATCTTACCAGTAGATTACAAAAAAATGCCGTCAACTCGCCACCAGTGGGGGTATATTTTCGTCGCTTGGAACAAAGAGTGGACTAAAGACGAATTCCCAGAGCAAAGTTGGGATGGGCCAAAACATTTCGAGTTATTACTACTTTATTCATCTTGCCTCCTAACATGATGCTTCATTTTGTCTCACATGTCGTCAAAATAAGAGATTAGCTGGGCTTCTCAAAGGCTCAAGGGTAGAAAAACCATTTTAACAGTGTTTGCGGGAAGTGAGGCCAAGTTGCATGGATTTCTGTTAGATGGGGAAGAATTTCAAGAAATATCGTGAAAACCATTCGTTCAAGCTGACAATAACTTTCTATAGCTCCAGATGGCTTCTCATTAAAAAGATGAACACTGCGTAAAATGTGTTCAGTCTCTGAGCGTATAGAAAGTTAGACTACGATTTACCTTTTTTAACACGAACTGAAGAAAATGGTTTCACCTATTCTTTAACTCTTCGTGAATAGTTCTCAAGGCATAAACAGTCTCCTGAGCGTAGCAAAGGTAGGCTACTTACTTAACAAAGCTATCAGTTTTTTTCCTTCATAATTCACTCTCGAAAAGTCATTGCATACTTCTCAAGGCGCTAGGCGGTCCTTGGTCGCTGCCAAAGTTAGGCTATTTTCTTCTGAACTACTCCAAACTGAAACAAAAGGTTGTTTTTCTACCTCTCACAAGTCATAGAATAGCGTTCAGGGATATTATTCGGCACCATTTAACAGTGCACTTTGCCCATCTTCAAAACAAACACGTCAACTTGAAGAGATGAAAACCCAAGAACCAAAGAATCCGACATGTTTGTAGTGTTCGCTGCTCGCACCGTCTCGTGGGAGTACGATGACCATGAGGCGGCAAGTAAAAGGCTTTCGCCCCATCAAATGGTTGCTGGATATACACACATATCTATGTTTTTGTTGTTTTCTCTACTGGGCAGACAGATCCACTTCATCTTTGGTACTCGATTTTTCGACTCGTGGATTCTATTATGAGACATATGTAGGCATAATTTGCAGTTGCCATAACAAAGGGGATTTTCCAATTTTCTATTATGGACGATGGGGAGGATTTTGGGATGCGTTTGGTGGGTGACTGACGCCATACTTTCACACCACCAAGCTTTTTTTGCAAAGTTCCGTTTCCACCTTCCACCATTACAAAATGAATTTTTTCCGCAGGATTGTTTCCATCTACTTCTCCATTCAACCCAGTATGACACAATTTCTATCAGTTCACACTGCTCCAAAACTTTGGGTGGACCGGCATTGGACCGTAAATAGGCGACTATCGTCCCGGACATGTATCGCCCAATTACAGTCCAATGCCGGTCCATTTACAGTCCATGTGTCGCCCGGTTGGATGGTTGGATGAAACGGGCGACACATGGAATGTAAATGGACCGGCATTGGACTGTAATTGGGCGACACATGTCCGGGACGACTGTCGCCCATCTACGGTCCAATGCCGGTCCACCCAAAGTTTTGGAGCTGGTGTCTTGGTGTACTTCACTGTTTTCCACCAATTATGAAACACCCTGTTCGACTACGCCGATTCCGACACCTATTTTCCATTCCATCTCCAGCAAAACTAAACTTCTGTTTCATACGAAGCGTCACTGTCTGAATCCACATTGGTGTCTAGGAAAACTTCACCCTTTTCCACCAAGGACATAACATCTAAGTTTTCCAACTCGTAACAATGTTCGAGCCATATTTTTTTTTAATTTTACCCACATTTGTCTCACTTCCTCATACGCCTTCTCAGCTGCACTAACAACTAGTTGTTTTCGTGTTCAGCTTCATCTCAAATGTCAAAAATGTATTGAGAGTCACTATGTCACATTTTTCATGAAATTTGATATCGTTTCCGCCCTCTCGAACGTCTTTTTGATTCTATACACAGAAACAAGATGATGGGGTATCCATGTCGAGAAGGAAACACAATGAAAAATAAAAGTGTCTTTAAATGAGAATGAAGCAGAACTTCAAACCTGTTCAAACCCTTTCCTACGGACAAATTTACATGTTTTCTTTGATTTTGGATTTGTTCTTTCGCCTTCTGGAAACATACCATTCACGATTGATTGAAAACTAACTAGATGCTATGAAAAAAACATTTTTTTAGTTTTCAAGACAATGCAATTTTGCGAGAAAAATTTCTCCATCTCAAAAATAATTTCTTCCGCCTCGAACGAGCAATTATATATAACTCAAAAACATACGCTTCGAGTATTCATCTAACATCCAATTTCAGCTTTTAAACAATTCTCGCTGTTTTTCTCTGTTTTCCCAATCGAATAAGCCAACTTCCGCATCACAAGACACAATACTGTAGAAAATAGCTGACCGAAAGCAATCTTCTAGCTCATGCTCATCTTGTCTGTCATGACTAATTGTCTACTCACTCAAATCGTCGCATCTTCACACACTCAATCACCATCCCCTGCAGAAGAAAAGTGTTGTTTCCTACACACAAGAGGGGTCTTATTTTGCACATTCCAGCATTCTTTATCAGGAGAAATTGCGGAATAAAAGGATGAAAGGGTTGAATCTCTGGTGTTTTCAGGTTTTTAGTACTCTGTACTTACAATGTGATTGAAGAGTACTCAGAGAAGGCGATTCTGATTTGAATTAACTTTTCGGAGTACTTCCACAATGTATTATGGAATGTGATTGGATCCAGAACAAATCAGATTGGATTCCGGTTAATCGCATACCCAGTTCTCGGTTGGATCCAATCAGAGTTGCCTTGTGTGGCGATAAGCGGGAGTTCTATCAGTTGAATTCATGACCAACTAAACTGACTTTTGTAGAGGGTTCTCCCACGCTTACATTGGCACTTTTCTCTTGGAATATTCGCGAACCCTTTGCAATATCAGTTCTAGACACTCACAAAATCCAAAATGTTTCTTCGTTCAGCAAGACTAACGAGCAGTTTTATTTGTTTGTTTCGGGTTTGTCAGTTGCTCGTAAATTGCAAGGAATTGCTCTTTAGGGTGTTTGAAGCGGAAACAATATTTTGTTGCTGGATTTTGGAAGTTCGAGAGATAAGGAGACGGAGAGAGAGAGAAAGAGAGAGAGAGAGAGAGAGAGAGAGAGAGAGAGAGAGAGAGAGAGAGAGAGACGGAACAAGAGGTATATTGACTGTTCAACAGTAAAAACAAAAGTCTTTGTGCTACTCAGACCTCACAGAACTAAAGACAAATGTAAGCTCAACTTCACGAATATCTTCATCCTCTACGGTAGGTAAATTATGATACTGTCAGTCCAAAAGTCCACTTCTAACAGAAGTTTATATTCTAGTGACACCAGCTTCTTCAGATTAAAAAAATCCGACTCACGAATATGTTTATGAGCAGTACGGTAGGTAATTTATGGGGTGCTGTAAATCCAGAAGACGTTCTACCTATTCTTAAGTCAACTTCTAATAGAGTTTCAGTAATCCTAGAACTTTCTGCAAGAAACAGAATTCAACACCCGTAAGGTGAGTGAAGCATAATACTGTAAGTCCAAAAGTCGACTCCCAATAGGAGTGTTCATTCATGTCTAGCTTCTTCCCAACTTTCTGCAAGAAGCAACATTCCATATGACGCAATACCCATCAATCTCCATCCGATTCAGGAGTCATCAAGATTAGGCATCTGTGAGAGTGAGTAGGCGCTGACGACTCACTTGGGAATGGTAACCACTGTCCGAGAATCTGTGATGTCAGAGTGAGTTCTAGGGTTTTCGACTATGCTGAAAATGATAGAACCGGTTTCAAAAAGTGCTTTCTCGACCTTGTTTTAGAGTTATTACCCAAAAACTATGTAAAAAGAGAGTTTTGAGTGTTTGGGACATCTTTTACACCTCTAAAGTACCCCTTTTCATACATTGAAGCGAATAAACATTCTCTGACTTTAAACCGCTCTAATTTTCGCCTTTTGGACAGATAAATTTAATTCGGAATATTCACTGAAGAAAGCGTATTGAGTGCTGAAAAGTCCATAACACGTACACAAAACCGAGCAGGGGCCATCAGTGATATGTTAACACAAAAATTTTGTATTGCCGGTGGTCAAGTGGTTAAGCCGTTCAACTTTTACTCTTTTTTGTCTTTTTTCACGTTGGTTCGAGTATTTTCTTGACTCATCCTCTTTTGCTTTTACCCAGTACTCATCTTCATGATGTAATCGTCGAAACATTCGCCTAGTTTATCTTTTAACACTTTTTTATTGTCAGAATGTCTAATAATGAGAACTAAAGATAACATTTGACGATTATTTGTAATATATAACAATTACAGAGACCCATATTTTTAAGAAAAAACAAAAAAAATTTCAAACACACATGCAAAAATGATTTGGTCAAGAAAATACTCGAACCAACGTGAAAAAAGACAAAAAAGAGTAAAAGTTGAACGGCTTAACCACTTGACCACCGGCAACACAAAATTTTTGTGTTAACATATCACTGATGGCCCCTGCACGGTTTTTTGTACGTGTTATAGATTTTTCAGCACTCAATACGCTTTCTTCAGTGAATATTCCGAATTAAATTTTTCTGTCCAAAAGGCGAAAATAAGGGCGGTTTAAAGTCAGAGAATGTTTATTCGCTTCGATGTATGAAAAGGGGTACTTTAGAGGTGTAAAAGATGTCCCAAACACTCAAAACTCTCTTTTTACATAGTTTTTGGGTAATAACTCTAAAACAAGGTCGAGAAAGCATTTTTTGAAACCGGTTCTATCATTTCCAGCATAGTCGAAAACCCTAGAACCCATTCTGACATCACAGATTCTCGGACAGTGGTTACCATTCCCAAGTCAGCCATCCGATGACACACACACTTTTTCTCTCACTCAGCCGTGTAACTTCATTATCCGACACCTTTAGAAGAGTCGAATAGTCCCGTCTGGCTATTCCGTATTCATGTTGAGAGTATACACGTAGCAGGAACCTGGATTTCTTAGAATCCAAATTGCTGTAGGGGATCGTTGATAACTCCTTGTTCGTCATTTCTTTCACAGAAAATACTTTACATGAAAAGTGACTGTGACATGAACCCTAGGCATGGGCATATTGCCAATCATTGGTCAACCGACTGCCAATGCTATTGGCAAAGAAAAAGAGGCATTGCCAATCGACTGCCAATGATTAGCAATATGCCCATGCCTAGGGTTCATGTCACAGTCACTTTTCATGTAAAGTATTTGCTGTGAAAGATTCTTCATGTTCAACATACGCTTCAAAGATTCAAGATTCTAGAGTAGTAGTCAGTACTGATGCATCTTTCTTTCTGTGAGCAGTTATCCAAAGGAGAGGTCACCATTTTCACCTAGATTCACAGTACGGTCTCCCATTTTATAGTCTGTTACAACTTCATGTCCTTTTTTGCATGCATATTAGGTTCCTACATAAATACAGGCATCGTATCCACCCATACAGATACCGTAATCCGAGTCAAAAATGTTTTCTAGTATGAAAACCAAGAAACATGGGCGTGGTCTTCATGAAATTCCCATTTATAACAGACACATATGAAATTCCATCACGATCTCTGTATCCAAGCAAAATTCTCCCACAAAATAGTAGTGTCCTGCTTATATTATTCACAAAACGAGTGGGAACTCTTGTCTCTATTTATAACGACACGCGACGGTTGAAAGCAATGTGAAAGACGAAACCAAGTGCATGAGAATTCGACGTCTTTCACGTTCTCCAACAGATTTCGGAGACCCAAGTCCACGAGTCATTTCCACCCAAATTAGGTTCCACTTTATCCTCTCCTCCCTCACTCTTTGGAGTCAAAGACTTCCGTGTTTAGAGCCGAGGAGCAGAACACAAATGGTTATCAGATGGTGAAGATCTTTTACTATTCTGAGCACTCGTAGTATTGTGGTTATCAGAGTTGCACGGAATTCCGACTTCCGACTTCCGCCCTTTTTTTCACTTCCGACTTCCGACTTCCGTGAAAAAAATTTCACTTCCGACTTCCGACTTCCGTGAAAAAAATTTCACTTCCGACTTCCGACTTCCGTTTAACAAATTCTACTTCCGACTTCCGTCAAAATTTTTTTTTCGTGAAAAATGACGAAAAAACCGTGAAATCTTTTGTATTCAGTATGGAATTGACCTATCACCTGTTGAGAATGCACGAATATACAATATCTCTGGGTTTTTTCAACTTTTTTGCACTCCCGACTACCGTTGAAAAAATTCTACTTCCGACTTCCGCCTTCCGACTTCCGCCCTTTTTTCACTTCCGACTTCCGACTTCCGTGAAAAAATTTCACTTCCGACTTCCGACTTCCGTGAAAAAAATTTCACTTCCGACTTCCGACTTCCGTTTAACAAATTCTACTTCCGACTTCCGACATCCGTTTAACAAATTCTACTTCCGACTTCCGTCAAAAAATTTTTTTTCGTGAAAAATGACGAAAAAACCGTGAAGTCGTTTGTATTCAGTATGGAATTGACCTATCACCTGTTGAGAATGCACGAATATACAATATCTCTGAGTTTTTTCAACTTTTTTGCACTCCCGACTACCGTTGAAAAATTCTACTTCCGACTTCCGACTTCCGCCTTCCGACTTCCGCCCTTTTTCCCTTCCGACTTCCGACTTCCGTGAAAAAAATTTCACTTCCGACTTCCGACTTCCGTGAAAAAAATTTCACTTCCGTCTTCCGACTTCCGACTTCCGTTTAAAAAATTCACTTCCGACTTCCGTTTTGAAAAATTTTACTTCTCTGGTGGTTATCATTTTCCTTTCATCATATCTCTTAACGTAGTTAAAATTTCTGCATCTGGTAGGTCCTTCCCACTTTGTCTAAATTTCTTTGTCTTTGAAAAAATAGCTTCTTCCGCTTTCCGTGAATATAAATTTTCGACCCTCCGCATGCCGCCAACCGCCAAAATGATTATTACCACCTTCAACCAAGTTCAATAAGTTCAGAATTCAGCTCTTTTTAGCTCCAAATCTTCTCTACATTTTCAAACCGTCACTATATCTATCTTTACATCACTAACTCCAATGCCATAGACCAAAATGGGTCTTTCTCTCTCACAAACTTCACCATAAGAACATCGTGAATTATGAGTCCTCGGCAGTAATAAATCAGACACTACATGGACCGAATTAGCCGTGTATGCCGTTCTCTCTATTCCGCTTTTACATAAATTGCCTCAATTGATGTCAAAAGCACACGACGTTGTGCCGGTCAGATGGCATTAGCATATACGCTACTTATATACTTTGCCCACTCACTGATCTCATTGGTATCCCACGTTCGGAAGAGTGCATGATACCAAGGAGTTCATTTTTTGCATCAACTTCATGTTTCGACTTTTTTCTTCACATTTTCAGCATCTGGGGTTATTACAATGTTTATAAAAATTTGTTTTTTTTCTGAAATCATACTCATTGCGATTTATTTGTTTTGAAAAAGTAGATTTCCTTGCTATAATCGGGTATAACCCTATGTTGCAGTAAAACCATGCCACCTAGTTCACATTTTCTATCTTCGCGAGATCAAGTTCCACCTGCTAATCGTTCCATACAGAAAAACAAAAGGAGCCTGTTTTATCGACAGATTTCCACATTCTGTTTGCTGTAATGAAAAATAGCAGTCCAGTCAATTGAAAAAGTGTTCGATCGCGAATAGCTGCGACTAAATTGCTCGGACCTGGGACAGTACTCTAGAAAAAAAAAATTAATATAGAGTTAATTGAGCGACACCAAAACAATTAACTCTGAATGTACTCCGGAATTAACTCTGAATTAACTTCATATAAAGTTGAACGATCACAGAGGTCATAAAAAGAGAAAAGCAACTAAAACTGATTCTAGTAACTTTTGAAAACCATCTCTGGGTCTCTACTATTTCGGTATCCTACTTTCAGATCTTCGCAAAAAAAGTTAATTCAGAGTTAATTCCGGAGTACATTCAGAATTAATTCCGGAGTACATTCAGAATTAATTCCGGAACAAATTCAGAGTTATTTTTTTGGTGCCACTCAATTAACTCTATATTAATTTTTTTCTAGAGGTATCCTCTTTTCGGAACAGTCATAAATTTTCTCTTTCCGGCAGAACGGATACGTTTGGGCGCGTTGCGGTCAGCGGTCCCCACCCAATCACAATGTCAAAACCCCATGTGACATTTCAACTACGCATCACGCTATTCTCAATCCAATTGTTTCATCAGAGGTGGTGATCGGCTATAGGCGAGCAAGTGGGTGTGGCGATGGGGACATCCCTAGAAGGTTCCCACACTTTAATCTCTCGTTTTTGCTTTGCTCACTTTTTTTTCGCTTTGTCGTGTAGTTAACCGATCTTCAGAGTCAATGAGGTGACAGCATACAAGAAATGGGAAATCAGTCGGCACGAGAGCTGTCTACACACAGGAAACACGTCATCCATACGTGGCATACCATCAACCAACATGATAATCAATTGGCCAGCGATATTATAAGGTAAGGAATCCACAGATTTATGTTATGTTGATGGAGATTAGTCATACACATGGCATACCTAACACATACTATACCGTCCATAAATATACGAACGCCACCATTTTTCCACATGTCAAAAATGCTGAATTCGTAGTTCACTTCCAGAAAAAATCACACTCTGATCGAAAAGAGGTAGAATTCTTCTTCGGAATAAGTGTCACTAGAATACAATAGGTAGTCCAAATTAATAACTTATCCAGGTGAATATAATCTTGCATGAATGGAATAGTAGGCCTCTTTGGTAGTAGTGTTCGTATGTTTTTTGACTCGTGAGAATCAAAAAAGTTCAAAATCGTCTAGTAAACGTTCATAGACATCATAACTATGGCGAAAATCGAGTTTTTTCGATCATGATTAACTATTACATCTTGCCGTGAAGCAGAGTTCGTATCGACGACCTACGAGAGTTCGAAAAAATCGAATTCTGCACGTAAAAAATTACAGACAAGCGTTTTTCTTCAATTTTCACCATTTTCAGTGAAGCATGGCTCAAAAGCGCCGAACAGACACCAACATGGGTGTGGGCGTTGATCGACCTGCCAGAAACGATGCACTCAAACTACAAGGAGAACGCAAAATTCCTGAACATTGTCAATCAAGTATGACGGATGCCGCCTCGGCTAACCGAATTTAGCGTGGGAACGTTTTTAGGTACGTGACTTTCTTCAACTCCTCATCAAGGTTCACAAATGCGACCCGGAGATGATCAAGGCACTGTCGTTTCGGTTGGGTTCACGGCACAGGTAGAGGTTCGATTAGTGAATGGTTCTATCTATCCTATTCAGACACTACATGAACGAAGGCAATGACAACTCTTATTGGGCTCCGTTTACTCAGCAACTACCTGTTCTGATCACAAAGGCCTACATGCACATTGTGGAGAATGATAACAAGTAAGAGACCATGTTGATACGGATCAGTTACATTTCTGGGTACTTGAAGGCTTGAAAAATACATCAGTACATTTAGAGAAGTCTGCAACAAGGGCAAGAGTACAAAACAA
>OZ022251.1:15406017-15416017 GCA_963978915.1 Caenorhabditis parvicauda | reverse complement strand
AAAGACGTGTTCCTGCCTCAATCTAGACGTGTGCCTGTTCCAATCTAATCGCGTGCCAGCGACTAACAAGACGTGTACCTGCCCAAATCGAGACGCGTGCCTGCTCCAATCTAGACGCGTGCCTGCCCAAATAGTGACGTTTGCCTGCTCAAAAAGACAAGGAATTCTTTCTTACAAATTTATTACAAATTATGATAACAAACAATAGGAAGAACGGAAACTTCTTCCACGCTTCTTCTGACGCGAGACACAAACTGTCAATGATGCTTGAGAGCAGACTGGTTGCGATGTAACTGTCGAACTGGTTGTGCTTCGCGAAATCTTCGACTCGTTCCTCCAGTAGAATTGCACGCATCCAGTTGCGCAGTTAGGCGCAAGTTTCATCGGAGAGAGATATCGTGACCACTCTGAAAATAAGATATCAATCAATTGTGTAAATCATGTTTTTCGAAGCTCGCGAAGTATCAGTTAAGCGTAATCGCGATGTATCTCACCATTAGATGGTTTTTTTAAATGTATAAATTACCAATTTGAGCATTTTATCGTGAGTACGAATTCGGTATGGATCAGAAATCTGGATCACATTCCTACAGAAATCGTGATTTTGAACAGTAAAAAGTGAGGAATATTAGAGACAATCGTTGAATTTCGATTTTTCACTGACTGTAAGTGTGATATAATTATTTCCAGGATTATTCACTCAATTTCAAGATTTCCGTAAGGCTTCAGGCAACTATAAAACATGCAATAACATCTCTTCAAAATCGTTGGAACAAGATTTTTCGAGTTCTCATAGGGGTTGTTCAGAAAATTGCTTACTAAGAGTTTAGTTGAGTTCGGTAAAATATTCAAAAACTTACAGCGCTCTTATCAGCATCAACTTTCTTCACTCTGTCATCTCATTTGAAAAGTATTCTGTCCCTCAGCTTCTTCTTCGTCTTCAACACCTTCTTCAGCATTTCAACGTTGTCCTGAATTTCTCCTCCAGCTGCTCTTTTCAACGTGCTTCTTTCCGACCTGAAAAATTTCATCATGATTCAATTCCGCCTTTTCCACTCTGAAAGAACAGATTTTCAAAGGTTTGAAGAACAATCTCGAGAAAACAAAATAAAAATAAGAGAATTCATGACTTACTTACAACCGGTTGAACTTTGCACATTTCTTTGACGATATCCAGTCCAGAACTTGACAGAGATTCCTTGACATCATTGTCAAATCCCCAACGTTGATAGTTTACTGAAACGTAGAAAATTAAAACATGACAAAAGGATATAAACGGATAAACTGGAAAGTCGATCTCAAAAAACCATTTTCAGTAAAGCTTATCTTTCGAAATTGAGTTATTTCGTGGTCAAAGTATTACAAAAACCAAAATCTAGTGTTATAAGGCAGAAAAATAATAGTTTAGTACTTTTGATGTTATTTGAGTCGCAAAACAGTACAAAATTCAAAAGGAAATATGATATATACACCAAATTAGAAGAACTGGACGAAAAAAAAAGATGGACGCTTTTCGAAAGTATTGTCTGAAGAGCGCACATTCGTATTATTGGCACAGTGCCAGCTGGAAGAAAGTTGGGCACGTGCATGGCCAAAAGTGGAATGTGGCATGCACCTGCCAGCCACATCCAAAACGGCACAATTACGCCCAAATTATTCCTTGTTCTGCCACATGACTCATTGCAGCACAAAGTCGCCCAAAAGATGTCGTTTGCATGCCATATTGAAGGTTCTGTGCATGACCAAAAGTGGAATGTGGCATGCACCTGCCAGCCACATCCAAAACGGCACAATTACGCCCAAATCGTTCCTTTATCCTGCCACAAATCACGTTTTGGCACAAAAATGCCCATAAGATGTCGCGTGCATGCCACATTGAAATTACAGAGAAAGGTCAAACATGTTATGATGATCTAATGAATAAAAAACAGGAATTATCGATGCGAGGATCATGATGTGACCGACTTGTTTTAACTAGAAACACCAGATATTCGCATAGTTCACGAAAAGTCGATTTAGGTGATAAAACGGACTGTTTCCATACTGACTGTCTTTTTCATTGTCGATTGTTGGGTATAACTAAAACGGAAATGCAGTATTTTGACTGATTCTATATTCAAATGTCTCAAGATCAGCTGATTTCTGTTTTTGAAAGTAATTTGATCAGGTGACAAAACACTCACAGTCCGCGTTACTCGGTGTCGGTCCAAAGTTCGGAACAGCATTGTGGTTGTGCGGTGTGGAGTGCGTGAATGGGTGTTGACTAGTGCTCTGGAACGTATGCACCTCGGATGTCGTCGTCAGCGTGTTGCTTCGTGTACTGCCAGTCAGGGCCTGCACGAATGGCGAAGAGCCAGATGTGTTAAGTTGGTGCTCCATACTGGCGTCCATCGCGTCGGATAGAGCTTGTACTGAAAGGTTAGTTTGAAATCAGGGAAAAACGATCATATGTATCCTAAACCGGGGAAAACTTGTTCGAATTAAAGCTTCTGAAACGGGAGGCACATAGCTTCCTCTACCTGTGAAAAAGTCTGACCTCCGTAAATCGGTCAATAGTACCGTAGCAGTTTTCCCTTGGAATACAAGAACGATTAAGTAATGCGCCTTTAATTTCAATGGACTGAAAGTAAGAATAAAAATTTAAATTCACAAAGATCTAAATGTGCGTTGTGAGAGTCCCGACTCCTCCCGTACTCATTTTACAAAAATGCGACTGGCGCGTGTTTGAAATCGGTCAGACTTTTTGCTAGATCTGTGGGAGGTGGCAGAAAAAAACAACATTTCTTCAGAGTTTAGCTGTTTTCAAACCCTATTCTGCGCATATCATATCGCCACACATTTTTCAGATTTTCGATACACATTTGAACTTTTCTGTACATTTTCCAAAATTCGATAAATTCGAGAACTTTCCGAGAGGAAAACTGGCTAGATACCTAGTTGTTGATGAAATTTGAGATGAAAGGTTCAAAATTTTCTACTGAAATCTTTAGATCGGGAAAAAACTCACAAGCAGGAGACCTCAGAGGTGGGAACATTGGCACATCACTCTGCCTGAAGACGTTTTGTGGTGGGGTGAACAGTGAGTTCATTGAGTGAACGTCTGGTGACATGTTGAATGGTGTCTGTAATCTTCCATAATCGTATAATTGTTGAACACTGATCAGTCAGGAGTTGAAAGACAAGCCGTAGACGCCATAATCTGCCGACCCTCACGGCATCATATTTGCTTGATTAAATGCTTAATTTCGGTATGCAAGACTTGGTTCTTCACAAAAGTTGTTCTCCCAACCTAACCTAAGCTTATTATAAAAGGAAATCATTTTTGGTTGCAGATTGCAAATTGAGAATAATTCATGATACAGGCGTCAGGGTCGGCAGATTATGGCGTCTCCCACGGACTTGGAGTTGAATTGATGACTATAGAGATTAGCTCCTCTCTCTCTATCTTTATCGCCTACAGTTCTAATAATTATTATTTTGTTTTCAATTCCTAACCCTTGTTATATTAACTGATGGGAACCTTCCTAAATTACGGTCGAAAACAGTTTATCAGACTACTGGTTGGAATTGATCTGAATATCCTGGTCGAACAACTAACACCAATGCATTCTATCACTACTAACAATCATATTCAATTCTTTTCCCTCTGGTAATTTGACAACGTTGTTTTTTTTGCAAAAAATCGCACAACTGTCCTGACCAGAGCAGCTATTTAAAAGGTTCTCCTACGGTTCCCAAGCCCATTATTCTGTGCTCGTGGCGGCTATTGCTGGTCGTCATGAAGCTTATGAACTTATTAACTTATAGAGGGAAGAAATGATACATACTGTCTCATTGAAAGGTTGCCAGTGAACTGTGCAATGGATGAACTGTGAAGTGCCAAAACTCGATGGGACCTCGAAATAATAGTGCGAAAGTTACCTTGATTCTAAAGTTTTTCTGTCGATTCATTAGAGTTAGTCACAAAATTGTCTCTCACTCTAAGTTAATACAACGCGTTATGTTAATTCGTTTTCTTTGCGTTAGAATAATTCAATTACAAAATCTCACATGATTGAATGTTTGGAACGTGTTCATCCTTGAATCTTCAAAGAACCTGATAGCCTTTCGGACTTCATTCTCATCAGTCTCGCGAATACGGTAGATGCTGTGACGCTGGAAGATGTCTTATGATCACAAACAAAAGGTTAGGAACCGTTGTTTTTTTCTGTCACAATTTAATCAAAAATTAGCCATCATCTTGATTTTTTTGAAAACGAAAAACAAAAATTAGCCACGTCATCATTTACGATTTTTAACGAAACAGTACTAGTTGATAATCTTTTCAGTTATTATCGTAACTGCGAAATCTTATAACCATGAGAAAATATTTAGAAACTATTGTTTTTTCTGTCAAAATTTTGATCAGTCTCCAGCGACTGGCATCTTTCGAAACTATTCATATTCATAAAAAAGATAACACAAATTATGTTTGCGTACTTTTTCGTTGATTTTAACGACTGTTTTTTTTTAAATTTTGTATCAACTTTCGTAATCATGAGTTTTCCCTAATCGCGACGTTCTTGTTTGCAGTTTGAAAAAAACAATTTTTAAATCGATTATTGAAGTATCAACGCGCAAAAAAAGCCAGAGACCAAATTTCTAAACTTTTGCTCGCTAAAAAAATGAAATATACCTTCGTGACATTGTTGAAAGTCACCACAAAATTCTTCTCGGAGCCTATCAGGACACTGTCTTCGTTCGAATTCTGCCAGCAGAACTTCCAATCGGTGGAATTTTCGGATGAATAGATGACTGGGAGTAGTTCGGCGAAGGGGTTTGCTAGTGAGTAGAGCTCGAACATGTTGGCTCCTTTTAAATGAGGCTGAAAGTTGATTTTTTTCCAGCAGGATCTTGAGGGTCTTCCATCACCGAAAATCGAAATTTGTATTTTGAAGTTCAAGTGACTCGTTCGTAACGAGTTTGTCTTCGAGTAAAAGACGGTGACGATATTTATTTTACAATAGGTCATATTAAGTGATAATTCAGCGGTTTTTTTCCAATTTTGATTAAATCGGTAACTGTTTTAGATGATAAGTAACAGCTTGATTGAAAATTTCACAATTTTAACAGAATGGGTAATCTGCTTAACGAAAATTTCGCTTGAATCCATCAATCGTTCTATCCGTAATAACTTTTGGCGTCAATTTTTAGAAGAAACAACTCTATTTTGATGGCTCAAACTACAAAAATATACCCTATCCGGGGGAATGTCCCGTTCAACTAGTAGTCCGTACATACTTGCGTGGATTTCTCTGACTTTGAAGGGAATCGCATAATGGTGCATACGGAAGGTGATCAGGTCAATGAAGACGATCACTTTGTCTCCACAAACAGTTAGATACTCATCGTACTGTCGGTCTTCCTCTTGTTCAGCTTTCGAATTTTGACGTAGGTGAGGTGAACGGTACCGCACCCTGTAGTACATTATCTGAAGAGAAGCTTATTAGAGGAGGATAGAAGGGTATAAAGCATGGTTGGTTATGATATTTTCGTTAAATCAACAAAATTTCCGACTTAACGGAACCGTTTAACATTATATTACCCATTTCTCAGTTTTAAAGAAACCTTTGAACGTTTATTTGACTAAAAAATCTTGTTAAATTAAGATTCTGCTTATTTTTTAATGCTACTTTTGTTGAAAAATGCAATGTTCACGAAGCTTAGGCTGAACCTTAGCTGTCCCAAAGTTAATCTAAGCCTAAATTAGAGGTGTTCATAGTAACTTTGAACAATTTTTTTCAAAAATGAGTTAAATTAACGATTTTTTTAATCAAGAAATCAGCAAATTTCGTATTTAAAAAAAACCTTGGAGATGTTAAAATCAACGGTAAAGTTCATCGAGTTGCACGATTCGTCTCCAAGTCCGTTTGTCAACTTGATTTCGCGGTTGTTCGCCGTCGCCACTTCGCAACGACCGTTGATTTCGCGACTGCATATCAGCGTCTGAAGATATCAATGTGAACTACAAGCATGTATCCCTCGCTTCGCTCTATTTTTGAAACTAACGCACCAAGACGTTTGGTCTAACCTCTCCTTTTAAAAAATCATATAAGAAAACATAGCCGTCAACCTTTAACGAAGTCTCGAGTCCCAATAATAATCCAAGGAAAAAAATAATTCCTCACACATTCTTTGAGAGAAATGATAACGTTATAAGAACGTTACATATCATTCAAGTTGCTGAAAATCCATGCCATAAGAGGTGACTTTCTTGTAAATTCAGGTTTTTACGACTCCAATGGGTCTAATTTTCGTCATTTTTCATTCCCCAGTGTTGGCAATAGGTTTCAGTCACTTTTTCCTTTTTTTTAAACTATTTTCATCCGACTGACATTCCGCTCGTCATTAGATACTAAGTTTTCCATGAAGTTCATTTTCAATCTCAAAAAACAAAAACCTTTCGTTCAGAGGTCTCGCTAGGTGACAAGTCAATATGATGCTTGATTGGGATCATTTTTTCGACATCACTTTTGTTCATAGAATCAAGATGATGTGGATTAATTCTGAAACTCTTTCGTTATTTCGACCATTTTACACAGATATCCACTTACAGGCGCGAACTGACTTTGCTATATTGGCTTACATCACAGGATGTTTATTCAAAAAATCGAATAAAATGTTAAAATAGACGTTAAAACGCTTTTAAATAGACAAAATATCAGAGCTGTGAGGGCGGCAGGTTTAGTATGTGCGTGTGAAGCGCTACCCATGTAGGCTATTAGGACAGACATTGAGGATCTTGGAAATACCAGAGTAAATTCACAACAACCGGGTATGTTGGAATGTCGATTGTGCGGGTTAGTGAAGTTTTTTAGTTGGTTGAGAGACTGCTTAGGCTTTGGTTTCCTCGGCGTTTGGAGCTTCGGTTGCTTCGTCTGCCTTGACCTTCTTGGAAGGCTCATCGTCTTTGGCTGGTTCGTCAGAAGCGGCTCGTTTTGGAGCACGACGGACCTGAAGAAACAAGTTATTATCCTTAACATTAGACAGTTTACGGTCATTTTTGTAAATACTTTTTTTCAGCTGTCAAGTTGGTCAGCTCAAAGTTTAACCCCAGACTAAAAAAGAGATTATTGGAATGTTTTGAGCAGTTATGAACGGTTGAAAATGACTGAATGCGGAACGCGATTGGATACCTTACCTGGTTCGAACTCTGGTCAAATCTTAGCTATGTACGTAACTAGTGCTTTAAATCTCACCTAAACCAAAAATTTGAGGTGTCGATAACTATATATCGCGGTAAATAAAAAATGATTCATGACTCGGTCTACCGTTTCGTTATAAATCGATCATTTTAATTCGTTCAAAAAAGCTTCAGTATTATTAGTGATGCTTCATGAAGAAAACAACTAACCATGTTGGAGATGTCGTTCACAGGCTGAGAGTCAGTCGCTGCAGCAGATCCGTTGTCTGTCAGGATGGTCATAGCTTCTTTCAACTCTTCCTTCAGCTTCGCCTTCATCTCATCGGACTGCTTGGCACTGGCCTTGGCGTCTTCAATCAGAGCTTCGACATCCTTTACGACTTCCTTCAGGTCGTTGATCTCGTCTTGGATCTCTTGCTTGTTCTCGGCACCCTCCAGTTGCCCGTTGAGCTCGGCTGCAAAGTTATGATCATGGTATTCATTCAAAAGATTTCTTACCAATCTTGGCGTTCAGGATGGCATTGGTCTGCTCGAAATGGTGAGCGGTCTGGTGGAAGTCGATGTGCTTGAAGGCCTTGGCGAGAAGATGGTGACTAAAATTCTCATTGGCTCGATTGAACAACAGTTAAAACTTACGTCTGCGCAATGATTCTGGAAGTTTCTGGCAGGAACTTCTTCTGGAGCTCGATGGCTTCTTGAAGATCCTTGGCAGCTTCTTCGGCCTTGCTGTCGACGGTCTGAATCTCTCCGAGAAGGCAGAGGGTTTCGGACTTCTTCAGAGACCATTCCTTGATGAGGTCAGTTGCGTCCTCGGCGAAAGCGGCAAGTTGCTTGTTGCACAAGTTTCTTGCGACCTCCAGAACTTCCCAGGCGGCCTGCATCGAGGTGACGTCATCTTCGTCTTCACCTTCTTCCTCTTCTCCATCCTGCTCGGCAGCTTCGTTTTCTGAAGGTCGTTCATAAACTTATAGTTATGAGGCAATTTGCTATATTTTTCAGTTAGTAACAAAAACTTGGGGTGAACAGAGGGAAGCGAAAAAAGAGAACTCCAATCACCTTCTGCAGGTGCAGCATCAGCAGCCTCATTGGCTTCTGGAGACTCAGTCTCCATCTTCTCCTCAGCCTCAGTTGGCTGTTCAGTGGTAGCTTCAGAAGTTTCAGTGGCAGCAGCCTCAGTTGTTTCTGGAGCAGCGGCCTCTTCAGCGCCTTCAGCACCACCTTCGAGAGCATCTTCAACCTGCTGCTTGATCTCCTCTCTCTCATCCTCTACAAAAGCGTTACATAACATAGAAAACACAGAGGGGTGAGACGCATACGATATTATCTTTTAGATGAAAAAAGCATACCTGTGAGCTTCTCTGGGTTTCCGTACTTCTCCTCATCGATCGTCTTATTTTCTTCACCATCTTCCTCTTCTGGAATGTTCTGCATAGCATTTTCGATCACTTCATCTTCGATCTTTGCCAGTTCGAAGAGAGCCTTTCCATAGAGGAAGTGTGGTTCGAAGGTGTCGACGTGGTCCTCGCCAAAGAGGTCAATTCTGAAACACTAACATTTTGAACAGAAAAATAATTAATCCTCAGAAACATCGGTAAAATTCTATCATTGACTTGACCGAAAAGCGATACGAAACACTGTCAATGAATAGTCGCTTAACGGTCAATCGCACCTAGCGACTAGAAAAATTATGCATAACTCACGAGAGAGCAGCAACATTGCTGAGGGCATCAACAGCCTTGGTGAAGTCTTGAATCTTCAAAAAACGACGTCCAGCGCTCAGCTGCTCGTTGAACTCGGCTTGCCTGAAACCAGTTTTGTGGATAACATTAGAAAATCTCTTACTTTTGCTCGGTAGTCTTTTCTGGCTCCACCTCGTTCATCTCTTCGTCTTGTTCGGCAGATTCAACTGAAGAAAATCCGTGTTAAAAAAAACGAAAATTCAAATTTTGAATTTCAGTGCGTTTAGGCGTCTGGTGTGCGTGCATTTGCGCGTCAACTCACCTTTCTCGAGCTCTGGAGCATTTTCGGTAGTGCTGGTAACTTCTGGAGTTTCGGTTTCTGGTGCCGCAGACTCTGTGGTTGGTGCTGCTGGTGCTTCCGGTTCCGCAGGAACTTCAACGGCTGGAGTCTCGGCTGCAGTGGCTACAGCGGTTGGAGCTTCAGTGGCTGGAGCCTCAACAGCCGGAGTTTCCGTTTCCTCAGTCTTCTGGGTCTCAGATGGTGCTGGGTCTTCTGGAGCCGACTCTTCCATGGTCTCTACTGGTGCAGTTTCTGGAGCAGCCTCGTCCGAGGCACTGCTCACAGTCTCAACAGCCACGGGCTTGGCGACGAGCTCTTGAGCCTCGGCAGTCTGGGTGTTAGTAGCGTCGTTGAGAGCGGCCATTTTGGGTGTTAGTACTGCAAGAAATCTTATTTTTATCCTCAAAAATGTGTGCAATAGGAAGAATGGGAGAAAAACAAGAGGCGCGTGGCGTTCGAAATGAGGAATGATGAAAACTCGCGCGCTTTTTGCTGTTTCGAATTTTGCCGCCAAAAGGGGTTGGTCAAATTTAACCGTCTGTTCCATCTAGCCGAACACCTGTCTCTCGCTTTTTGCTAATCGTTTTCAAGCTGAGGCTTTTAGGAGGGAAGAAATTCATTAATTATCAGTTATTCGATGTTTGCAGTTTCGTCGTCTTTTCATCTTTATCACGTCTTTCCAAGCGAGACTGAAACTGAACTACAAATCGTCATTTTTTGGTACCTACAGTATTGGTATTCGAGTGTTCTTGTTTTCCGGCAGTAGAAGTGAGAGTTTTCTGGAAATGTTGTAGTATC
>OZ022251.1:15396017-15403517 GCA_963978915.1 Caenorhabditis parvicauda | reverse complement strand
CCAGACTTTTTTGTAGTTTTCAGTCCAGGTGCTGTTTTCCTGAAGAGGATCCGAAATCCCTTTCCCCAAATCGAACTCACATTCTGAAATCACAATATCACGGTAACTAGAAATGAACTTTGAACACGCGCCGTGACTTTCTTCTCATAGGAGCGCACTTTCATTTTTTCTTTTATTTTTCCAACTTTTTATTTTAGATTTTTGCAGATTTAGCGGGTGTTTCGAGCATTTGACCCTTTCGAAATAATCATTTTCAGAATGGCAGACTTGGTTGAAGACCACCGAGAAGATTTCAGCGAAGAAAACGCCGTGGTAGACGATAATAATGAAGAAATTGTAATAGTAAGTTTATTTCCGACCCATTTCGATAGATTTCACTTTAGACTGATTACGATTATAATTATGACGCACATACAAACATCCAGGAGCAAGGAGTCCTATACTTTGTGAGGGTTTTTAACAGTGAAGTGAAGTAAATGAGTAATTCAGTTCTATCAACCCGAAGAAACGGATCATGGAACTTTTATATGTAGAATATGCAAACGTGGTGGGAAGATAAACGAGTTCCCGGATCGTCTCACGTTTTCCGCACATAGGTACAAACGTCATGGGACTTTTAACGTGAGATTTTTCTAACGTGAAAACATTTTCTATTGTTCAGAACACTATTGTATGCCCGATAGTCGATTGTAGGGAGTCGTTCGCGTCGATTACTCCGCTCAGAGTGCATCTCAAGGTATGTTTTCATTAATCTCAAACCGCAAAAAATATTGATCACGTGAAAACATTAATTCTGACGTAGGGGGCCTCATTTCTCTCTTTCTCTACCGTAGCTTGTGTGCACATTAGAAATGAAAATGTCTCATGAAAAGTGGGCGGTGTGAAGGGGCGGTCTCTTTTCTATTATTAATGTGATTGGATTTTACCGTAAACCTAAAATTCGGTCGTTTAAGGAGACCGGTTATGTTGTCCTCACACATATCTAGCAAAAAGTCTAACCGATTTCAAACTCGCGGCAGTCGCATTTTTGTAAAATGAGTACGGTAGGGTCGGGACTCTCACAACGAACAGTTAGATCTTTGTGGATTTAAATTATTATTCTTACTTTCAGTCCATTGAAATTGAAGGCGCATTACTTAATCGTTCATGTATTTCAAAGCGAAACTGCTACGGTAACTAAGTAACCGATTTACGAAGGTCAGACTTTTTTACAGGTAGAGGAAGATATGTGCCTCACCATATTTGAAAACCTAGGTGATCTCTGATATAATTCCCTTTTTAGACAAGTCACGACGAGCCACTCGAAGTCCACCATAAAACCTTTGCCAACGTTGGCGAATTCGAGAGATGGAGACATCTGGTCGAGACGTCTTCCAACACGAGATTCATCACCATCGCCAAGCAGCCGAAGAATTCACGACAAATGTTGCATTGCAACAAAAGTGAGCATAGAATGGTCATGCAGACAAAGTCCCAGCGAATCCCACGAATTAGAATGAACAAACCGGGTTCGTGTTGTCCAGCCTTGATTTCCTACCAGATCGAGACCAATGGAGAAGTTGGGTGCTACTATCAATTGCATCACGTTGGACACGCTGAGGACGATGGAGCAGAAGTTCAATCGTATGAACCATACAAGCCACTTGCATTCCATTTCCCAAATAAGCCTTTGTTCTATGCCGACTCGGTGATGCAGTATGTTCAGGTGAGCTTTTCTTACTGAAACTTGGGTTATGTCACGTAGTGGAGATTCTGCACCCTCTAACCTAACCACACTCTCTCACGGCCGCCTCTCGCGTCTCTGGGAATTGGATATCGACAATGTCTAGGTAAATGCATGCCAGATTTGGCGACCCGTGTAAAATCAGGAAATTCCTAGTTTTTCCAGGTGTGCCAGGTTAATTCTGGTATATCCAGGTCAGATGAGGTAGAATTTTAGTAAATCCATGTTTTTGACGACTCGAATAGGTATAATTTTTCGTCGATTTTTACGTGGATTTTTTCGATGTTCAAAAACAGGAAGTTTTTGTGGTGTGCTGAGTTTCTATCCCCTAAATTTTCAGATCGACCTCCACGAAATCGAAACGTCAGTATACGGTAATGCCATCTATGAGCACATTCTGTTTGTGACCGACGCGAAAAGTGACTTCATGTGGGCGAAACCCATAAGTTCCGCAGAGAAATCGCTCATCTTCCGACTTCTTGTCGACATCTTCATACAGTATGGTATTCCAGGTAAGACCCTTGATAGTTTCCCACAACAAACTGAAGTTCAGAAGGGTATTCAACCTCCTACTCGGCAGACTTGATCAGAGAAGCCATGGCGTCTGTGAAGAACGTGTTTACGACGGAAATCCGCGAAGTGTGGAAAGATGTGAGTTTTGTTTTTTTTCACGGGAATATTTCTGATGTTCACTAATGAGAATAAGTACTTGACCCTGTTAGATCCATTTGTGTCGTGCGTCACATATCTTCCTCTACCTGTAAAAAAGTCTGACCTCCGTAAATCGGTTACTTAGTTACCGTAGCAGTTTCGCTTTGAAATACACGAACAATTAAGTAATGCGCCTTCAATTTCAATGGACTGAAAGTAAGAATAATAATTTAAATCCACAAAGATCTAACTGTTCGTTGTGAGAGTCCCGACCCTACCGTACTCATTTTACAAAAATGCGACTGCCGCGTTTTGAAATCGGTCAGACTTTTTTCTAGATATGTGTGCGTGAATTAAAAGTAGAATTCCAAAATTTTCTTGAGAAAAAAATTATTTTTTTACCTCCTGAACACATCTGTAATGAGATACAGTTGTGAATAAAAGTTCAGAAACTTGAATTTTTTTTTTTTACAAAATAGACATATTTTCGTTCACTACTTTTTTCTCCTTTTGTTTCTTCAAAACTTTTTTTGTATGAAACAAACAAAAAAAAATAGAGAAAGTTGTGAAGTAGTGAACAAAAAATTCCAGCTTAATTTTCTCAAGATGATCATTTCTAAATTTTTCGAATGTTTGAAGTTGTGACCGCGTACGTTCGGAAATTAAACCTTTTTACATCAAGCTTTCATTCAGCCAGCATTCTACTACGATATCCAAGATTGGGCGATCGTCACCGCCACGTCAGAGTTGGGAAGTCCTACCAGATGGGTCGAGGTGAATGAAAATCAGTTTATGATGAAACTTAAGACTTCAGGCGCTCCAATTCGCAATCATGGAGGTTAATCAGAAGCCGAAAAGGGGTTGCAAAACTCCATTTGAGGTATTTCATAAGTATTTACATTGAATTTCCATAGAAAATTCAAGAAAATGTTCCATCGCAAGCCGCCAACGCTGTACGATGAAGCGGAGGAAGATGTCGGAGATGCACAATATCCAGCTCGACCAGAGACCAACATACAGTACCCTCAGATTCTTTATAATGCCGGTGATAGAGTCTATGTGAGTACCGTAGTCTTAATTACAGTAGCGGAATTTAAATTTTAGCTGCGTCAGTATTCAAAGAAGGTTGGTCGCAGTGAAAGTCATGCATTCCTCTATGCACTGATAGCTGAAGTGGACAAGAGCTCACCTCTATACCCATACAAAGTTCATTACAGCAAGAGAGAAGACCCATGGCCGACTGAACGTGGGTAACAGTAACTGAGCATAACTCTATCGAAGCCATTCAGGAAACGAGCATGTTTGGGTTAGTGCACTAGATGTCCTACCTACCACTCATTCCATCAGAGAATTTCTCTCTGATGATTCGGGTGAGAAAAAGATAATAAATATCAACTCAAATTAATATTCCAGATCAAGCATCTTCTTCGAATGATAAAGACGAATCTGAAGACCCCGCGAAGAACTCTCAAAAGGGTAATTTTCGACGACTACAACACAAAAAATCATGTTACAGAGAAAAGAGAAGTGCTCGCACAACTCTACTGTAGATGTAGTGGTCAGCGGAATGAGCATCTCGACAATGGGATATCGAAGTGCAATTTGATCAAAAATGAATTGTGCGTTAACCACATGGCAAGGTACTGTTGCTTGATGGAAGGTGAAAAGACGTGTCGTTACCATACTCACTATCCTATTGATGACTCCTACAAAGTAAATTAACTACATAATTCAAAACTACTATCTACTTCAGAGAATTGAACAAGGCATTTTAGCCTACAACAAGATAAAAAGAAATAGTGAAGGTTTGGCAGGAATGGAACACGTCCATCCAAGTCAAGTACAAAAGGAAAAACTTATAATCAAGACCCCGGATCCGCCGATATCTCGAAAAGAGAAGCGGAGGGCTGAAGAAATAAAGGTTTTGCATTATCTTAACGTAAAAAAATTCAAGATTCAGGACTCCGAAGTAAACCCTACAGCACGAAAATCATCCCGGAAAATTACCAAGAAGGCTTTTGAAAATTTTGTATCTTGATTGATGATAAACATTTGAACAATTTATTGAAAATCAACAAAATTTACTCGTCATCCTCCTCAGCAGCGCCTCCGGATCCCTTGTTGGCGTTGCGTCGCTTTACACGTCCTGGACGGCCCTCTCCGAATGGTGATTGGGAAGCGAAGTCAATGTGCTTCTGGGAGTCGAGTCTGACAATGAATGATGGGACGTCGACGACTTGTCTTCTAACTCTGCAACAAAATATTTGAAAACGATAATAAGCTGCCAATTTTACCTAATGTGGTGATGCTTGATGAAGACACGGGCCTGGTGGATGGACTTGGCGAGTCCAAGCTTGAAGACCTGGGTCTGGAGACGACGCTCAAGGAAATCTTCGACCTTCAGGCCAAGGATGTAATCGAGCTTCATCTTGGATTCATCGAGTACTCCGATTCTGACGAGACGACGGAGAAGGGCGTTTCCTTCGAAGAGTCTCTTTGGGTCCTTGTCTTCGAGAGTGAGGAGCTCACGAGCAGCCTTACGGACCTTGGCGAGAGTGTACTTGACTCTCCACACCTCACGCTTGTTCTTCAAACCGAACTCACCAATGAGTTTCAGTTCCTAGAAGAACAAAATGAGTACATTTCAAAAATTTTAAATCTAACCTGGTCCAAACGTTCCTTCTCGAAAGGACGACGTGGAGATTTGGCAACCTTAGATTGCACCACCTTTACGCGGGGCATGTTTTACCTGAAAATTGAGCCTTTACGAAAGTTCAAATTTTGAGAAAGAGGTGCTATTTAAACCAGAAAATTTTTCAAACATCATTACTAAAGAAATGTGCTAAAATAGGACATAAAAGTATCTTGGAAAGAGAAAAAACGTAGAAAAGAAAATATAAAATAAATGGGAGAGAGCGTACGGTACTCATGCGACCGCAAGACCCGAGACGCATTTACGCCTGCTCCTTCACCATTCATTTATTTTTTCTATTTCTTTACCAAGTTTTCTCGTTTTCCGCCTTGAATTTTTACTGATATTCAACATATAGTATAGAATTTTCAAATGAATGTTTTTCTTCCAGATGGACTTGCCTGATCCCTATTTACCTGGTGCTATCAGTATGCTGGACCAGTTAGACAAAAAGTTGCTGGTGGTACTCAGAGATGGAAGAAAGCTTGTTGGATATTTGAAGTCGATTGATCAGTTTGCAAATTTCATTCTGGAAGACGTTGTTGAACGCACTTTCTTGAATAAATATTATTGCGAGCAAAGTCAAGGTGAGTTCAACTATTCTTTAAAATTACTATAATTTTCAAGGATTTTTGCTGATTCGAGGAGAGAATGTCGAACTTGCCGGTGAGATTGATGAAGGAGTGCCTCCAGGATTAACAAAGGTAATATTGACTCGTTTCATTCCGAATGAAAGATTTCCAGGTTTCCATAGAAGATTTCCAACGTCTTGAAGAAGAACAAGAGAAGAAGATTGAAAAGCCATCATCGAAAAACTGTGAATTTGATTGATTTATGCATCGAACATGTAATTTTATATTTCGCACGTATTCTTGTAACATCCATTCACCAATTGACTGAGTCATTCTGAAAACTCACCATGTACGTGTACACCCTCATTCTTTCGTTTGAACTAAAATTAAATATTTATTATCTGTTCATTTTCTTGTTACCTTTTCAAATTAAACGGTTCCAACCGCACCTTATCTGCAAATGTTCTTGCTCTTGCAATAATCAAATTACAGACCTTGATCGCGACCTGTATGCTATTGGGTGTGTTTTTCTACTTTTCTCATAGTTTATAGTCCGTTACACAGTTCTTTGTGGGGGTTGACGGAAAATTGCTGTGATGCTTGATGATCGTCACCATTTTGTCGCATTGCACCTCCAGGAATCTCGCGCAGATCAAAATTCGCGATAAAAGCCAGTATAAATCCACAAATTTCATTCTGGAAATCGCCTTATCGCGAGATATGCTTGTAGGCTTTAGTCTCACGCTTTCCCCATCTTTTCGAAATTCCTTCCTCACGTTCATTTTCTTACGTGCAATACGGAACCATTTCAAAAGTGGACGTTCTGGAGTAACGTATGTTCTGAATTTTCAGTTTGAACGATTTTTCATTTAGAAGTTTTGAATGCTAAGATTTTTGAGGTCCCACATACTAGTTTTTGCATTTTCTCTCAATCGGTTCGAAGGATTTGATGCTAATCCTGATCTCATGACGACCTCGATCTCGTCTAGTTAGTCAAGTTGTCACACCCCACAGAATCGATTCCAACTAATTCGCAGTCTCTCTCTCTCTCGATTCGCCCGGTTCAAAATGGCGTTAACACCACTTATCTAATCAGCAACTCTTTCCTTTCAAGTTCACTCTGTGTTATTTTAGCTGAACACACACCATTATTTGTCCTTTTGTTAGCTTTCCGTCATCGGAATGATTCCGAACTCACATTTGTAATGAAATCTCGTAGAGAGAACACGCTTTAGTTGACCTAATTTCATGTTATGTGTTCCTTCTACATGAAGTAGTGGAAATGAGAAATTCTGCATAGTATCACGTTAATTTCTCTGTTTACCAGCTTTTTGAACATTCAGATATTCAAATTATCGTTAGCTGCAGATTGCACTTTGCCTTCTTGTATCACTAGGAGCAAGAACCATGTGAAAATCTATCACTAACTAACACTTTATAACAAAGATAACCTCACGACAGCCTACTACTTTGAGATTCTATCATTTTATCAAGGAATTGAAAATTGACAAAAATCCAAGTAAATTTAGACCACTTTTGGTATCATTAAAAAAGTTAGACTCATATGACTTGACAAAAACCTGAATTTCACCTAATCTGGCATGGACTTACCTGGACTTTGTCGGTTTTTAGTTCCCAGAGTTTCATAGAATACAACCTTTGAGAAGAAAAAAAAGAAATTTCTACGTGTCGCTTTCCCTTCCAACATTCATGTATCATTCGTCATCGAAATTTTCCCCGTTATACGTGTGCTTTTCATTGATTTCTCCCACAAATGGAATGAAATGAACACTTTCACCCCTTTTTTCTGTCAAAATCACAACGAAACTCTGCAGGAGCACGCTTCACCTCAACCCTTCTGC